>OZ017773.1:15627105-16085478 GCA_963969385.1 Philonicus albiceps
GGCATTAATTATCATCACCCAACATAATTTTTGAATAAGGTCGTGTAATACTCAGTAATGAAAATTAATGCCGAAAATAATGATAAGTAATACAAAATGATGCTTAAATTGGTGAATTACCAGTAGGTACTAGGGCGGTTTGGCCTGGGAAAATTTTGGGTACCGTGGGAAATAAGTTTGACCTTGAGATGCCCTTGTGGTTTTGTTATCGGTGGTTTGTGGTTTTGTTATCGGTGGTTTGTGGTTTTGTGTGTGTGTCAGGTGTTATCTTTATTGTTTATTATAACCCTTTATCGCTACTTCCGGGATGGTTAGGTGAGTGTAGGAAATAGTGACGTCATAGGGGATTCCAATTCTGGTTTGGTTCAATTAAGCTATGCGTCATCTTTATTATCATCTTTATTATTATTATTATAACCCTTTATTTTTATCTCTGTCTGTCTCATGTTAGATAGATAGATAGATAGCAGCCGATACCCGAACCAGATATCAATACCCGAACCGGATATCAATACCCGAACCAGATATCAATACCCGAACCAGATATCAATACCCGAAGTCGATATCAATACCCGAAGTCGATCTCAATACCCGAGGTTGATTTGGCCGGCTGGTCAGACATCTCTGTCTCTCTCTCTCTGTCTCTCTCTCTGTCTCATGTTAACAGCGCCATCTGTCGCGAGAATTAGATAACGCTGGAAATTTAATGAATTAAAAAGCAGGTTGGGTAGCTTTGGGGATTTGAACCGGGGATTTGTAGCTTCAGAGGCCGGTATGTTACCCGCTGGGCTATTAGGGTTTCTTGTCGTTGTGGTTATGTGTATATAAAGTGTTTTGGACGATCTAGCGAAAATTAGTCATGCATCTCTCTCTATCTGTTATGAGAATTTGGTAACGATGGAAATTTAAAAATGAATTAAAAAGCAGGTTGTGAGGGTCTTGGATTTGAACCGAGGGGAAATTTAAAAAAAATGAATTAAAAGCAGGTTGTATGGGTTCGGGATTTTGAACCGACGGAGAAATTTAAAAAAATGAATTAAAAAGTAGGTTGTATGGGTCTGGGATTTGAACCGAGGGAGAAATTAAAAAAAATGAATTAAAAAGCAGGTTGTGTGGGTCCGGGATTTGAACCGGGGGATTTGTAGATTCTTGTCGTTGTTATTTAATTTAAGTTTTCTTTCGACCATGCCGATAAATATTTGCTTCGGGACCTGGTCGGGATCTGGTCACATAACATGTATGAAATCCGCGGTTCTATTTTCTAAAAACTCTGCGGGGATATTATTACGAGAACAGAGGAATTTCAAAGAAAAAAGATAACGGTTGGGGGCTCTATTAAAAAATTGATCGTATCGACATCCAGGCCATGGGTATCAAGTTTTATAACATATTTAGATGCAAATAACTTGTATGTTTGGGCAATGTCTCAATCACTATCCCATTCTAAATTTGCATGGGCTGAAGATATTAATATCACTACACGCGGGTCAAATTGATAAGCGAGTGCCTTTTACGGATGAAGTTGTTGACCGTGTTGATAAGTTTTTTTTAAAAGCCTGGCGCCTGTTCATGAGATAAAAATTGGATATCAATGTCAGGGTTGGGTGAGTGAAGATAATAGAGTTGTTTTTAGTAAGACTTTTTAAGAGTGTTTTAATTGTGAGAAAATTATGCTTGAGAAATATTTTTTTCTATGCTGCGGCGAGTATTTCGATTAAAAAATTTTGGAAGTATTTCGTTGTGGTAGGTATTTCGGTTAAACCCCGGATATTATGGAGATTCAGGAAGGATATTGCGGTTTTTTGCTGATATTAAAGGTTTTTATAAGCGGAAAATATATTTTCTGAGGCTAAGTATCATTTCCAACGTCTTCGGCGAACAAGTTATAGACATCGGTGCTATAATTCTTTTTTTTTAACAATGGATTCAACAAATTTAAACCAGGAATTTATAACCCTGAAGGAGTTGAATGGCTGCAATTATAAACCTCTTTTAAAAGCGCGGGAGATGGATCCCTTCAAAACCTATGCTATTCTAGGCTGTGGGAAGGTTTCAACGAAATATGGAGATCGAATTGTGTTGGAGCTAGAGGATCATCAGATGTTTTTACCGGAACGATTCCGTAATATATCCAACAAAACAATAGAAAGACTCAACGAAGGTGGATACTTTGTCAGTTATCATGGAACATCTGGGGACACATATAATTTAAATTTTTCTAAATCTACTTCTAACCCTGTTTTTTATACAAATTTATAGATTATCTCAGAAATAAAGTTTAATCTAAGTAAATAATGTTGTTTTGTTTTTCCACTTTACCTTTCCACCTCACTTTACAATTATTTTGTTCACCACCTTTCTCATTCTGAAGAGATTGATAGGAAACATTCGATTTCTCTGGTTGTTCTTTTTTATTAAAATTTGGGGCATATAGACTTTAATGTGATGGGGGTATAATTTTTTTGATTATAATGAATATTTGTTTAGACAGCATTATTGGAGGGCTACTCCGATTACTCTTCTATACGGCTGAATCGTTTTAGTTTAATAATTCCAATTCACATTGAATCTCGCAATATTATCGAACAAGATTTAAAGCTGTGAGTAAAAAAAAGAAAAAAGCAATATCTTACCTAACCAGGCTAGTGTGGTATTTTAATGCTACAATATAATAAAAACCGTTAGTATAATTAAATTACCATAGAGTTAAGGATTTTGTATATCCACAAAGAAGATTTATTATAGAGAATTAAACAAATAAAGGAAAAAATATATACCTGAATTAAACGATGTTTTTTTTCGTTCACCTTTTTATACATGGGAATTAATTTTGTTTGAGAGTGATTTATAAGGAATTCCCACGCAGTTACTATCTCTCAGAGTAAATCAAGAAGTGTAAAGAAAACATTACACCCCGTTAATATTTCTTCATTATCAAATTTCGATGAACATTTTCATAACAATAGAGCTTAAGAGTGTTAAGAATTAGGGAAAATCGGGAAACTGAGCTACCGTACTCGATAATTTAAAAATCACATGTAGAAATAAAAGGAATTGTGGGGAGGCAGTCTGAAAATAGCTTTTGTATTACGATGGATCAATAAAAGAAACGAAGCAGGCATTTCATATGAATATATATCTTAAATAAGAGCGTCAATCCCCTGTACCTTAGAAGGGTGAAATAAATAAACCGGTAGTTTTAACACAATTTTTATTTTATTATCATCATTATACATTATAGCACACCTACATATGTCTATAACCAGGTATTTCTTCTTCTTTCTCATCAATAAATGTTAGGTTACAGTCTTCATCCATCTTGTACTCCCTGTTATTTATTCGTACATATTCAATATATTGCTGTGATTCCAAAGGTTGTAGATTTTCGAAAAAGAATTTAATAAAGCACATATGCATTATTATAGCTGTTTTTTCCGCCTCCATTTCGGTTATTTTCCGCACTATAGGGCTCGTAACTTTGTTAAGATATTCCTGTCTAGGGTTTTCTCCATTCAAAATCGTATTAAACTCTATCGTTTTAAACAACCGTTCATTTAATGAATTGATGTATCTGAACCGCGCAATAATTTTAACACTTTCATTTTTCCTTTTTTCTTTCAGTAATTTTTTGCAGGCCTCTTCAAACTTACCAAAGTAAAGCTCTTCTAATAAGTACTTTTGTGATTTTAGTCCGAAGGGAATTTTATTATTATGTATCCCCAATAGCATTGCGTCCCATGTAGGATTGAATTGTATCTTAAAGGTAAACTGCTCCGTCATTTTCTTAGGATTTGGTGTCTTCAAAGTAAGTTGGTCTGATGCCAAGGATTGTTGTTGTTGTTGCGTTGTTGTATTCTCGGGGTTTAGTGTCAGGCTTTGTTCTTCGGCTGTTTTCTTCGGGGTTGATACCGGAGGTTGTTGTTGTTGTTGTTGCTGTTCCTCTGGGGTTGTTGCTGAAGAGGGCTCTGTCATCTTCTTACAGTTATATTTTTGATGTCTTTTTAAGCCATCAGCCCTTGTAAAAGATTTCTCACAATTTACACAAATGAAACCCTTCATGCTGCTGCCGGTGCTGCTGCTGCTGTTAATCGTTTGACACCTCCGTTTAAAATGAGATATTTATGCTAGGACTACCCTTTTTATACCCCAAATTCAGATCAACAACAATAACAAGTCCGAACATGTTTAGAGAATGTATCAATAACCGTTAGTAGGAAGTTGTATTCTCCTCCTCCCGGAGGGTTTAAATTAAACTGTGTGATATTTCGGAATAAAATTTTATTCAATAATATTTTGTATCTTTAATTGTTTTACGATTTCAAGAATTTGTCTGCCTGTTTTTCTAGCATATAGAAGTTGAAGCCTTTCTATGAGTATATTTGGGTCTATATATATTTTAGGCCTCCATTTTCATTATCATCATCATCATCGCTAGCACCTTCACTCTCATCCTCTTTTTCTTTAATTTGTTCAAATCGATGCCTTTTCGTGAGTATATTTGGGGCTATGTGATTTAGATTTTCATCATCATCATCGTAACTAATATTATCAATTTTCCTCTCTTTTTCTTTTATGTGCTCGAATAAGGCGCTGTCCAAATTCTCCTGATTGTTTGCGAGGAGAGATATTATTTTGGGTGTTTGATTTTCTCTCGGTGACAACATTTTATTCCTAATATCTACTGCTCCTACTGCTGGTGTAAGTTTTTCTTCTTCTTCTTCATCTTCACGGGCATTATTTTTATGTATTTTACGTTTTTTATGCCGCGAGAGACTATCTCGACGGCTAAATGTTTTGTTGCATTCCTCACATGTAAACATAATAATAACTCTAAAAGAACAATGGCTGCGGGGGTATTTATATATATATATATATATATATAGATAGACTGACCAAAAACGGCACCGAAACTACACCAATTAACACCAGTACAACACGGGCATAACACCAATTAACACCAATTAACACCAATACAACACCAACATAACACCAATTAACACCAACACAACACCAATTAACACCAATACAACACCAACACCAACATAACGCCAATTAACACCAATTAACACCAATACAACACCAACATAACACCAATTAACACCAATACAACACCAACATAACGCCAATTAACACCAATTAACACCAACATAGGAAAACAAAGATAATCGGCTCTACTTGGTCCACAGGTGATTGTCATCATTAGCATCATATCTAATTTATGAAATTTGATACCTCTTCAATTAATCTTTAAAAGCTGACTCAACTTCCCAATGATACGCTGTAAAACATTTCGAAAATCCTAACAAACGATATTAATAGTTTGTCTTATCGCACCCGCTTCCTATTTTCGAGGTTCGTTTTAGGGGCCATCCAATTTTAACAAAACCATATCCTACCAACTTTTTAAGATTTAATACTGATTACCGAATGGAAAAAAATTCTTACAATTTCATGTGTGGAAATGTGGTTTACCCTGTCGAACGGAAAGTTTATTGAGTTTATTAAAAACTAAATATAACCAGGGATTTTAAGAAAAGGTGAAATTGTTTTAGGTGAAAAATATGTTGTCACTGAAATAAAATGGGGTGTCAGAATAATTATGATCATAATGATGTTCATAATGTTGATAATGTCCGCTTTTGGTTGCAAGCACCTCCAACACCATCAGTGGGTATCTCTAATTATCATTAAAGAACCCCCAATAAAACTCTGTTATTATTTGACAATATTCTTTTTTTTATTTCGAAGTCTTTCTTCTAATTCATACCAAATATTCACTGCTCATCATCCTTAAATTCCCCATCTACGATCCACCCCCGAAAAATTGTTCAAAATCCTTTTTCTATTAGCGAATCAGCAGCGAACCAACAGAAAAATTAACAGAATTCAGCTCATTGACCTGTTAAATCAGTTCAAGGACCTGTTAAATCGGTTCAAGGACCTGTTAAATCAGTTCAAGGACCTGTTAAATCGGTTCAAGGACCTGTTAAAGTAGTTCAAGGACCTGTTAAAGTAGTTCAAGGACCTGTTAAATCGGTTCAAGGTCCTGTTAAAGTAGTTCACTGACCTGTTAAAAGCAGTTCAAGGACCTGTTAAAGTAGTTCATACCTCTGTAATCAGAGGGCTCGTGTACATAGATAGTTTTATTTTTTTGATTATTCGAAGAAAACCTGCTTGCTTCCTTATTTTCCTTCTTTAGGTGAAAAAGTAAAAAAGTAAATTCAAAAGAGGGCCCTTAAAGAGGCCACCTAAAATGTACAAAATAAATAAATAAATTCACATACACATAATTCTTCCTTATTTTTTTATTCTTTTTTTTTGTATATCTACTACTACTACTACAGACTATTCTTATATACATGGTCTTTTAAATCCATAGGGTACTGAACCATTATCTTCCAAAAATCTTCTTTTTTCAGCCGTAATTCTATATTTCTTTATCTCAGGAACAGTCACAACCTCGTGATTTTCCGTGCGACGTATATTTTGAGAAATGATGGAGATGTGATCGTTTTCATTGGGTTTTAAAATCATGTCAACTATTACACCAAAATTCACAAGTTTCGATGTTTCATAATCTAAACGAATACCCTTGACTTTACACTCGTTTTTAAGGCGATTTTCTTTTGCATGAAAATATTCATACGCGTAATTTTTTGGCCCTCCACACGCAAATTGTGTTATATAACTTCCATATCCATGGCATTCAAGTTCATCGGTCATATCACCAACGAATTCTCCTATTGGTGGGTCATATTCTCCTTCTCTGCTGACATAAATAACAGAATCGGTGTCATAATATAGAACTCGATCACCAAGTAGCTCTAAGTAGCTGTATAACTTGAGCCGTGCCTGAGTAGTAGTATAGGAAGCAATACAAACGTTGACGGTAGATAAAGAATCGGCGGCTTCTTCTTTGTAACACCAATTTACGATTATTGTTTCCTCATTGACCGGAAGGATATGGTTGACTTCAATAGCCGGATTAGTAAACAACGCATAAAATTCTGCTGGGTTATTTATTATACTTGTTTTCGGTTGATTTTCACGCTGTCCGAATTTTCCCCAGAAGGAATTCAATATTAGCTTTGCTAGAGATCTTAAACCGGGATTATTTATAATTTCAGAGAATTCGAGTTTTATTCCTTCATTTTCCAGAAAGTCTTCAATGTATTTATGTTTCTGTTCTTCGAATTGACATTTACTCGGCCACCCAGACGCCTGCTGCTTCATTCTGATGAATTTATTCATCATTGTTGTAAACAGGCCTCCTGAACGAGTTAGTTTATCATATTGTTCGATTTCATAGCTCCAGATCTCGTACACCTCCAATATTTTATACCCTCTACTTAAAGCGGCCTTAACTTCATCAATTACCCATGTGCCTATTAATGCTCTTTCTTCATCTGTATGAGGGCATTCTTTATCTAGGTTCTTCTCTGCACTACACAATCGGCATAATGAAAACATAAGCTTATTGTTTTGTTTGATAGGAAGAATCGGGTGGTAAAGGTCTTTTGGTGGTAAAATTTTACATTTGATTAACCCTTCTGTTTTTTCCAAATCCAGTTTTGAGCAGTCATTATTTCCAATATGTAGTTTAGGGTGACCAATGGGGAATTTGCCATTTTTGCAAACCCATGGATACAACGAACACACATCGATATATTTAATTTTCTCACCCCGCTGACAGTTGTAATACTTGTAAGTATTCCCTGTTCGTCCACCATAAAAAGCATCGCGTGGATTTAGTGGTATGTTTACCATTAAAGGATGATCTTTCAAATATCGCATGTCTTTATTATTCTCTAATAGTCTGCGAAAATCACACTCCCACATTTCTATTACTTCGTATCCATAAGAACGCAACCGCTCGTTTTTAGCTACAGTAGCTTCATATCTCCTGTTTAAAGTATCGCTGGGGTCATCATGTAATGGGGCATCACGATTATATGTTAAACATGTAGGATGCCCATGATAATAGCAACCGTGAAATTCGAAAATTTGATTTGTCTCGGGGCAATATCCATCCACTTTAACACCATTTAGCACAGCCTCTCTTTGTTTAGCTGCATGTAAAATGTTAATTTGGCGCTGGTTTTCTTCCCATATTAACCATTGTATTGCTACTTCTGATTGATTATCGGCTTTTCGATATCCATTTTTCGGAATAATACCAATCGTGTTAGGTTGAAGAAAATTACGTCTGTATACAAGGTTGCATGCAGAAGCTATGGTTGTTGCCTCCAAAAATGGCTCAATGTTACATTCCTCGAGAAACAATTTTCTAAATTTTAAACAGGCCTCCGTCAAAATTTGCACATCACTAACACAATATTCAACAATATCACGCTGCATATTAAATTCATCATTTTTATGTTCTTCATACCATTTGAGAAATACATCTCGTTCATCTGGCTTCATTGTATCAGGGCTATAATATTCTATTGGAGGTAAGGTGCCGATATAATTTTCATTTTGCGTCGTGTTGAACAAATGAGGAAAATAACCCTTCTTTAATATTGATGACAACTCAAATGCTTTTGGTAGTTTCGCTAGAGCCATAGGAAAATAATTTAATGAATCTAAAAATTTGACGTTATCCAACTGCATCAAAAGAATTTTCGTTCCCCGCATAATTAATTCGGGTTTTAAATCTGTATTTTGTAAAATATAGCTTAATATAAATTGATGATCGAACGCCTGGCCATTATGAGCAATTACGATAACATTTTTAAAGTCTTTTCTTACTTTTAAAATATGCTGCATTAACTGATTTATAACATCCTCTTTCTTTATTGTAATCCTAAATTTACATTTTTGACAGAAGTAAAGAGTATTATCGTTTATACATTGGTGACATCTTTGTTGGAAAACACATAAATTTGGCTCGTGTTGCTTGATTTCTCCTATTGATCGTTCTTGGACAACTTTTTCTCCAACAATTTTTTCCTGACGAGTTTCCAGATCGTAGAATATATATAAAACATCATCAACTTTTGGCTCCCTTTTATCAGCCTGAATAAAACATAGGTGGTCTTGCGGCACAT
This sequence comes from Philonicus albiceps, assembly GCA_963969385.1. Lineage (NCBI taxonomy): Eukaryota > Metazoa > Arthropoda > Insecta > Diptera > Asilidae > Philonicus > Philonicus albiceps. The sequence goes on from OZ017773.1 coordinate 15,636,156, forward strand.
GCTTGTTGCATATTTTACAAAAGTATTCTCCGCATACGTGAATTTTATCTGCCTTGTATGTTTTCAAACAATCCATACATCTTTTAATTTGTTCACACACAGTCTTTCTATTTAACGAGCCAGACGCTTTGTGGTTATCAAAGCATTGCTGACCTCTAAAACGACGGTTACATTTTGCACACCCGATTTCGATTATATTTTTATTAGCACAGGCTGGTGATTGCTGACAACTGGGACATGTTCCACCACATCTGTGATCGTTTTTAGTATTATAAGGTACATGACATTGTTCACAGTAATAACTGCAACAAAAAGCAGCCGTGAGCGATGTTATAACATTATAATGATTATTGTGATATAACAGATTCAGCCTGGGACCATCACCCTGTCCTTCAAATATTACATCTCGCCCTTTAGTTCCATATTGATAAACGACAATTTTATATTCTTTCAGATGATTTTGAAATTGATGAAGTTCAGAAATTCCCCCACCTTCAATCGGAATATGGATTTTTGATTCTGTCAGCAGTTTTAAAACTAGCTGATTTTGTTGTTTTCCAATATTTCTCCTAATTTTCTTATAGTCGATATCTTTCTTTGCATTGGCAATTGCAACCACTAAAGCTCGAGGTAAACACATGTTGTCCTTATTCTCTATCGTTACAATGCCCTTCCTCACGGCGCACTCTTCGTTGAATGTATTATATTTATTAGCACGGTTATTTCCCCGCCCTTGTGGTAAGCGCACCGATGTCACACCCAAACAAAACGTATCTGTACTTAATCCTAAAATAAAAAAAATATGATAGAAAATCTCTGTCAAATCACCCACAAATATATATATATAAAAACATACCTTCAGAGTTACTTTGAAATATTTTCGAAATCATTTCCCAGATATCTTCTACTGTAATTTCTGAAGCGGGTCTAAAATTCATCCAGCCCGGACCCCTATCTTTAAAACTGCTTCCACAAAAAGTAATTCCAACCTGATCGGTTGGCTGAAGCCCCTTTACAGCATGTTGAATAATGTCTTCTACCGAAGACTTAATCCACGAGATGGGCTCCGCATTTTGGGGCACCGGGGCAATTTTAAACTCTACTTTTCGGCCTTTTATATTGAACCTTTTGATATAGGTTATGTTGTCTTTTGCAATAATGAATTTTTCCATCTTCAATAATTTTGTTTTACGACCGAACACTTGAAATATTCAATTAAGAATGGTTGGGCGCCACCGTGTATTTTTGTATTAACCCTCCTCACGAAAATTTATTCGCGATCGTGGATAGAAACGATTTGTTCACGAAGATATACGAAGATGTAGCGATTATAAATCAACATTGAAATTTTGTCTACTCTACGATTAAAAAAATATTCTCTAATCATTTTTATTCATGCATTGTATACTCAATATGTGTAAGCGGGCTGGTGAAAATGCTTATTATAGACTATCGATATTGATTTAATAATCATACTCATTATAGATTCCCGATATTTAATTAATATTTATTGCTGGTTGTGTTTCAAGGTAGTTTAATATATTAATCTTTTTTGTAGATCTTTCAGAGAAGTGTAAAAGAAAGAAACCTTTAGCTTTTCTTGGAAATTCCAGAGTATTTATTTGTATTAAAAAAAACCTCTCAGATGATTTCCTTAACTTATTCTAAATTACATTGTTATTTAAAAAAAATGTGCCTGGCCCTCTTCAACTAAAGTGAATGCTTTGACTATTTTGGCGGGTCTGTTCTTTTTTTTACGAGCGAGGTTATTGACTGGGGTTGATAATTTTTTAAAGCCCGGCGCTTGTTCATGAGATAAACAATTGGATATCAAAGTCAAGGTTGCGCGAGTGAAGATAATATAGTTGTTGTTGTTTTGAGTACGGAAGGTGAGTTATATTGACGTAGGTTTTTAGTAAGACTTTTTTAAAAGGGTGTTTTAATTGTGAGAAAATTATGCTTGAGAAATATTTTTCAAGTAAGGGAGGTATATCTCTATGCTGCGGTGAGTATTTCGATTAAAAATTTATCATTCAAAATAGCCGAAAAAAAACCATGTAGATATCAATATCGTATAAATACTCTGAAGCAAATTAGAATGGGCAAGAGGATGCGGTTTTGAATGTTTTCACAAATGAGTAGATATTTTAGCCATGGTCAAAAATATTTGAGACTTATCTTTCAACCCTCACGATAAACTATCCGATGTTTTTTTAAACCGCTATGCCCACCAAAAATTGAAAAATTGAAAAACTGACTTTCATTAAACGTAAAAATGTGGAGCATAGCAGACATTACTCGAATTTTTGAGCTATACGACCAACGGGAGGGCCCCCACGAGGAGTTGGAGAACTTCTGCCGGTCGTGCTTATCAACCCCCTTTAATGTTGTCTATAAATTAAGGGGGGAAGATGAGTGGCGGGAGGTATATACTCCATACACTGAGGGTTTAGAACCCAGCGTTTTTGTAAGTTGATTAATTATTTTAAAAATATATTTCATCCATTGTATTGTTTTACAGAGATATATATCGGTCCATGGGGATGAGGTCTTCATCCGCGGGTACAGCGCCGTGGATTATATCCGGCGGCTGCGATCCCGTTTGGAGGTGATGGGCGCCCCAGAAGAGAGCTGAGATTAGGGTTTTTTTTAAAAAGGTGAAAAATAAAAGTTTTTTTACCCTACAAGCTCGTTTTTTTCTGTGTTGTGTTTTTTCTTCAGTGGTGTTATCGTTTTATTTTTTTTCTTAAGGTGATTATTTAGTTATTCTTCTGCGTTGTTGTTGTTGTTGTCTATTGTAAAAAGTGGGTACGGTATTTTTCAGTGCTCCGATCGTTTTTTATTTTTTTTATTCATCTGCGTTGTTTTTTTCTTGGGGTGATTGTTTGGTTGTTCTTCTGCGTTGTTGTTGTTGTCTATTGTAAAAGTGGATACAGTATTTTCAGTGCTCCGTTTCTGGTTTTTTCAACATCGATATCGAAAAAATTCTATCTAAATATGTTATAAAACTTGATACCCATGGCCCGGATGTCGATACGATCAATTTTTTAATAGAGCCCCCAACCGTTATCTTTTTTCTTTGAAATTCCTCTGTTCTCGTAATAATATCCCCGCAGAGTTTTTAGAAAATAGAACCGCGGATTTCATACATGTTATGTGACCAGATCCCGACCAGGTCCCGAAGCAAATATTTATCGGCATGGTCGAAAGAAAACTTAAATTAAATAACAACGACAAGAATCTACAAATCCCCCGGTTCAAATCCCGGACCCACACAACCTGCTTTTTAATTCATTTTTTTAAATTTCTCCCTCGGATCAAATCCCAGAGCCACCCAACTTGCTTTTTAATTAATTAATTCATTAAATTTCCATCGTTACCAAATTCTCATAACAGATAGAGAGAGATGCATGACTAATTTTCGCTAGATCGTCCAAAACACCTTATATACACATAACCACAACGACAAGAAACCCTAATAGCCCAGCGGGTAACATACCGGCCTCTGAAGCTACAAATCCCCGGTTCAAATCCCCAAAGCTACCCAACCTGCTTTTTAATTCATTAAATTTCCAGCGTTATCTAATTCTCGCGACAGATGGCGCTGTTAACATGAGACAGAGAGAGAGACAGAGAGAGAGAGACAGAGATGTCTGACCAGCCGGCCAAATCAACCTCGGGTATTGAGATCGACTTCGGGTATTGATATCGACTTCGGGTATTGATATCTGGTTCGGGTATTGATATCTGGTTCGGGTATTGATATCCGGTTCGGGTATTGATATCTGGTTCGGGTATCGGCTGCTATCTATCTATCTATCTAACATGAGACAGACAGAGATAAAAATAAAGGGTTATAATAATAATAATAAAGATGATAATAAAGATGACGCATAGCTTAATTGAACCAAACCAGAATTGGAATCCCCTATGACGTCACTATTTCCTACACTCACCTAACCATCCCGGAAGTAGCGATAAAGGGTTATAATAAACAATAAAGATAACACCTGACACACACACAAAACCACAAACCACCGATAACAAAACCACAAACCACCGATAACAAAACCACAAGGGCATCTCAAGGTCAAACTTATTTCCCACGGTACCCAAAATTTTCCCAGGCCAAACCGCCCTAGTACCTACTATCATCATCTGTTTTGGTCGGTAATCGCGGCTAAAATTGTAAAAATATTATTAAATTTTTGAGTTTAAATTTAACTCAATAAAAAATATGCGCCTTATAATATTTTCAAAGCACGGCGCCAGGGAGACTTTGTATTGGCTAGATATTCTACACTTTAAATTTTTCTCATTTAAAACTCAGTGAATTTCAACAAGAGGTGGTTTCCAAGGTATGCAGTTCAAAATCTAGTGAAAATCGAATCACTAAAACTATATTATAATTTTTTCCTAAATTTCTAGTTTAGTTTAATGGTTTTCTGAGAAATATAACTAGAAAGGCTCTCTTTTGCTTGCTCTCTCTATTGCTTACTTTATCCGTGAATTTTGTTTGAAAACTAATAAAAGTTACTAAGTATGTAGAAATTTAGTAAAGCTAGCCAGTATGTAGAAATTTAGTAAATCTAGCCAGTATGTAGCACAACTGATATTGAAATAATTTTTAAGAGACTGAGAATTCAAGTAAACAGAGGCTATTTAAAGCAGTGTTTACATGAGTTTATTAAGTGGGTCAATGAAATATGAAGGGGCGTTCTCATCACGCTTAATTTTCTAACTAAGCGTCAACATCTAAGTGTTGTTTTGCTATAAATAATCACGTATATGCATTAAGATAAAGCCAACTAAATTATTGGTAAAGTAATTCACTCAGTACGAATTGTATGCATAACGTCGCTGTAACGAATTGAACAAGAATAGCATCATAGATCTGGCCGTTACAGGAGATCAATTTTGATTGACATAGGTAATAAGGTAAACATTCACTGAAAAAGTGGTGCAATCTCTTAGAATTCAAGGGGTATACAACTAGAACATGCGATTGTGTATGGATATCTCTAGGAAGTAGAATCCCAGTTAAATTAAAGGTTAGGTTACGTTGATGTGGCTGTGTTTTTGGTCATCGGAAGACAACAATTAGACCAACTTTTAGGCCTATTTTGATATTATATTTAATCAGGGGCTCTGGTAAGAATCGAAGCCACAACCTTTAATCTGGCTCATCGCCAACGCGTCACACTTTCAACTAATACCTCAGTTGACTATTGGCGCCTGAGGTCCCCGAAACCAAAAAAACCCATTGAATGAAAATGGTTTTGGAGAAGCTATATTCTATTGAGAAATTATTCTTCATCATTATTTGTAAAATTATAACTCAAAGACTTTTTGAATGTTTTGAAACATATTGTGGCATGGCAATGCTCGATTTTGTTTAATTTAAAATCAATCTTGTAGAGCTTATCAGTTCTTACCTCAGAGTCTCTTGAAAATATATTAAATGTTTTTAAAAAAATGAGTAAAAAGTTCCAGTCTAGTTTCTTAACTCAAAGGATAATTTAAAATTCCAAATTTCTTTTTTGAGTACAGAAGAAGAAACATAGGGGAAGAAACCCTTCTTCTATAAAATAAAATTAGTAAACAATCAACAATGCTTATTTATTTATTTATTTTTGTTGATGTTCAACACCTATATGATGAATAGAATTGAATAAACATGAAATCAGAATTAATTTCTCGATTCGGATGTATCGTATATGCGATATGCAAAACGCAGCTAGTTAGAAGCTAAAAGCAGTCTGCCCTCAATTATGAACTTATTCCAAGAATTACTTTTTAAATAGACTTTATTCTGATCCCTGAAATCAGTTTTTCATTGATTGGCTTCGCAAGCAATCACAGCTCTTAAAACAAGTAATATATAAAAAAAATTTTTAACAAAATTGTTTTTTTTATTGCTATAAATAATTTATAAGTTAAAATTGAAAAAGTTAGACAAGTACAATGATTATAGTGATGCGTGGGTGGAAATAAGGGATGCGGGGGTGGATTCGCTCGGGAAACACCACTAACTTGTATTGTCACCGAAGTTATACATGTTCGCCAAATTTCATTGAGTTTGGTAAAGTCTAAGTATAAAAATTTTGCATTGCAAGATTTGACGACACGTAGTGTAAGTTAAAGAAAAGAATTTAAAAATGGACAAGCTTCGTACAAAAGAATTATTTTCTATCAGAAAACTACTGATTCTTTAATGCACTGAATTTCCAAATCAGTTCGTGTCTATTCGGGTATCTGCACAAATTTGAGGAAAAATTATGTCAAGAAAAAGTGAATTATTCCAACCCTCAGGCAGCAAAGCCACTGGTAACATGTTGGTGTTACCGGTCATATTTTTATTATTTTCCTTTTGCTTGTTATCTCTCCCTGGGATATCGCGGGGTCGTTTATTATCATTGTGTGATCTGAAAGGAAACACCAGATGGGTTGAACCAAGTCCAAACGGCAATTTTTAATCTACATTGGTACAGCTAGCAAGCATCAGGATAAAAACAACGACTAGGTTTTGCTCAGGATATGTTCAAGCCTGGTCGTACTCGAAAATTAAATTGCATGGAATAATATTGTATTTTTCCTTATTTTTATTTTGATGCTCAACTTTACTATATATTTGTAATTATTTAATATTTTTAATCAACGAAATTTTTCTACATCTTCTAATAATATTAAATATCGAACATGTAGAATTTTTGTTCTTTTGATGTGATTGATTGTATTTTTTAAAGAGGAAATAAAATGTTCCAAATCGTTCAAATGTGATACGTCTTTCGAACACGCATAGAACATATCCACAATTAAAGAGCTCTGATTGATTGTGATACCAACCAATGAAAAATTAGTTCGCGAAAAAGTGCGTCAGGATGAACATGTTAAGTTAAGAAGACCATATTGTCTCGGTCAAATTAAGATAATTTTAAGGCCAACTTTGGCACATTGTGCTGCTTTTTAACCATGTTCTCTCTTTGGTTTCGAACCCACAACCCTAGGACCCAGAGGCTCGTATCCAATAAGTGCTACCTACCATCTGTGCTATGAAGTCCTTTATATACAGATCTACAAATAAGACGAAATCAACCTATCGCGAAAAAACAAGAGTTTTGTAGTTTTATTTTATCATCACTTTTGTTATGTGATATTTTGTCAATTGTCAATTTATGCTTGAAGTATATTCATTTTGAATTTATCTTCATCTTAGGTTTATGTCAGATCTAATTTACGGCTACTAAAATATAATACTGCTTCCTTTATTCTCAAAGAAGTTACTAATCGAAACACATGAACTCTTGTAATGTTTTCAAATCCATTCCATGCGGTGCAAGCTGAACGCTGCTAATATTGCGTTAGAACCACGATGCGTTCTTTATATACTACCCAAATGCAAAATAGTTGGTCTAGTGACAAATTTTAACAGTCTATTTTATAACTAAGCATATATTTTTTAAATAACTATTTATTAAATAAAATTTATTCTTGTTTTATAATCTCTGGAAGTCATCCTCTTAAATTATTTAAAAACAAATAAAATTCAGGTCGCAAATTTAGTAATAATTTTATTTTGCATTATTGAGTAGCCATGCAAAACAGTTGATCTACCCTGAATTGAGTGCAGAATAGTTGGTCTAAGTTGATTTTATTCACTCTATTACCATTTGGTGACATCACCTTTGTTCTTTATCACGTCATTTATCCTTCGAGGCATAGTTGTCACTAAATTTTCACATTCCCAAACAGTAGTGATTAATGGACAAAGTTCTTCAAAAATAAAATTATTACTAAATTTGCGACCTGAATTTTATGTTTTGAAATAATTTAAGAGGATGACTTCCAGAGATTATAAAACAAGAATAAATTTTATTTAATAAATAGTTATTTGAAAAATATATGCTTAGTTATAAAATAGACTGTTAAAATTTGTCACTAGACCAACTATTTTGCATTTGGGTAGTATATAAAAGCAGTAAGTAATGCTGTTATGTCTTCGCCTATTGGTTAACAGGCGAGCATAAGGCGTAAAGAAGAGCCCATCGTGAATTTAAAATTCTTTTTATTTATTTAACTACGACTTGGCTTCTATTCGTCTCGTGTTCTTTTGTTATATGCACGGTACATGCACGAATTGAAATGTGATCTCACGTAGATTGGTTCAGAAAAACTTAGTAAACGGCAAAATTGAGCTTAGCTATAATTCATGGATCCATTTCAAATAAAGAAAACGAAATTGAAGAAATACTGCCCAAAAGTTGCTCGTGAACAAAAAACTGACGTATTCTTAAAACTGTACATTTGTCATGCACGTAACTTAATTTTGTGTTAAACTAAAAAAAATAATTTTCGGCAACAAGTCGAGAAGGAATCCGGTTTCACCTTTATTACAGAAGGATACAAAAAAATCATGCGGCTTAACACATTCATGTGACAGCTGCTCGCCTTTCGAGAAAAACATTCTTCGCTTCAATTTAATTTATCGTATTCCCTCCCTTTTTATTTATGTTGACAATAGCAGGACTGAGTTTCGTTCTGTTTCTTTGCAAAGTTGGATAAGTGAATATTTGGTACAATTGTAAGATGCAAATATTGTGATTCTAAATGTCGAACAGTTTACAACAAAAAAAATTTTTTTATAAATTGTAACAATTGTATAAGGCGTGAAGGCTTATTGTGAATTTGATTCAATAACATTACGCAACAAATTGAACCCTTTGCGGTCGATAATGCTTTAAACTTGTTTTAAGATAGTACAATGAAAGTAGGTAGAATGCAATAACGCAAAAATATCAATACAAAAACATGTATCTAGTAAAACTATTTTAGCTGCTTATTCCTAATTTTCGACCTAGTAAATGGAAAAGGAACGTCACAAGTGTGGTGAGAAAGTTTTATTTACCATTATACTTTGAAAACCTAAAAAATTTTGAATTATATTATTTTTCATTTCTCCCGGCTTCATGACCCTAGTAACCATACCTATACGACCAGAGTTGTCATTAAGCCAAGTCAAACGAATTCAAACTTAAAAGGTTTAAATTATTTTATATACCTATAACTTCTGCCCTATGCGTACCTTTTGGATAGATCAGCCGATCATGGTACCATAATATTTTATTGTCATATACATGCAAATCAAACGTGGATGGTATGGGCAAATTAGGACGAATAGCGGTGCAAAATAAGTCATGTGGATCGACAGCTTTCGAATAGAGACATATTTTCCTTTTAACCTTAACACACCAACTTTTATGGTAAGGGTGAGTAGCGTCCGACAACTCCAACTTGAGATTTGACTGTCTTTACTGCTCGTAATTGACTGAGGAGTATTATTTTTTATCTGTAAACAGTTACCGATAACGACCCGAACAATATCCGAAGTAAATTTGCAGTAACACGCTTCAAATCAGAGGTGCCTGACAAGCACACTTGGAAGCACACTACCATTGTCAAGAAACGTTTAATATTTCACTACTTAACATTTTCGATACATGGAATTAATCATTTTGTTATATATAAAGTACAGGGTTTTTTAAAAGACATGTTAGTAAACGATAGTTTCTGAACGCTTCCCTTTTTTGACATTTGTTAAGCAAACACATGTGTGTGTAACTATGGTTACTTATACGTTAGAACGCCGGATTGAAATTATTCAAATTTCAGCTGGCACTCCCGAAATATATTTTTACATGCAAATTTCTCACGAACAATTTTGATAGTCAACATGTTACAAAGCACATTCCGAAAAATATGCAGTGTTTTTGGTGTCAATACTCGTAGTTATCCAAATGAATCGCCAATTCAAAGATTATTAAAGAAATTTGAAGAAATTAATTCTGTCTAGGATAAACAAAGGTCTGGCAGACCAAAAATTGAACGTTCCACTGAATATATTGCTGTTGTATCCCAAAGCATCGCTGAAGATCCTTTAATATTTAAATTTCATGACTATGTAATTATAGCAATTAGGGATCCTTTAGGGATCCATGCTTCGATTATTTGGCGAATTTTGCATAAGGATTTACACTTATGTTCTTACAAAATTCAACTTACAGCAATTAAAAGAAAGAGAATTTTTTGTTTTTACATATAATTTATAATTAATTCTGGCTTAGGCAGGTGATTGTGCCCAGTTGTTTTAAGTGCCTTGGGTACGGGCACTAGAGCCAGGCCTGAAGGGGCTCAGACCGCAGTAAACTTTGCGTCCGGGGGGGGGGGCATTCCGCCAAAAAAGGGTGTCTCGCCGAGCCGGTATGCTTCCTCTGCCCGGAGGTGGCCGGAAAGGCCGGAGCTCAGAGGCATGTCGCGGGGTCGGGGGAGTGCAGGGTCTTCCGCAAAGCCCTGAGCCATGCCAAACGTAAACAATGGCATCTGTGCTTCAGGAGAACCTGAGCAGGAGATGGACGGCATATGACCTGTTGGCTCAGATCCGCTTCAAGAAAAACGCTGATGTGGTTCTCATCAGCGAACAGTATCGGGACGGTAACGAACCAACATGGTATCAGGCGCGGGCGCCGGTTTCGTTTGGGTGAGGAGTAATGACGTTACTTACGTCAGTTGCTACCTCACTGCAAATGAGTCGATAGCGGATTTCCAGACCAAATTAGGTGGTCTAGAGGACGCGGTCCGCGGCATGGATGGGAAGCTGGTGGTGGCTGGAGACTTTAACGCGAAGGCCTAGGAGTGGGGCCGATTTCGCGCGGAGGACGCGTCCTGGACTTTGCATCCAGGCTCGGACTGGTGGTGTTAAACACCTGTTCGACATCTACCTTTCGGTGTCCTGGGTACAGGGAGATGATTATTGACGTCTCCCTGGCAACGGAGAATCTGATTACATGGGACTGGCGGACTACACATCCAGCGATCATCAATATATCACGTTCCGCGTGCGCGGTATAGTGTCAATACGGGCCCGGCACGGGCAGGGGATGATGATGATCCTCCGCAAATTGGGGGCGTTTTTCATAGCGCCCCTCTTGAAGCAGGGACAGTCCCTTCCATTATGGATGTCCTTTTCCCCACCCAACCGCTGGAGGCTAACGGCGCGACCGGCGGGGCACTCGAGGTTCCTGCTTTCACAATGGAGGAGCTCACGAGGGCCTCGGGGAGCTTGCAAAATCAGAAGGCTCCCAGCAAAGGTGTTAAGGGCGTTGACCGCGAACCATCCAGGGCTCTTGCTGGATATGTACAATGCCTGCCTGAAAGCGGGGATCTTTCACTCCCGCTGGAAGGCAGCTAGGCTTGTGCTGATCAGTAAGGGCAAGCGACCGGCAGGGTCCCCCTGGTCCTACAGGCCACTGTGTATGCTCGACACAGCCGGAAAATTCCTGGAGAAGCTCCTGAAGCCTCGCCTCCATGCGGCTGTTGTGGTTGCTGGAGACCTTTCTTAAAGGGAGAGGAGATGCCGGAAGGGTCTTTCCTGATTGGGTATGCCGACGATATCGCGGCGGCTATTACCGCCAGAGATGTCGCGGTGGCTCAAATGCGGCTCAACTAGATGATGCGCCGGGTTGGTCCCTGGCTGCGCGACCACGGATTGGTCGGCGCTAGCCAAGACCGAGATCGTCCTTCTGATGAAGAAGCGCATTCCCCTCCTGAGGGAGATGCGGGTGGCAGACATGTCGGTCCAGACGAAGCCCGCGATCAAGTACCTATGGGTGAGGCTGGATTGTAGGATCCAGAGCAGAGCGGACAAGGCGGCTGCGGTGACGACAACGGTAAGTACGGTCATGGCCACCATTGGTGGATCCAGAACCTACAAACGGCGTCTGTTGCTCCGCACTGCTGAGGCTGTCATGCTCTACGGGATCTGGACCAGCATGATGTGGTAGCAAAAGTACTGCAAGCGCTTGCTCTTGGTACAGCGATGTGTGGCCCTCCGCATCGCGAAGTCGTACCGCACGGTCTCGAAACCGGCGGTGCTGGTGGTCGCAGGGGTCATTCCGATTGACCTCTTGGCCAGGGAGCACAGTCTGTCCACCAGGAGAAACCTGTTTTGGGGCGGGAGACCCAGCGGGTTATGCGGGCCAGGACCTTGGCGTCCCGGCAGGAAAGGTGGGACGTGGTTTCGCGAGGTCGGTGGACAGCCAGGATTATTCCCCGGCTGGACACCTGGCTTAACCGTCAGCATGGGGAGGTCGATTACTATCTCACCCAAATGCTGTCGGAGTACGGGCACTTTCGGGCCTTCTTTTATCGCATAGGGAAGGTACTTGGCCCGTACTGTGTATACTGCGACACCCCGTCGGACTCCCCTCTCCACACATTCTTTGAATGTGCTCGTTGGAGGACGGAGGACGGAGAGAGAAGAGATGGAGAGGGTGACTGGCAGCATAACCCCTGACAATATAAGGAGGGAGGCGAATATAAGACTCCACTACGAAGAAATGTGTCACAGACGGTTCCGGGGTGGAGCTCACAGGTTTTAGCCGGTAGGCCCAGCTGGGCTAGGCATTTCCCCGCTTCCATAAAAAAAATCATACAACACGTTAAAACATTGAGTTGTTGCGATTTAGGTGTTGAAGTCGAGTAATTTCATTTATGTAATGGTGACATAAGAGGCGTGATCAAAAGATAACGGAAATTTTAGAATTTCATGGGTTTTATAAATCCGATTTTCGAAATGTAGTTTTATCTTGTTTATCATCATTTATGCCCAGAAATTTGTTCGGATGTTTTTGGCATGAAACTTGAGATAGCAAAGGTTGTTTCGAAATTGCTGAATTTTGACTAAAACAGATGTTACTGCTTGTTCGTGATTTTTTGGTAAAAATCTAAAGCTCTATTTTGCCTCAGCCACCGTATTCGCCCGGACAGTGTGATTTCTTTCTGTTCTCGAGGGTGAATGAGATAAAACCAAAATTGCTGAAGGAGCTAAACACCATACCAAAAAGTGGATTCCAGAAATGGTTTCAAGATTGGAACAAAGCGTTGTTGGTATAACTGTAGGGGGATAAAATTGATGTTGGTTAAAAAAAAAAATTCTTTAAGAAAAAAATTCCCAATAGATAACTTCCTTAGGGGTTATTTAAAAAGCAAAGTGCACCTAAACAACGGATTGAAATCACTGAATTAAATGCTTAAATGTGCTTTACAAACCGAGTGAACAGTTCAGCGATAATATGGACACTTCCCAAAGGGAATTTTAACTGTAGACCAAGGAATTTTAACACCTTGTCATTTGTCCAAGGATTACATTTAAGACTTTATATATATTCCCTACACGAACTGTCTCGAAACTCAAGAAATATGTGCTCGAAAACTTTTTTCTTCAGGAAAATGTAAATCCTGCGCGATCGTGCCTCCCTCCTGCTTGTGAAATTATAACTAACTTTTTCTTTTGTCGATTCTTTGCACACAATATATCACTTTGATATCCGGAATAGAAAAAAAAATTCTAACTAGTAATTTCTTCGCAACAGCATACCAGTCTTCGACGATTTTCAAAAAAGTTGGTTTGCCTAGATTTATAGATCAGGAATTGCAAATTGAAGGTTATATACATTTTTTGATTTCAAAACGTTGACGAGCTACTTTTTTTTCAGATTTTCTCGAAACTACATTTTTAAAACTGATAAATATTTATAATATTATTTAGGAGTGGATTTTTCATTGGATACACCGTTCATTTTATATAGTTTTTTAACTTGAAATTTTAATATAAAACTAGAGGTTTTTTTAAATCGTTTTCCCGTGTTACATTTTAGTAGTGATCTTCTAAAAAGATGTCTACTAGACAGTTAGCTTATAATTCCACCATTTTTTATTAATTAATTCGTACAACTATAATGTATTTGTGAGAAATAAAAGTTTTTTTTATTTAATAATTGAAAATAATGGTATATTTTACACTTTTGCGTCAAAACGACTTTTAATTTACATGAAATGAAATTGAAAATAGCAATTAAAGGACTCCATATCGTGCAAGAATAACGATACTTTTCCATCCAACCCATAACATTTATCAATTAAAATCCTTGAATTTGGGGATCTTGCTAAATCTTATCCACAATTTTTGATGGAGTATTTGGTGAGTATTCCGAATTAATTCTGATCATATTTAAATATATGTATATGAAAATTAATCCTGCCGGCAAGACGTATCTATATCCAGATCATATTGTAATTTTTCCTAAACTTGCACTGCGAATAAAATAGACAGCAATTGCTAATCAATTCATCATCAATTACATCTTCTCTGCTTTCCTTCAGGCAGGTCGGCAGATCTATGATATTGTCAAAAAATTCTTCATCGTTGTTGAATGAATTATTAGAGTCCGAAAGCAGACATCACATGAAAATATTCAACCGTCTTTATCTTATAATTAGGAAAGTTTGTTAAATGCTATATATTTTTAATAAATGATGCCATTTTCAGAAATGTACATATGGACACCAACGAGCAAAAATGGTCACATTGTTTGTTCTTGAAGATATAGTATATAATATACACGTTTTTAAACTTTACGTTGAAAGTGATAATTTAAATTTTGTTTTTATATTTAATAGTTACCAATTGGCTATGAAAAACATGAAAAATCATTTTAAAGAATATTTTCATAAGAGATCCGATTTTTCTACCTCAATGTACTTGACTAATTTTGCATCCAACCGATATTAGTTAGTTATTCCATTATATTTCAGCTGTTACTTACTTATAAATTAAAGTAATTTTGGAAAAAGTAAGGCGTTAAGTGCAAAATTGGTCATGTGAAGAAATAGCAAACTTATGTAGATATTTTGTTTAAAAACTGATTTTTTAGTAGTTTTTATTTCCGATTTTATAAGACTATCAATTACTGCTGAAAATAAAAATAAATATAACATTGTTACTCGTATCGTTATTGGATTATGATATACGCAATTTTGAATTTCAAACTTTTGATAGTATTTGTTATTGTGCATCTTCCAGACATTCATTGCTTAAAATGGGTTCAGAAGCACAAAGAGCAAGACAATTTAGACCAGTTAACAATAGTGCGCCGTCACAGGTGATTTCGCAAGCTAAACAAGGCCCAGGTAAATCACAGAAAGCAGCCGATTGAGTGCTACTGAATCAACTTAATTTCGCGAATACAGCAAGCAAAAGCGAATGAAGTATGCAGGATAGGAGAATTACAAGATGATCGACAATAAAGTTAGAGTATAATACTCATAATAGGCACAGTAAGCAAAAACCAAATAGAAAATTATAAACTTGAAGAGCATCAAGACTGGGGTTGATTAGAGGGGTGCGTTAACAATTGTAGCACAAGTGGTCTGCGATTGTAACACTCGTCCCAATTTTGTTTAAATTTATAATTATAGTATTATATAGTTTCTTAACCGTTAGGGAGTTACAGGGCAATTTGTAAATTCCAATTTTCCATGATATGGACATCACTCTTTTATAATATCTTTTGATTAACTCAATGCGACATCCAACTAATGCCAAAGGAGTAAAATCTGATCCTTAGAAAACCTTAACTAGTAGGTATCTTACTGTTTTGTTACCCTGTAATTGTAAAAGTCGTGAAATAAACAAATTGTCTCCAAAAATTATCGGAAATGTTTGTTTAGCATACACAGGTAATTACTTTTAATTATTGCTATAAAAGTCATAAAAACGTAAGGCAAGGCATTTCAACGGTTTGGAAGTTACATGGTGATTCGTAAATTCAAATTTTCCATGGTATGCACATTGCTATTTTATATATATCTTTGGAACAACTCAACGCAGCGACATTCAATTCACGCCAAAAATCTACTATCCCAATGTCCTTCCCAAAGATGTTAACAATGTTGAACTACCACCACCCACTGCAGGTACACTCACTTCCGAAATTGGAAAAAATATTTTTCATTTTCCTAAAATTTAGTTTTCTCTCACATTTTCTTCAAATTTCATGTAATTAATATTCCTATTTATTATTTTTATTTTGTTTATTCCAAAATTCATACTAGTTCGTGAATCATAAGCTGCTTGCCTTACTGCTTGTCCGCTTTATTTCGGCACGCAATACTTTTACTTGCAATTCGCAGATATTTAATTGTTCCGTCTATGTTAAATTGCTAATTTTCATTAGTTCATAATTTATTGACTTTGTAATTATTGCAGAATGTCTTACTGTACGGTAGATTTATGTGATCGCGCCAAAACTTTAAATGCGTGAATCCCGAAGCCACCATCAGTTGGCGGGATATTAAAAAACACGAAAATCACTATCTTTGTCATTTTGTTAAAATATTTTTAAATCGTTTGACAGATTGATGACTATTAAGAACTCATTTCACTTTTTTGTTTCATATTTCTTTCGGCTGAGGTATCACCAACATGTTTCGCTAATTTGTAATAATTGTAAGCACCGAATTAAAAACAATTTTTTTTATACAATAGTATATTTAAATTTGAACGCTTTTCAATGAATTAAAAAGAAGTTGTAATTTTCTTTTAGATATTTATTAAAATAAATCCTAAGAAATAAAAATGTTTCATTCAAGACCAGATTCAAAATTAATGGGAAATCAAACATATTATTGCATCAAATATTTTGGAATTCGTTAGATATACCATATGTATTTTGTTTTGAAATATTCAAAGGAAATAGGAATCAATCGAAATTTATTAATAAAATTAAGAACTCGTAAACGGTTAAGAAAGAGGACCAACTATTTTTTTTCTTTAAACCTCCCTGCTTCAGAAGTGCTATTTTCTGGAGGAACTTTTGAGACGGAAATATTTTTTTGCTTTCTTATTGAAGATGAAACACAATTTTTTTTGTTGTTACTTCTAACAGTTTTAGGATAACTGCAACAAAAGTAAATAGCCGATTTGAATTATGTAGGTATTAGCTTGCTGTCGAGAATTTCCTCCATTTCTTCTTGAAATCGTTATATTGACAGGGAAGCTTCGATTACAATTGGTCTTAGACCCTTTGTGTGACCGCAGCAGATTTTTTACTTCTGATTCAATTTATCCTGGGTCACTGGTAATTCCTCAAACGAATGCCTTTCAATTACAAAAATAACATCAAGAAAAATAATTATAACCAAATACTAACTCCAATCAAATACTCCATTTTTTCATCCTCGACTATGAAGCAACTGCTCTTTCCTTGTAGAATAGCAACAAAAGGAGTGTTCTTATTTCCACTAATGTTCAAATACGACGATCTAAAAATAAAGTTCATTTTCAATTACTTACCCATAAAGTGACCTTTTTCGCATTAGTGGAGAAATTATGACACTGTGACAAGTGAGAAATTTCTAAAATATCTCAAAATCTGTGTGGAGATCTAAAAAAAACCTGAATCAGAACTTTGTATGGGAGAGATTTTTATAACAGCTCATATAATCTTGAAAAAGAATTTGTTTTTAACTTGGTGCTCACTGTAAGTGCAAAGCAGATTCAAAATTCCTTAATATGTATTATGCAATAATAAACAAGTGAATAGACCCAAATATCTTTATTGAAGTTCCCAGGAGAATTTTCGGCACACTGTAGGCAAATACGTGCCAAAACGTCGAAAATTTTGAATATAAAATGTGGGAAACTTATGAGCCAGTTTTCCCTCCATACAAAAAGATTGCTTGAAAATCGGCAGATCGCCTGAAGATATCGTTGCTGCTACGCGCGTTTAAAACACAGACGATCTCCATAATAGTTTATTCTTGCCTAATTAAAAAGCATTTTGTATAATATAGGGAATTCAACTTGGCCGATTAATCGTAAGAATGTTCGGAGGAAATGCTGATGAAATTGTATTTTTATTTACTTTGTGCTTGAAGGTTAGTCGTAAAAAGTTTCAAAATACATGAGGAGAAAATATTTGAATTTATCGAGCAACGAATGTGTATTTATAAATTTTTGGAAATATGCTTATTGGCACAGAATGTTTATTTTAAGTTTGAAAAAAATTGTGTTTTCGGATATTAAGGTACTAACAAGGGAACATTCCCAAGTCAAAATTTCCGACTTTGATAAAACTAGGAGAAATGTTAACTTTAGTGAGATATTTAAAAATCAGTTTTCAAACCCTGATGAGGGTCGGTGCTTTGGAAGGAAGCCCAAAGGTCGAAAATTAGTCATTTTCGGATATATTTATAACGCATGACCTCCTATAATGTAAATTATTTTTCGGATTTGAAAACGTAAATTAACGAATATCCAAGCTTTAACAGCTATAAATCATATACCGTATACTTGCTTTGCTTATTACTATGAATACCTTGCGAACATGTTGAATTTCCAGAAAAATCCCGCACATACAAATTTATTTGTCGTTAGGTATTTACTTCCTTTTCAACTTAAAGCTTGGCTTTTAAGGTAAGGGATAATGATCTGGAAGCATAGTATCTGATTGTTAAAATCGAAGAAAACCACCCACAAAACTTATTTAGATATGGAAATTACACGCAAAAAAACATGAGAAGAGCATTCAAATTATATTAACTGTTAATTTTAAATAAGATTAACATTTTTGTAATATTAATGTTAAATGTTTACTGATATTACTCAATAGTTTTCAACTGAAATGTAAATGCAATTCTTCAAACTAATGTTGGAAACAGTATGCAGGGTGTTTTTTAGTGCATTAAATGAGTATAAAAGATTTGACCTAGAATAAGAAAAAATTGTTTGACAGGGTTGGGGGGAAATTTCAACCGTTTGGCAGTTACAGGGTGATTCGTAAATTCTAATTTTCCATGATATATATATTATTATTTTATTTTTATATTTTGATCGGTTAAACGCAAAGACATCCAACTCACGCCAAAAATCTACTATATCAATGTACTTTCAAAACATGTTCACAATACTGACTAATCACTACCTACTGCGCGGGTACACTCACTTTTCAAATTAGAAAATACTTTTCGCATTTTCGTAAAATTCAGTTGTTCTTCGCCTTTTCTCCAAAATTCATGTAATTAATATACCTATTTATTATTTTTATTGAATTGACAATCTTATTACCTTTCTAACAAGGGACATGTCCAGGTTAAATAGAGGTAGAAAAATCTGTTTTTCAGAAAACCTTAACTGGTATCTTACGCCCTGTAATTGCAAAAGTCGTAAAACGAACAAAATGTCTGCAAAAATTAGAGGAATTATTTGTTTAGCATACAGAGGTAATTACTTTTAATTATCACTGCAGAAAAGTCATAAAAAGGTTAATGTAATTTATTTTCTTGCCGTAATTAGTCTTAGCTAGCCATACTTGGGACTATTCCGACGCTCTGTTACTAATATCTGACTGAAAATTTGAAAGAGGATCAGTCAGAAAGAACATCGATCATAGTTGAAGAACCAAATGATAACTACGGGTGTTCTAAGTTCAAATATTTAAAAAATTGCCGAATTATTTTTTGGAGGAATATGCCAATATAATTTACAGTTACAGCGTAGTAGACGAAAACGAGAGAAGGTTGACCAGGAATATTAAAGGAGATTCCCAAATCGCCGTATACCCCAAAGAGAGGTATTTTCGCCGCTTTTCTAGAAGTTAAGAGAAATCGGAAGTGTAACTTCAAATAGAACAGATACTCGATCAGGAACATTGCAAGTTCCTGCCGACGTCAAATAGCAAATAATCAGCATCATCAGACAAACTCTTGCGAGTACGAGACAAGTTCCTAGACGAGAAGTGTCTTCATATACAGTTTGGAAGGTTCTTCATCGATAAAAGTTGTATCCATATCATCATATGCCAGAACAAGGACTTTTGGATTCCGTGACAAGATTGGAGTTTTGCACTTGACTTCTGAAATATGACATCGAGAACGAGGCGGTTATAGACCGAATTCTGTAGACAGATATATTGTAATTCGCTAAGGATGGTATTACAAACTTGCACAACCTTCATACTTTTGGATATTAACCCATAGAGGACAATGACAATATCATTTTAGCATAAATTCAGTGTCATTGTTTGGGCTGGTATCATTGGCAATCATTTAATGGGACTATTTATTTTGCTCCAAATACTTAATACACTGCCAGAATTATTTAAAGACTTCTGGACTCTGGATAATAGGGTTAAGGTCAATGTTTTACTAACAGGATGGAGTATTAGCGCATACTGGTACCATTGTGTAGATAAAATTAAATGAACAATTCCCTAAGTGATGGATCGATTCCTTGGCCTGCTAGATATCCAGACCTTACTCCATTGGACTTTTTCTTATGGGAAACCTTGAAGGGTGAAGAAGTCCTGCTAACACCAGAGAGGAATTAATTAGTAGAATTGGGACTGCAGCGACGAAAATACGGGAGAAGCTGGCTACAATAAGAGATAGTTAGGAAAAAGTTATTGGCATGCATTGCAAGTGACGGAGGACATTTTGAGCAGTTTTTGTGAGCTATTAGCATTAACTTAAATTGTTTTTTAAAGATATGTTGGGGGTAATTTTAGTTTCATTTATTTTTAATTTAATTTTTTTTTTTTTAATTTATCAGAAAAAGTTTTCCAGGAATAAATTTCCGTATTTTTTCTCTATTTGAATATACTGATCCTTGTTGGAAAGGCAATAATATGGACAATTTGGTAAAAATAAGAAATAGGTATATTAATTACATGAATTTCAGAGAAAATGTTGGAAAAAGTTGAATTTTAGGAAAATGGGAAACATATTTTAAAATTTTGAAAGTGGCAGGTCAGGATTGTTGACATCTTTGGAAAGGACATTGGGATAGTAGATTTTTGGGGTGAGTTAGATGTCGCTGCGTTGAGTTGATCAAAAGATAAAAATAAAATAATGGTGTGTGTATATAGTGGAAAATTGGAAATTAAAAATCACCTTGTAACTGCCAAACGGTTGAGATTCAATATGATTTCCCTATGATATAATTGCTGATTTTGTAGAATATCTTGATGTAAGAATATAAAGTCATCTGAGTCGTCTGCTTTATTTTGCCGTTGTTCCAAATATATTGTACTATGCATATTTAAATATATTAAAATATTTTAATGGTAATACCAAATTTGAAAATACCTTCACGAAATTTCCAGATCTTAAAACCGTAAACGTCTAAGGGCTGAATTAATGCAGTGGTATTTTTAGAAATGGTAAATATCTGAATATGTTTGTTTTAAGAAGAATTCCTTAGCCCAACCTTTAACAAATCCAAGAGCTGAGTTGACACTGCTAATGATGTGGAGGAAACATTTTAATTTATCAACCAACTTCTTAATTTTTTTTTAAAACATCTTTTTTTTTTGTTTAATTTTAAATACTTTTTTAATAAATTTATTTATTTAATTTTTTATTTTAAATAGTTATTTATAAATTTTTTAAATTTAACTTTTAAATGCGATGTTATTCAATAGAAAAGACCGCACAGACTGACATTTAATTTTTTTAGAGAAAACAATATTTATATAAATCTACTACTACTACACTGTAGGGTAGCTGACCGAATGTGTTATATTTACCTTATATAACTCATTTTGTAGAACCAGCAAAACCAAACAACCATCAAATGATTGCAATAACACTGAAAATTGTTTCTGAAAAAAATGTAGAGTAGCTCAATTCGAACACTCTAGAAGGACAGACAAAAGTGTCAACAGCCAGTGCGGTCCGAAAAGTTACTGAAAAGCGCAAATGCATGTTTAAATTATTTTTCTGCAATATATAATTAGCACAGTCTGTGTTATTTTACTTATTACTTTGGAGAAGCATATTTGCGCACGTTTATCTGATAGTAAAATAAAAATACATGTAAATCATTTCAGAATTGATTGCATATAAAACTTAGTTTTTTGTAGGCTGTTTTATAGGTTTTCTTCTAAAAATTTATCTGCAAACAGCAAAAACGTAAAAATAGTGTGCAACTTTCAGGTATAATCGAAGTTTCGTTTTAGCAGAAAATGCTTCTTCAAAGAGTTACATTTTGTGTTTCCGTTTAAATTCACTTTTTATCTTTTTTTTATCATCCCATGTAATTTCTACACATTTTGAGCAGAGTATCAGATTCGAATTAGCTAAGTAGAGAACGTAACTTACTCAAAAGTGAAATCTTTGAAATGGATGTGAAATTAATAAAAACTGTTAAGTTTTAGTTAAATGTGACCCAAAAAATTTACTTTTATGAGAAATAGAGGACGGATTAGTTAATAAAAACCAAAAACGTAATATCTTTGGTACGAAAGACGATATTCAGACTGAATTGCCATTTATGTGCCATTTTCCAGATAAGATTTAATAAAACAAAGCTTTTTGCATAAATGCAAAATACACTTTAAAATCAAATTGAAAGGTGAATTGATTGACAAAATCTAGCAAGTGTCCTGCTATTCAATTTCCGAGAGGAGGCGGGCAAGCACATAGTGCCAGACCAGATTAGCTGACTTTATTTTAAATTTCCAAGGTGTCTTCATCCTCAGTGAAAACAATAATAGCCAGCGTGCAGACTGCTGAGTCAAGTGTTTAAACTAGAGCAAACCATCATTAACACGAGGCTAACTAAGGGAGAATCGATTTTATAGTTGTTCCAAATTGAGCTCAATGACTGTAACAAAATATGCCAGAGGCCTACTCATTCAATAAAATGAGGGGTCACTAGAAGATCTGCTTTCTGCGTTTTAACACGTTTTAGCAAAAAAATTGCAGATAGCATTTCAGCACGAGGTTATCAAGCGACGGTAACCTCTCTTTAAATCTACCGCCTATATCAGACGATCAACGTAAATTAATTAAACATGAAATGAGAGGGGTTTAATAAATTTTGTGTATTCAAATCAACAAATTAAGAGATCTTTAGATATTTTTAAGTAATACCAATTTATTTTCTGTGGATAAATTAATTCTCTTATTAAAAATAAATATTATATATTATTTCAGTAAATGCTTTCTGCGTTCTTTTTAGGATTACACATAATTTTCTAATAGTATATTTTTAAGTATTGATAAAGCTATATTATTCTTTTTATAAATTTGGCCGAGAATGAGTGCATCAGTGAACACAAACCAAAATCTAAACCAAATAGATTAGGTAATAGCCCCAGATAAATGGAATATAATTCGGTATAGGTGACTGTCGTTATTTTTGTCGGCCAAAGTAATTCAAAATTAAGTGATAACTTTTAATTCAAAATTTAAACACCGTTCATCAATACAACATCATTCTGCCAACGTTTTTAATTGTAGAAAATTAGTTTTCCCGCATCCGAGATACCAAGTATTTAGTTATTGACGATTGCTTTTATTCGACCTCACCGATATTTATCGTCATATTTCGATTAATTTACACAAAGCATTAATTAATTATACATCGAAACCTTCCTCATGAATCAGTCTATCTAATGGAAACCAGAACTAAATACGTTCAGTAGGGATGAAATTTTAAGGCGTATTTCATTATAATTATTATAATTTGTAATCGCTTTGAAAGGTGGTATCCAAGATGATTGATGCTAATTCTATACTTGCTTTTTTTAAGAACGTCATTTTGGGATGTTAAAAATAATAATATTAATAAATATTCTAAGATTTATAAACTGTATTTAAATATGCACGTTATATTACTTTTGAAAAAAAAAAATTATTCCTTCAGCTTTACTGAAAAATAAAAGAGGCCAGTTTAATTGAACATAACTTTAACTATTTTTTTAACATGGCTATGATTCCATGAACGCTGGATTACTGCCAAAAAGTAAATAAAATATTTTCTTACCCAAACAGTAAACATACGAAGAAAAATGTGCATACATGTAATTAACAAAAATTTTTTAAATAGCATACCTGAAAGAGACTTTTCAGTTAAAAATATGCAACTTTACTTAAGATACATATGACTATCTTTTGCTGAAAATTTTAAATTCCTAGAGTCATAGCATTGAAGTATTTTCTTTAAAATTACTAGTCCAACTATAACACAGATTGCCTGAAGTATAAAATGTTATGTAGAACGGAAGTTTAACATTTTATACACATCAAGTTCGGAAACTTCCTTTGTACCGACTAAAATTAATATCAATAGGTACTTAATCTAAATATAAATTGAAAATTTAATATGTTGTCTTATGAATATTTGATTTTAAGGAGTAATTTGATTTTTCTTTTGTTCTTTTAATTCGCATCTTGAAAATGATTAGCCATTATGTTTATTTGAATTGTTTTTAGCTATTACAAGAAAAGTTGACCTATTACAAGAAAAGTTGATACAAGTAAGAAAAAGTTATATTTCAATACATTTTCGTTCTAAAGATATATTAGGTTTACCGGAAAGTTATGTCAGATAATTTCGTTTAAAGTTTGAATATATTTGGATATGTTCGTTTGAGTTATATATGGCTGTATATTTTTATAATTGCATTTATTATGTGCCCTTCGAAATTAACTACAACAAAGATATCTCATGTCATTGTCAGCGTGTCGAAATTTGTTAAATGTTTTTGGTGAAAATGCTGTTGCGGACAGAACGTGTAGGAGATGGTTCGAAAAATTTAAAGCAGGTGATTTCGGCCTTAGTGATAAGCCACGCTCTGGGCGGCCATTTGTGGTTGATGACGATATTTTTAAGACCATGATAGATCAAATGATGAAAAATGGATTACATATGAAAACGTCGTAAGGAAAACAGCGTGAACCCGGAAAACATGCCTTCTTCACGTCTACATCGAGCTTGAGCCTTAAAAAGAGAATATTGTGGTGGGACATGCAAGTTCCAATTCATTATGATCTTTTGGAACCCAAGAAAAAGCTAAATTCGGAGAAATACAGCGAACAAATGGACGAGTTAACAAAGTACTCCAAGAAAAAAGGCTGACAATATTTAATAGGAAGGAAATCATGCTGCATCACGATAATGCTAGACCACATGCTGCTTTGGCGACTCGCCAGAAAATCTCAGAGCTAGGGTGGAAAATTCTTTCGCATCGACCATACTCCCCAGACCTTAACCATCAGATTTTCAGTTATTCTTTCCTTTACAAAATTATTTGATGAGAAAAAAAATTCAAAAATGAAGAAAACGTTTACGTTTACAGTAGTGCTGCTGTAGCTTTTCGCATCCAAAGATTTTCTTCAAAAATAGGTTTTATAAAATGCCATCCTGCTGGGAAGAAGTCATAAGGAACGATGGAAATTATATCGTACAATAAATCTAGTTAAATATGTTAAAAATTGTATCATTGTTTTCCTCTTCAAAAAACGGACAGAACTTTCCGGTAGACCTAATATTATGCTTGTATAATGGCACGAAATTAAACTTGTTACATACAGCTATACCCTGCCATTTGATGGGTAATTTTATAAATGCAGTATACTATATATATTAAATTCATTATGCATACTGCAGGTTAAAAAGAAACAATTAGTAGGAAAAGAGCTTTTAAATCGACTATTGAATAATTTTCTAATATTAATATTCAGACCTACTGCATAACTCAAATTCTACAAAGAAATTTGTTATCAGTTATTTGTTATAACAGTTTGTTTGGTAAGAGCGTATCGCTCAGAATTCAATAATGCGATCAAAAATTAACAAAATATTATTTCTTCCTTATTATTTACTTTATTTTTCTACGCAATACATTTAATATTTGGTGAAGTTAGCGCTATTTTGTATTATAGCTATACATCTATTGTTCATATTTTCAACTAATTTGTCATCATATTTTAGTGGTAGATCCTAAGACTTTCTTTACCGATGATTTAAGTTTTTGCAAAGTGAAAGCATTTTTCTGCTGCAGCTTTGCCTTTCACACATTTGCAATTGGATTAGCCTCAGGATTTTGTGAGGGCCACTCTCTTCCTCTTGATCTTTCCATTCGGTACAAAGACGACTTCTGTGTTTTGGATCGTTGTCTTCTTGTAAGACCCACGATCGGTTTCCTGTTCCAAATCAAGAATTTGTAGACTTTAATAACCTGTTTTTGTAAATTTACAGCAACCGTTTTGCAATCAGATTTCCAATAAAAGCAATGAATTTTCCAAATTCTTGCGAATAGAAGCATTCCCACACATGAATTTTTATTGGGTATTTTACAGTACGTATGTAGTAATGCCGTCCTCTTTTTAACCATACTCGTTTAGGTCCTTGATATGCCCAAAATGATGATTCGTGAGTGAACATGACGTTTGTCTAATAGTCTTTCAAATTTTCATTAGCCCATGTCAAATGGTTTTTGATGTGCTTATCGGATAAAAGTGGTTTGATTGTAGTATTGCGGTGTTTGAAGGAATTTTCCCTTATTCTTTGATGACACGTTGATGCCTTTTTCCGCTAATTTGTTTCTAGCTCCCCTCACGTCATTTGTGGATTCTTTTCAAAAAGCTTCAAAATAGCGATGTGTTCTTGTTTTACCCCTTCCTGGCAAGTCGTTGACATTTTTATCCTGAGAAAACTTCTTATACCACGTCTTTACGAAAGACGCATCCTTTTTAATATATCTCGCTGTTTGGGCATAAGTCCATTTAGGTCCTTTCGGATGCAGACAGAGAAAAACAGCTTCAAAATGTTTATAATTAATCATGTTGAAAATCGATCTTAAGAAAGTTTAATGTAAAATGAGACTTTAAGCAGGGCGCGCATATATTTAAGTAATACTCATCCCCTCCACTTCAAATATTTCTGTCTCTTCCTCTCTCATTCTGAGAAATCGTCGATACGCTCTTACCAAAGAAACTGTATTTGCAGCGCCAATTTCAAGCATTTTTTTAAGTTTTGACGATTTTATATTGCGATTTTAAAACCTAAACTAAAATTAATGTAATAAGAAATTCTTAATTAAAATTAATGTAATAAGAAATTTATTTATTTATTTATTTTTTTTTAATGAAATTGAAATGTGTATTTACGAATGTGAATTGTGTTGCCATAAGGCGTTAATATTAACCGACAAAGTAGTCCATGTTACTATTATCAAATCTAGCTGGTATATATCACTGCATTGCAGATGCAGGAGAATTTGGGGAAAACATTTACGACTAGATTAATTAATGACTTCGGAAAAATATAGGGTTATCCATTACGTGGTCCGCATTTGGTAGCCCTATTTCAGTGGCAAATGTCAAACAGAACTGTTATTCAAAGCATCATACGAGTAAGTTTAGTTAAAGATTTGTTATTTTACAACATGGATTGTTTAACAACCGCTGAACGTGTTAAAATAGTGAAAACTTTCTACAAAAATTGTGATTCTGTAGTAGGTAGTCTCGTGCATTACGAGAAGATTATGGTTGGTGAGCGTACTAAAGGCAAGAATTTGAAGAAATTTGAAGAAACTATATTGTAGCAGATGCGGTATCGAAACACGGGCTGCACCCAAAATATTGTTGTTGTTAGTGAACGTGCCGAAGAAGATCCAAATTTATCTATTACATGGCACGTATAACATTTAAACCTTACGGCATATTATGGCGTATTTTGCATTTGGATTTGCAACTCCATCCTTATAAAATTCATCATCACACAAGAATTGAAGCCGGTTGACCACCCATGGAACATACGCTAATTGGATGTTCGAACGGCACCGTTTGAATAACGATTTTTCACATCCAATTTTCTTCTGTGATGAGGCTCATTTTTCGTTTGGTGGGTATGTCAACCAACAAAATTGTCGCATTTGGGGCAGTCACAAGGAAATGTCGAAAGATCATAGCATCCACAAAAAGCCTCTCTAAGGTATAATTGGCACATACTTTTTTGAAAATGATGAAGGTGTGACACAAACCGTCAATTCTAATCACTATAACTACATGATTACTGTTTTTTTCGGCGTGAAATTACAGATATGGATGTGTAAGATATATGATTTCAACAGGTCGGAGCCAAAAAACACACAACATGTCAAGTTTTGGCTTTCTTGCGTGAGAAATTTTCCGGACGCGTAATTTCAATTTTTGGTGATGTGAATTAGCCACCAAGATCATGAGATTTGTCGCCGTCGGACTTTTTCTTCTGAGGCTTCGCAAAGGATTGTGTTTATGAGGACAATCCTCAAACTCTTGACGCATTCTAAATGAACATCCGTCAAATTATGGCCGAGCAATTGCCAATATCTGCCGACGAGTCATCGAAAATTCCATCAAAAGGAACAAGTTCTATGGCAAGGTCCAAACATTATATCAATATATAAATACATAATAATATATATATATAATAAAAATTTGATCGAAATCTCAATCAGAAGTGTGCTTTATTTACGTTTACTTTCGAACCACAAAATAGATAACCCAGTAATTTAAATAAATTTTTAAAAATAGTCTATTAACATATAAACTAAATTTATTCAATGTAATTTTTACGATATCGTCAAAAATGAACCTTCAGATAGTAGTTGTAATTTCAACGTTATACGGAATTCAATTAGTGTTAATTAAGAAAAAGTGATCTAAGTCAAAAATTTAAAAAAATTATATAATCACAACTTGAAAATGGCGCGAGGCGTCCTCTTTGACGGGTTTCTGAACTACATAATAAGCCGTTAAAAAAATGACAATAAAAATAATAACAAAAACGACAATTCATTCCGATTTATCTAACAATATAATTCAGTTGTGCTCTTCGGAACTAATTATTGGCGGGAAATAATTTATATATTTTACCACTATGTCAACAGATAGTGGTTCAGGTAAGTTAATGACAACGTACTTATTATAAGAATACATATGTTAATTATTATTCGGATATGATGTGATCTGCAGATATTACACGACCACGTAATACTTCCAAGAAATGGAAAAGAATAAGACAATTATCATGTTCAGATGAATCGTACCAAGCCTTCACTGTAAATTTAGAAACCCCAGAAATGGTGCAAGGTAAAACAATAGAAATGGTGCAGATAGAAAAAGATAAGAAAAGAAAATGGGCAAGAAATGAAGATAGTTACGCACAAAATATCAGAAAAATTAAGAGAAATAATGGTGCCAAAATGCCAAAATTTTTGAAAATAAGGATTGCTTTTGCTCAAAAAAATGTTTAGATCGCGTAGAATATAATGAAAGAAAATTTAATTTTGATAATTTTTGGAAACTAAAAGATTTTGAAACCCATAATCTATATCTGTGTACTACAGTTCATCAACGATTAATAAAACAAAGACGGCCCAGAACTTTTGAAAGTTCTAGAAGACCTGAAAATGCAGCTACAAGTATTTTCTGTCCAGACATAATAAGTCAGAAGTGTCGGTTTGCAGGAACTTTTTTTTAGATACCTATAAAATTTCTGTAGGGCGGTTAATTCGTGCTCTGAATGCTGAAACACCTGGAACTGATCGTCGTGGGAAGATGCCTGGATCTTCGCGAAAAACAGATGAAATTAAGATAAAAGCAGTACGAGAACATATTTTAAGTTTCCCAGCATATGAGAGCCACTACACCAGAGCTCGTCACACTCCTGGTCGAAAATATTTGAGTCCTGATTTAGATATTCGTAAAATGTATAATCTGTATGTAGAGAAATGTAAGGAAAATAATCAATCCTTTGTTAAGGAATGGATTTACAGGAAAATATTTAATACTGAATTTAACTTAAATTTCCATGCTCCTCGAAAAGACACATGCCAAAAATGTGATTTACTGAAGGGAAAAATCGAAGCAGGCAATAATGAGGAAGAGAAATTACATCTTAGAGAAAGTCATGACATTTTACTAAATGCCGAACGAGCTAGGAACTGTCTTGCAGAGGACCAGAGAAAAGTAAAAGAAAATTCCAGGGAATATTATGGATTCTCATTTGATTTGCAAAAAGCACTTCCGTATCCTAAACTGTCTGTTTCGTTAGCCTATTATAAGCGAAATACATATGTACGTATACAACTTGGGTTTCCATAATTTCCATGATGACAATGTCAAGATGTATGTATGGGATGAAACTACAGCTTCAAGAGGTGCACAGGAAGTTGCATCATGCATTTTAGCGCATATGGAGGATATAACTACTCAAAAACACGTAATAGCTTACAGTGATGCTTGTTCAGGCCAAAATCGTAACATTAAAGTAGCATTGACATGGATGAAAATTGCTCAGTCATCAAATAATAATATTGAAACGGTAGACCACAAATTTTTGGTATCGGGTCATTCCTTTCTACCGAATGACCGTGATTTTGGGTTGATAGAAATGAAAATATCATCATTTCATCGAAATCTCTAGAAGAATCAATAACAAGAAGAGTAAAAAATACCGCAGGTGAATCTGTCTCTTGGCTGCAAATTCAATGGATGAGATTCTTGAAAAATGAACCTTATAAAATGTTCTATAAAATTTCTTTAGATGATACCAAATTCCACGTTTTGGATCTTTCACCTAAAAGAGGAAGACCAAAAATGTACGGAAATATTAAATTACTTCCATTATACACCACCACTAGACCAGTAACGGAAGAAAAACATAAAGATATTATGTCTTTACTACCATACATCCCTCAAGTTTTTCAGGAACATTTTAAGAATCTTAAAATCTCGAAATGATAAAAATGGATTACTTTGTAAAAATAATTAATAAATGTACATGAATTATTTCATTAAAGTTATTGTTTCAAATAAAACTCATAGTTCTTTATTGCTTTAAGTCACTTATAGGGCGATCAGTTAATTTTGAAAATGGTCTAAGTCAATTCAAGCTTTAAAAACAACATTTACGTGTGAAATTCACACAAAATTTCATATTCATAATAAATTTCCATTAATCAAAACTAAGAAAATTATAAATAAAAATGTCGCATAATGTAAAAATATTTTTTAATTTATTCAAATGCAATTCATTAAATATCTCGAAACAAGAAATATATGATTTAGACCACTTTCATAATTATGGGCACATTGGTAGCTAAGATTCAGAATATTAATTGAAATTTAAAAATATAAAATTAATAAATTCAGATTGCAATGTAATAAAAAAAATTTGCAATTTGGTTGTTCATTATCTGCAGGTTAATTTGAACTTTACGATCGATATAGAATCGCGTTTATTCATTCTTCTACAGATCGGTTATTGTTTGGGATATATACGACATAGTCAAAGTGACAATTATAGTGTTTGTCTTGATGAAAGCTTTCCAAGTTATTTCATGATATATGTAAGTATAAATAAACAAAACGTGAATGATTGCACCTACCTCTCTTAATAAAATACTGCTTTTTCCAAAAGTAGTTGGCATGATTCTTCGGTCTGAAAGTAAAAGAAGAAACGGCGTCTATGAGCGAGTCATCCTTGAACTTTAGCTTTTCTTTGATCATGTATATTGCGCAGCGAATAATTGCAATTAAAGAGGTTTGACACAATCGACCCAAGTTATATTATGCAATAGAAATGCAAAAATTAATGATTTTAGGGCAAACGGCTTTAAAACAAGTAAGAGCACTTTATCACAATTAAGCATCTGGAAGAGAGAGCACTCCAATACAGCGCAACTGGCACAACAAAGGGCACAGAGCACAGATATTTAGCAACTTTTACATGCCAAGGTATTACGAAATAGTAAAACACATGGGGAACCAATTAAAAAAGTATCCGAAACTGTGTACGCAAAGCGTCAGTCGCCCTCCGCATTAAAAAAAGGTACCAAATTATGGACGCCGTCATATATTACACCATTTTGCACTTAGCGGATTAACCATATTTCTAAGAGATGATATGCACAAGAGAAAATCGGATTTAGATTAGCTGAACCGAACTTTTGGTGTTTCCACAATTACCTTTGCCCTAGGCAGCGTTGATAACTCGTCGGTTTGCGTGTGACAAAAATGACCGTACGACACATGTGAAACGAGTTTATCATCTCGTATCCAAACCGCTTTCTTAAGATCACAGTCCACACGACAAATGGAATTTAGAGACTTAAGATCTTGAAACACTTTCACTTGAAGATGCAGACGGAGACTGGCGACAATGTTTGCACACAGCTTTCGGAAGTGTAGAAGTTAGCGAAATCAGCTACCTGATAAGAGGGGGGCGTGCAGAGGTCATGGTTTTAGCTTTAAAACCAGTTATCACAAACACTTTATACTCGTACAACAGTAATTTGTTTCTTGAAATAAGATGTAACATTTTAATGTGAGCGGCTGATACGATACAGTTAATTTACTCATATCACAAAGAGTAAGGAAGCCAATGTTTTTTTGCGACTCACGTGATGGCCCGGGGGTTTTGAGAATCTGTTCTCACTTTGTGGGGCAAAACAAAAGCCAAAGAATTTCTTCAAAAATTTGAAATTCAAATGGTGTTGTTGGTGATAAATATTTTGGAAGTGAGACTGTCTAACGAAGCTCCTGAGTGTTATGTAAGAATATATCGATGGCCGCGAGTAGCATAATAAAATTAGAGGATCGGAGGTTTTGTTTTTATTCTTCGCATAATGCAAACGAGTTTCCTATTATCTGAGAACTCACTCAAGAAAATTGCATTGAAAACAGACAATCGTCGCGGAATTTTTTAAATCTTGATTTAATTTGGAAGGAAACCTTCGAATAGACTGGGAGCAAATTAATCAAGCTTTGACCTTCGGCGCTTATTCAAGGAGATGATTGCGACTGAAAGAAGCATCTTTTCTTCGAAAGTACGCCAAGCGAGAATGTCCATCGTCACATTCATAAAAAATATTAACTGCGGCGGGAAGAATTTTTTGTATTGCCTGTAGTCAAGGAATTTATTAAAGCTTGATGTATTAAAATACTATTTTAAATCGTGACGGGTAAGTTGTAAGGCGTCAGCGAATGCAAATATTTGTACCTATGAACGTTAATAACACGTCTTGAAAGAAGATTACACCATCCTTATGAAGAGTTAATTTCCTTGTGAGTAGAAGAAGTAGAATTTTAAAATATACGATAAGTTTTGAAATTTGTTGTTTTTTCTCTTCCAATATGAAATCTAAGCGGGGCTTAAAATGCTGGTTACATTTAACAAAGGGATTTTAAGAGCTAACAAACTAATACAATTAACCAGAGGCGTATATATTTTTTACAATTCCTTATAAACTTTCATGAAGCTCGTAATTTCAAAAGATCTTGTGGGTGAAGCATTTGCGAGTATTATGCTGGCAACATATTAGTTAGTTTTTCCGCATATTTAATCTGCTGAAGTTTCGTTTAATTAATGTATTAGATAGCTAATAATATCAATATTTTATTAAAATTTAAACAATATACGCTTGAATGTACATTTCTGATGAAATTTCCAATGAAATCTGTTGAATTTGTCTATCGAATCGGTTGAAAATAAATTATATTGAAATTCATACAGATATTTCTTATTATTCGTACCTAAAACTCAAACCAGTGCGGCATTTAAATTTTTTATGGGTTGCAAGTGATGAGCCCACATTTTTTCAAACAATAAGGAGTCTTTTCTGTCATTACAGATAGAAAAATACCTAAAGGCTGAATGGAGATATTCATATTATTGTGCATATGCTATTTTAGGTATTTCTTGTAAATTTACTGATGATGGGCACTACCTAGTCGTGCCATAAATTCTGTCACAACTTTAAAGAAGCATAAAATCTAAACAATAAAAGATAATATGTTTATTCCAACGAAATTTATTTTAATAAGATATTGTTAATTAATTAATAAAAGCTATACTCGAAATGATCTCCTTTAGCTTTTATACAAGCTTTTAAACGTTGTGGCCACTGATCTATAGCGGCACGCACGGTATTCAACGACATTTCATTTGCTGCTTTCACCAACGATGTTTTCAGACTGTCCAAATTGCGGTGGGGAGTTGTACAGGCCTTGTTCTCTAACTCTGTCCATAATGCATAATCCAGCGGATTTAAATATGGGCTCCCGGATAACCAATCTTTTTGTGCAATAAAATCAGGAATGTTGTTGCGAAGCCACTCCTGTGTGCTTTTTGCTTTGTGAGCAGGAGCAGAGTCTTGCTGGAAGACCCAATGTTGTCCACCGAAGAGAGTTTGCGATAAAGGTTTCACAACACCTTCCAGCACGTTGGTTTGATAAACCGCCGCACCGGTTTTGACACCTTTTTCGCAAAAATGGAGTGTTGTGACACCTTTATGGGATACACCCCACCAAACCATTACAGAAGCTGGATGATGGCCTCGTTGCACCCTGGGAACCATTTTTTTAGCTTCTTCTGATGATGTTGCATAAACCTTATCATTTTGTTTATTAAAAACTTGCTCCACAGTAAAATTTTTTCGTCGGTTGCGTGCCAAAGCAAGAGACTCTTGCATCTTTCCAATCTTATTTCCTTTAACCGTGGAGTCAACATGTGGGCTGCGACGATAAGCGATCTTGTGGAGATTTCCAACTCCCTCGACAAAATTTTTTATTTGCGCAGTGGATTTCTACGGATGCGCTCTCGTTTTGATGCCACTGACTGTTCTAACGGTACGTGGACGACCTCGCTCCTTGCTCTATCATCTATGCCTAAGGCTTCATTAAATCGTTCTATGGCGCGATAAATGAATCTTTCTGTTATTTTTAGTGGTTTCAACAAATTCAAAATTTCAGAAGCATTTTTTCCACACTTCCACAGCGATACGATTTTCTTTTACTCCCCACAAACTGATCGGAATATTACGCCGTACAGTTCATTTGTTACAAAGTGCAACATAACGGTACAATTTCAGGCTAATTTCTGAGAAAGCGCGCATTAGAAATTGTGTGACAGAATTTATGACAAGACTAGGTATATGGTATTTTCCACATGGATATAGTATTTTAAAATAATTAAAAAGATAAAACAAGAGAATTTGAAAAAGTTTTCTAGTTTTTCTTTATGAATATTACAGCTACATTTTGCAGAAATCTTACTTTAAAATCGAAGCCAAAATAATTAAATTTTTTTCCT
The DNA here is from genome assembly GCA_963969385.1 of Philonicus albiceps. Classification (NCBI taxonomy): domain Eukaryota; kingdom Metazoa; phylum Arthropoda; class Insecta; order Diptera; family Asilidae; genus Philonicus; species Philonicus albiceps. Next base: position 15,670,915 of record OZ017773.1, read on the forward strand.
TTAAATTTAAATCTTCGCTTATTTGATAAGAGTATTAAATATTGCGAAACTAATTCATGTTAAATATTAATCTCTTAAGAAAATTTAAATTTCAACGACCAAGTTTAAATTAAAGCATTTGCTTGCTGAAATTGACTACAATAATTGTAGGTAATCGGTTGCCTTCAATTTACTACTTTAATTGAAAAAAAGGAAATTTGGAGTGTAGGTACGATGACATAGAGATAGTTCAATAAATTTTGTCAGGCCAACGAAATGAGTAAGTTTGAAAATAGGTTTAAGTGAACAAATTTATGGTATTTTTTTGTTTTTTAAATAGCTCCCAAAGGTGTATAAACATTTAATTTTTGGAAATCAATGTTTTCAGTGCAATGGTATGTGCTATGGAATTAGGTCTTTCTCTTATGAAAAATTATATGTGGTAAACTTCAAAAATCGCAAAACATATATGGGGATGATTCGGGTATCCGTGCAAACCTTATATACTTTTAATATGTTGGTGAAATTGTATCGCAACATTTTTAATAGTTCACGAAATTTGACCATTTAAATAAAATCGATTCATTCTATGGTGTAGAATATTAAAAATATGAATGAATTTTTTTCAAAACTACAATACTTTTTTCTTGGTATTGATAAAACAAAACAACATTTTGATTACAAACATATTTAATATTTTCTTTATTCGTTTGAAAGGAGCTAGACAACACGATAATCATAATTCGGCTCCCTTTTGTGAATTTTTCAAAAAAAGTATTAAAAATGGTGTAGCATATTGCTGAAATACAATGTAACTTTGCATTTCATTTTTTGTTTCAGGCTTTCCCAGAGATATCGTCATTATTAGCGAAAAACATTTTATAGATATTTCGAGAAAAGGGAAATTATTTTGTTATATGTATTATAGTTTTTTTTTCATTTTTCTATGATATTTTCGGACTAACCCTTTAACACGTTCCCTGCCACGTGTACCGTTGTCGGTACACGCTAAACTGCATTTGTACGCCAAGCTGAATTTTTGAATTTAAAATGTTTTCGTCTAAAATTTAATTTGTGGTAACACTGTTTTATGTGACGTAATGATGTTTACAGTAATTTTTGAAGAGTGTAGTGATAACGGTAATTATGAAAATAATATACATACGTCCTCTCAAAAACAAGAAAAAAATATGTATTTATAGAAAATTATTAAAGTGGTTACCGTGCGCCGAATATGGTACACATGGCCTAGAAATGACACCTTCTCATAAACAGCATGGCAGGGAACGTGTTAAGATAGATCAGTTGTTCCATCAATATTTTAAAGATTATAATTATTTTTAAAAATAAGTGTGGGAAATGACAATGGAAAGAAAGGAACAATCGACGCATTTTTTGAAGGTCTAAACTAAAATATAACGACAGGGGAAAAAGACGGTAGTGTTTATTCTAAAGAGGTTTATCGAAACAGTTCGACTAATTTAGTTTTTATTAAATAAATATTAAAACCACTGTTTTACCTTTATTTCAATGTATATTTCTACGTTAAATTTTCTTGAAATGAACAAGTAACGTTACCAGAACTCTATACCTGTAACCTGCAAAATTAGTGGGAGAGTTGATATAGCTGACCAGTGTCCAGTTGCCAGAAGAAAAGAGCTTTTAGCCTAAACAAAACTATTGCAGTGCAAGATTTTGTTACAGAAAATGTATAACTTGCTAAGAGTATGAAAGTAATAATTATACGTAATTAAAGAAAACCGTTTAAAAATGTCGGCAAAACACTACACACTTCTTTTACCTGACCCATTTACTTTAATCGATTATAAATAAAATACCCGGAACAATACATTTAAGAAATCACCGAAGTCACTGGCCGCTTGTTCGTAAATTTAGAACATAACGCTAAAGTTACATGATGTTATTGGCATTTAGAAAACTTTGTCATCAAATTCAATGGCCCATGCAGGGACTTGCGGAATAAGAATTTTATTTCGCAGTAAACCTATTCAATTGAATAATAATAATGTGTATCTTGTTTGCATACAAAAGACGATTCGATTTTTTAGGAGGAAGAAAAAAGCTACTGTAGAGGTTTTGTGATAAACAATGTGAATATGTATGCAAGAATTCTTTAGTGTGTATGACATACTTGTAATGTGTATGATGAGGGTAAGCTAGTGTATTATTTCGAATCTGCTGCATTATCGCAGAGAGAATTTTTCTATTAAATAATCAAAGAACCTCAGACTGCTTGGAATCACTTGGGATAAAATGTTGGAGTGTTTCGTTTCAATTTTTCTTCAAGTGAAAATATTTGGTACTTTATCTGTTGGGAAGCAATTTTCGGAATAGAGCAGTAAAGTATTATTCTTGTTGTGAAAGTACAGTTTGATTACGACCACCACAGCAAGATTTAAGTGTTTTTAAATTTAAGGAAATGTCAGTCAATAGGAACAATCAAATTATTTTTCCCAGTTTTTTTAGTTTCCTGGATTTACACCTCAGAGCCATATGGAAGATCTATAGATCTGCAGATTAAAGACTACAAAAATGATGCGAAATTTTTTAAAGAAAAATGGAATAACTATTTTTCTTTCTTCTAAGGTTATACTCATTTACTTTTAAGTTTTACAATGTCTTTTCTTCTTTTCGTCTTTTGTTATTTTTTATAATGCAGCGTATTCTTTATTTAATTTGTTTATTTTTGTTTCTAGGCATATTGAATTGATAGTTCTTTTATAATTTTCTAGTAATACTGTAGATAGAAAGAAATTTTATACCTATGTAAATATGAACAAATACTAGCCATAAATCTTTTACTTTTAAATAATTGCATTAAATAAACATTTTAAAGTTAGTATCTAAGGTCTTTGGATTTAATTTCCTTTTAACTAGAAATTTTCTCTAAAGGAAAGTACAGATTTTCCGGAATGCAATTATTAACTTACTATTATAAATGAATTTATTTATGCAAGAGATATATTTCTTGTATTCTAAATGCATTCTAAATGATTTTAATGCTATAACTGAAGCTTGTAAATTACGGAAGAAAAAAAAAAAGATGCATTTTGGGGGGTTGAAAAGCGCATCTCTGTATCTTAGTTAAGGCACCGTGCAATATACCCCCTGAGTCAAACATCAGTCTTTTATTATTTTTTTTTTGGTAGGCTTATTTTTAGGCATAAATTCAGAAGTGGAGTCCCGAAAAGTACATACATGCTATTAATAGTTGAACCTTATTCAAATTGTACGTGCGTATCTAGTTTTGTTTTCATAAAAACTCTATATACTTGATTTGGTAGACCACTGACTCATGAAAGGTCTTATAAATAGGATTAAATTTTACGCAACGGTGCTAGAAAATCAAGACATTTTCAATTATTTTATATAACAAATTTATAGACAAGCCCATAGTTAATGATTCAAAGGATAAAGTTTGGCTTCCAAAGATAATAAGCCAGAATTAAAACTAAGCCACCAGCAGGCCTGAGAATATATTTGTAGCATATGAAAACGAATAGGAAAAATCGAAGACAAGCCAAAACACGTCCAAGCAAAATAGCTTATCAGGATAAGTGAGGGACATGAGTAACAACATAACGCCACAAAAAACTCGAAAATCGAATATGCGTAGCCAACGGAAATTCGCGATACTTTTTGAATAGACCTCGTATACAGGCCTTCAGCGAGTTGGCCCTTCATTATGCCCCACATATTCTCAATTGGATTGGCATCTGTGGATTGGGATAGCCAGTCCAAAGTTGTTATGTTATTTTCTGCTTTGCAGATTCTATGCAGCCGATTTCGATGTTTGCGACCGTTGCGTTGCGCGCACTGTGACGTTTTAAGCGATACTGAAATGAATTAGTATTTGTGTCGTAGCCTTTCTACGGTAAAATCCCATACAAAAGAGAGAGAGGATATCTTTTATATTATTTGAAAAAGTACAGTTCCTTTTTTGTTGAACATACTATACATGATTGCGATTTGGTTTCCGTAAGTCCCAGTGTCGAAATGAAGTTAGTGATTTAAGGAATCATGGTCTGTTCTTACAAATTATTTATGAAAACTTGATGAGTTGCGAATTTTATTTATTTAATGAGGGCGTATGCCGGCCAAGTTAAAATGTAGAAGGTTTCTCAACAGCCAAGTCGGGAATTTAATCAATAAAATTAATAAAATTATTTTTCAATTTTCGAATACTTACGTAATATGTCACTAGTTACTTCTTTAGAACAAGAAATGAGTTCTTTAACTGGAACAACTCTAGGTTCCGGGAGAGTACATACAATTATTTTAAAAAAGCCACCGCAAAATTGTAGCTTTTTCGAAATCTTATAGTAAAATATCGTTTTTTGCAGGAATACGCTAAAAAACGTTTGAATATTTTTCTTCCAATAGGAACATTTTATCATGTTCATTATTTGTCAAGAAAGTTTAAAATTAATTCATCTGCTCTCACTCTATTTTTTCCATAAACTACAGAAATTGGGTTAGTTTTAAATACAAAACTTATTAATATATTACCCAATCTTACGAGTGTTCACCTTCTCCAGACATGAATAGTTCAGCAATAACGATCAAATAGAACATCCATTGAATAACATTCAAGAAACTATCGTGTGAAAATAATAGTGGAGGTTTCAACTTATGTTTATTATTATGTACTTGTTTGTGCTTAATTCCCACACAAAGCTAACTAGTTCCAGGGAACGTTCTTGACCTCTTTTAGTTCAATCGACAATATTAAGTCCGCAGTTCATATGGGACCGAATTGAAAGAAATCGTACGATAGTCTGGTCTGGTCCGAAGCACCACTAGTTTCTTAATTAACAATCTGTCGCGCCGCACCGACAGTTCTTCAAGCCTCACACACTGTAGGGAAGGAAAGTTCATGAAAATTTGTATTGCTGTGGGGTAAGATATGATGTTTTCTGACCAGTCGCCCCAAGATCTTGATCGTCTGACTGGAATGTGAAGCATATTGGATCCAATCATTTCCTTATTTTTTAGTATTGGAAACGAAAACATATGCAATTAGATCAAGCCCAGAGTATCAAATTGAATTCACAAGATTACTTTTATCTGACAAAAGAAAAGAAAAACAATTTCCTTACTGAGAGTGTTTATAAACCTTTTTATATTTTCTTATATTTGATTTTTTATTGATATTATTGTGTTATTCGAGATGCCCATTTGCATATTTAAAGTTGAAAATCGCGATTAAGCATATCAAACCAGCCCTATTTTTTTCAACTTTTATTTTCTCTTTAAGTCTTGTTTTAAGGTTGAGGGTTCATTTTTTAAATAATACTTTTCGTACCCTAATTTTACATATTTTTTTCACATAGACTGAATGAAATTCTATTATTATATCTTTTGCATATATATATATTTCTATTTTATTTATTAGCGTAATATTGGGTATGAGAAAAAGGATGTTTGGTTTTTTTGGTAAAAAAAGCCTCTGTTAAGCGACTATACGAGTATAATGTGTACATTTATATAAAGGATGCTCCATCGGAAGCTACGATGTTTGCCCATCTTTCAGGTAATTTCCATATTCCATCCCTGAAAAAATGCTTGTCCTTGGAGGCTATTCAATTATGAAACCAATTTTGAATATTTTCATAAGAATAGAACTCTTTTCCACGAAAGACTGACTACATCGAACGAAACAGGTAGTAATCTCAAAGAGCAATGTCTAGTGAATACAGTGAGTGCTGTAATACTTCCTAGCTCTGCCTTTCCAAGTAGTTTTTAACCAATTCAACAATATGTGGTCTAGCATGCCGTGTTGCAGAATTATATTGTTGTGTCGATTCTCCTATTCAGGACGTTTTTCGGAAACAGATCGCTTTAAATGGATGAGTTGTCGGTAGACATCGTCAGTGATGGGCTCAGAAGATTTCAGTAACTCATGACATACAACACCTTTCATAGCCCACCAAATACATATCATTACCTTGTCCCAATTAATTTATTTTACCCAAGTTTTTTACGCTTAAAATTCTCATCGTGAATCCACTTTTAATCTCCTGTAATAATTCTATGCAACAACATTTCACAAATGGTCTTTCGGTTTTCTTGTTGGCTTTCGGTTAATTCATATGGTATCCAATTTCCTTGTTTTTGAAGAAATCTCATTGTTTGTAACTGTTTTTCATCGTTCAACATTTAATGCAGTTGCTAATTCGATTACTTGGCACAAAAATATCCATTTCTAATCGAACAGAAATAAATGTTGTAAACACTTTAATTGATTGGCAGATAGTGTAATACAGTAGGAGTTACGCCATCTATTTGAACGGAAGTTTATTTTCTTTATACTCGATACATTTTAGTACAAAAAAAGGAACATATATGTTTAAAATAATAAAAAAGGCGGAGTTATTGTGGTCAGTTTTGAAGGCTTGAGGTACAACTTTGTTCGATTTAGCCGCAATTTTAAATTCACATTGGGAGCAATACTACCTCTTAGGTGAACCGTGAATATTTAAAAAAATTTTTGTGTATTGATCAAAGGTTAAACATTCTCTGGGAAACCCAAACTACAATTTGCTATTTGCAGTTTTTATTTTCATCATTTTATGTTTTACCCATGAAATTATTTATAACATAAAAAAATGTTTTTATTTTTTTTCATACCCACGCAATAGATGCTATACTATATGCAATTTTGGGCCTTGACTGACTACCAACCCTCTTCTATTTTTGAATATTTAAAAACAAAAAAACATTTATTTTGTAACTAAAATATACTAATCAAACCATAAATAATTTTAACAAAATTGAGTTATTTATTCTTTGCGAAATATTAAAAAAAAATTCGAATTCTGTTTAGGGTAATCACCTTAACAATAAAATCATGCGGCTCCTGTTTTAATTGGAATTACGAAACTAGATATCCAGCTAGTATCCGTTTTTTTTAGCTATACTTACATATTTAATAAATAAAATCATAGAAACAAAGTACTGTTCAGACATTCTAAAAATAGCCAAGGTTAAATCCATTTTCAAACGTTTTAAGAAGAAGGTTAAGAAGCTCACCGAGGACTTTAGACCAGCATCAGACTTCTCCATTTTCTGCAAGTTTTGTGAATATGTCCTACTAAATAGAAATAATGAGTTCATACTGGTTGATGTACATCTCAAGAGTGTAGGAGTTTTTATAGATATGGTATGAAAAATACCTTCGTTTCTGATTCAACACAATACATATAAAAGATATTGCCTTTCGAAATGAAGAACTTCTACCTTATATGAAGGGATTTCCACCTTATATGCATGTGTATATAGTATATAAGCCGTTTATTTTGAAAATGGCCTAAGTCTACAAAGTCATAAATGCGATTTGCCTATTTTCTCTTGAGGTAAAATCGTTCAATTTGCACTGAGGCCACTTTCAAAATAAATGGCTCATAAGCATATTCTAACTCAAAAATGTGTTGCAATGGTTGGTTTAATTTGCCTTCTTGTCTTTAAAATCTATTAGAATTGGCCACACTTTTTTTAAGAGAACAATTATGCTTGAGACATTATCACTTTAACTATGAAAATTTTCTGCGAATTCATCTTTCAATGAGATATCAAATTCGATAACAAATGCATTGCAACAGTTATTTGCACTGTATTAAGTAAACAAATATACACAACTGAAAACTTACTTTGGAAAGAAAAAATAATTTATAGTGAAAGAAGTTTTTCATATTTTTTGTAATAGTTATGTTCTTGCGTATTTCTACAAAATATTTTCAAGTAGGATAAAAAATGAAGAAAACTTCTGATTCAAAAATGAGATAGGTACATTTTTAACTGAAAAAGGAGCTGGTTGTCATGAAATATGAGTAACTAGGAAGTGCTGTATGTATAGATTATACTACTGTTGCATATGCAGTCAGTTTTACCACATAGAGATAAAAATACAATAGCGGCAAAAGGGAGATATACCTGGATTACGTGAACGTGTCAAAAAGGAAAAGCCAACTTTAGCTAACAAACATTATCTATCCCGATTGAATTTTGCTTTAGTTTATAGTCTGGGGATGTATTATGGGTAAACAACTAGGGAAATTGCATCGTATTCATAATCGGATGAAAGCAGAAGACTACTTGCATATCAATACCGTAAAAATTAGCATGTTTTTCTACTTTTAGTTCATACAGACCATGCATGATGAATATAACTAGTTTCTTTTTAAAGTTTTTCCCTCAAAATAGAGAATTATTGTGGTTGATAAAAAAAAATTCTTTAACAGCAGATAAGCACAACTTGAGACTGAACTTTATTCATATTTTAAATATTTAACTATTTTATAATTTTGATTAAATCTAACTCTAAAGGCTATATTTCCGGAAGTCAGAAGGATATTCAGATTCTGTCAAATCTTCGATTCGATGGTTTAAACTGGTTGCTGAATTTGATATTTAGTATCATCAATAAATGAAGTAAAATAGGGTGTTAATTGATCCAAAGAGATATTAATATTCTTACCATTCACAAAAATATGTTCCGAAACTACAGAAAGGGGTTCTTCACTAGAAAATGAAATGCAACTATTTTTGCGTTTATCTATATTACGAAATTGTTTTTTAACAGAAGGCACTCGTTCTTTTTATTAATGTACTGTTAAAAGTAATTCGTATTGTTCGTTATGAAGAGTATTTTGCAAAAGATTCCATATCATGTTAAATACGGACGGATTCTTTGTTAGTTATCGCAGTTTATATGCATATAAGGGTATAAAATTGTTAACTAATTAGATGCTACTCATCTATATATATATATACTTTTGTGAAGTGTGGTGACTTCAGTATAAATAACAGTCGCAGATAACGTAACAAAAAATTATTAACTCAATATTGATTAACTACAAAACCAGTAAATGAGTTTTGTAGAGATTTTAAATGTTATTCTTAATATAAGGTTATTTGAAATTTTTATAATAAAAGTGGCAAGAGCACGAGGTGAAAGAGGAATTTGCTACGCAAATTTGATAAAACAACGAAACCACTTTTAGAAAAGTTCGCACGCTTAAGGGAGAGGTGAGATGAAAAGAGAAATTGCTTAAACTTACTAAACGTTGCAAAATAAGATAAAATACTCATAACTATAAGCTGAAAAAATTTACTTCGGTAAATTGCAAATTTGTTCAGGTGTTTTTCAAGAAGTTCGAATTTGTCTATGCCTACTAGACAATCACTGTCGCAATCCGGTTCTGTCTTTTCGTGGCCGGATTGTTTGGTTATCCGGGTAAATAATTTCACTTTTTAAGAATAGGTATGTATACTCAATAGGTTTGAATGCCTTGTGGTTATTAGAGCATTAAATTGGTGGTTGCTTGGAGTTAAAGATCTGATCTACATACATAGGTGCTCACTGGAGGTATCATTTTCATTAGTGAAGCTTTGTATTTAATATTTTAATTCTGATTAATGTTAGTATATCTCTTTACAGTTGGTTCTTCAAGTAAAACGAAGTATTCTAGAAGGACCAACCGTTAGTTCTCTGCTTAGATCTAATAAATTCTCGCATGAACTATTTTTCCTAAGTTACTCTTTATTAATAATAATGGCTTACAAGAGACAAAGGAATTTATTGATACAGTCAAAAATTGTGCTAGTTCCTTCCTCACTTCTAAACCATAATTTTTGTAATGAGCTACCTTTTATTCCATCTATTCGGGCAGTCTTCTCTCGATATTTCTGATACTCATTTGTCACAAATTGCCGGTGGCATCTTTTGGTTCAGATTAGTTAGCAATTTTTTAAAAACTGACTGTACTTTAAGTACAAATAATTAAGATATTACACATGACACATCAACCTTGTTTGTCACATTCGAAGGGGTAAGATGGATTATCCTTAAGGCCAAGCTGACGGTTTAGTTTTATAATTTTGTAAAGAGTTTCTCACTACTCTAGTGCTGAAAGAAATTTAAAATATAATAAGATTTAAATTTTTGTGTAGTATTACCTGAAGGGGTAAGATGGGGTAAGTAGAATTTCGTTTTTATTTATCTACTCCATCTTTTCCTCTATTTTATTTTATTTTATTTTATTTGCGCTTAATACAAGCTACATAAAAAGAGAACTTAAGACTAGATTGGTGATTCTACTTGAAAGGTTATATACCGAAAAAACTGTTTGTAAATATTATAAAAATTAATTCTTAATCGATCTCGTAATTTATTTAGGTTAGGACATTTTAGGGATACCCCACCTTACCCCACTACACCATTTTACTTCTCTCCCTTCCTCCTTCTCTACACCTATATTTTTATGTTTTAAACCAGTCTTCCTCGATAGCATGCAAATTAAAGTATTTTTAGGCTGTGAAAAATTATAATTTTAAATTAATTTAATTAATTTAATTATCAACTTTTTAGGTTATGAAGAAGCAAAATTTTAAATTAAATTGATTTAAATATTAAGAATGTGGTCTCTTTCTCAGCTTAAAATAATAAGAAGAGGTGAAGAGAAAATTATATGTCTGAGAAGCGACAAGAATCAGATGAGTAAAGATGCGGTGCTTACTGCCAAATATCAAATAATACATTAGCTAAGTCTGCAGGAGCCAAAATTTACCTCAAAATGTGAATGCAATTATTAATAATTACATTTTATTTATTATATTATTTAAGATTCCTAAAAATTAAAAACGTGAGTTTTTCAAATCGCAATTATCATGTTTTTTTATATAATTTATACATAAATTTCCCCTTCTCAATTTCTATAATACGGCGATGTCCGTCACTATAGATGACACAGTATGTTTGGCGCATTGCTGATGAGCTATTGAATTCCCGTTTTAGTCCGTTTTGAGCATTAAATCTAAAAATAGGAACTTACTTGAAAAGTTTCCAGTGTAAATACATATGCCTAAATTCGCTTTTCAAAGAGCTTGTCGGCTTCTTTTTTTGCCTTATTCGTGTTAATTTCGTATAATGTAAGCTCGCAATCACATGGTAACGTTTTCTACTCTGCCAGATAGTTAGGATGGAATCTTTATCTAACATTGTGTATTATATATCCTACATATATATTTTCTTTATTCTATAAATATTTTAACACTGAAAAAGTAACAAAAATACTACTCCTCTTTTTATACATATTTATAGCGTTCTGTAAACAATTAGGAGGGACCATAATGTTCTGGCGTAATTTTTATAGATAGAGAATATTTTCAAAAGAAAATTCCTGAAATTTTATGACTGATACTTAAACTAAATCGAATCTTATTTCTTACCCTCTTTGTAATTTTAGAAATGGCTTGTTGAAATGGGTGTTAAAAGTTCGTCATCGTGGTTGAGTTGTCATTTCAAAAGTCATAGAAGTTTTTGGGGTCGCTGTACTTGAAAGTGCTATCGGAAAATTTAAATTCAAAATGATAGATCCAATATGGTGGATGAATCTCGAAAAATTGTTGAATTTCTCTGAAAACTGATATGGAAATACTCCCGAATACACCTCCAAATTTTCGCAGTTTAACATATTGGTGGTTAACTTATTAAATCCCCCATGTTTATTACCATAAATCTGAAGTCGGAATTATAATCAGAGAGCGCAAATGCCACACTATTCCAAATATTAAAAGATTATCTCAAAATCGTCGCAAATAATAAATTTTCGACAAAATCGTAATCATTTTTTTTATGTTTGTTTAAGTATAGAATTTATATAATAAATATTTACGTCTACGGTTTTAATATGTTAAAGTAATCAAGGTGGTAACGTATGTTACTACTATTCTTCAAAGGGTTTAACTGGAGTGTGTCACAATGGAAAGTGTCTTGTTGAGCGCCGAGTAAAAATTTATTTTTATTTTAAAAGACGGTATTTGCTATGTACGAAGCCTAGGTGATCAAAGATTGCATCTGCGATACTGTCATAAAGTGGTTAGGCACAGTAAAGAGAAATAGTAATAGTGTGTGGATGCTTTTCAGGGCAAGGCTTTATGCCATGACATCCTATTGTAGGAACAATGGGTACGGTACAAAGATATCCTACAAAATACAATGCTACAATTTACTGAAAATTAACTGCCGTTAAGATGGAATTTTCAAAACGAAAATGATCCAAAGCATAAGGTGGTAATACCGCGGTTACATGACAATATTTATTTTCTTGGTCTTCGCAATTATTGTGCGCGAGGCTCAAAATAGTGTACGTCTGTTATAGTAATGTGAAAAAACAATGTATGTTCGAGATACTTATAATTCGCAAATGAAACCTGAAAAAATAAAAAAAAGTATGCAAATGGTAGTCATTAAAAAAGAGTTTTCGGTTAAAAAATTTTAACTTTTGATCGTTAGTAAAAACCATTTTTTTTTAAATAATTGCATAGTTCATCTAAGAGGTTATACTGTTTCGGATATTTAAAATTCCAGGCCAATCGATTAATAATTTTTTTATTTATCATGTACGCCAATTTTGAAAAAGTAATTACGAGAAAAACTAAATTTTAAGTTTTGTCAGATAATTATAGTGATTTACTTAGATAGTAGGTTAAGGGCCATATAGTAACTCTTTGATTCCTTAGAAGTACTCGTTTGCTCTGAAAGTGGGTCAAGACGTTTTGTCCTCTATATGTATCTTATATTGCCCACGCATTGCTAATTTTCGATTCCCTTGTATAAATATTCAAAATTGTTAAATGTAATATTTCACAATTTTTTTTTATTAAAACTACTGTCGGATAACCCATACTAAAAAACAAGCTTCAGTTGCAAAGGGTTAATTCGGAAGGATATGAGAGGAATAGTCGTGTACCTGGCGTGCGATCAATGACTTCATGCTAACTGCCATAACTTTTAAAGATTAAGGATTGTTTTCAAGCGAGGAAAAAGAAACGGAATCCCACAGCGTGGAAAGAGATCCCGCAATCTGAATAATTTATTTAGGATTAAGTTAATAATTTCAGTAAAATCTTTAAGTTCCTTATGTTTAACTTTATAATTTTATTAGAGAATTTAGAAATAGTTAATTTATTCTGTTAATAAAAGAAGAAATATTTCTACTCTTATTTGCTATTTATTGCTTACATGTGTGCTTTGAAGCTTACAACATATACGCTTACATATATTACATTTAGAGAGCGGGATTATTATAAATTCATATATATAGTTGCTCAACTTTCGTCCGACACTGTATAGTATTGAATAAAATGTATAGTATGTGTTCTTAGATAAGAATTTTGAGCAACTTTAAAATTTGAAGTGTGTCCGGTGGGCACTACCTTCTAAGGGTTAAATTAAAAACGGTCAAAAAGTTCCGGGACTAACTATTAAAAAAAATATGTTCAATCTTACATTCGATTTTATCATCATAGTCTTTTCAAGACTATTCATTCTAATGCTACTCTACTGTTTCGATACCTTTTCTATAAAACGATTTATTTTTGCTTTAAGCATTAGCAATTATTTCGGCTATGATTCCATCATTTGACGCAAGTTTCTTTCCTTGGAGAATCTTTTTGAGGTACGAACAGGTAGTGGATCCTGGGGGCTAGATTGGAGAATACGATGGATGGCGAAGCAATTTTGTTGTCCTAACCTATGACTTGTGTTGTTGTTTTAATTCCGCTATAAAGAACTGGGTGCCGACCCATTTGGAAAATAGCTTTCTCATACAATACAATATTTGTACAAAATATTATATATAGGTACAATGCCTCGTGCGCAACTTGTTGATATGGCTACGTTTAAACTCAGAAAATCTCCGACAAAAGCTTGTTTTCGGCGGAGCCGATTTCCTTTTAAAACTTGCCATTGTTGAACTAAAATGATAATTCTTCCCATCAAAAACTTTTTAATCGACTCATTAAATTCGGTTTCTTCCATTGTTTTAAAAATATCGAAAGTAGCGTCACTTAAATTTTAATATCTTGATAACTAATGCCTGAAATCTCATGAAATTTTGATACGTATCTTTTGAAGGTTGGTACTTGGCTTTTAATTGGTATATTGGCTTTTTTTAAAAGTTAGTAAATAATTTTTTTATCTTTTAAATTGTCAAGAATTCATTAATTTCCTTTTTGCTCTTAACTTACCTAGGTTTTGAGCTACAACATATTGAATATTCATTCAAATCCCAGGTGAACAATCGTTAGGATTTCCTTGTAACTTAATTTTGGGTAGTTTAATATATAGGCCTAGTTTTACTTTAAATCGTTGTAAGTTGTTCTTAATGATATTGAACAGATTAACTTTGATGTATCCTCATCATTTTTGATGAAACCTAATACGATGAATGTTTATATATGTAGGGTCAAAAGTTACGAATATAAGTATAATACAAACCATATTTGTCAGTAGCTTGTACTTCTCGAGATATATGATTTCGAAATTTCGAAAAGTGACATATTTACATTAAGTTTTTCGAATATTATCGCAAAATTTCGTTGCCATTTGTCTAAATACCTTAAGTTAAATTAAACATGCTTCTATTCTCTGTATTTTCAGCACTCGTATAAAATTATTTACATAAATCAGGCGGAACATTTATTGATTAAAGGATTTTCCACAATTTTTGGAAAAACATTGGGGAAACATAGAGAAAATCGCGACGGAAAACTATCAGTTTTCAATATTTTAAATATAAATATTTCTGGATATACATTTATCAACAATTCTGTTTTGCATCAGTTTTGCCCTTAAATGAAAGTTTTTAAATAGTTTTATCAAAATCCCTGAAGGGATCTCAAATTTAATTTATGCCAATGCAATAAATTGGTACAGTTGGGTCTTAGTAGGGGCGGATTTACGCATAGGCAAAGTAGGCCTGTGCCTACGGCGGCAAAATCTTGGAAGATTTTGCCGCCCTATTTTTTTCAATCATGTTTCAATTATTCAAAAACTTTTTGATTAATAAAAATGTAAAGATACACATTTTTTTTAATTTCATTTAATTTTGCGTTAAACAATCATTTCAAAAAGACGTCACTTTAATGAAAATTACATATTTTTCAATTTTTAAAATTACAAAACAGATTTTTATTAAGAAAAAAAGGCGGCACTTTGTTGCCTGCTTACGGGCGGCAAATTCGTAAATCCGCCCCTGGGTCTTAGACAGTCTTAGATGTCAGATTTGGTGGTTCTATCAATTAGCACAATTCATACAGAATATGTGATTATTACTCTATTACTTTTAACTTTAGTTTAAGGAATCATGGCATTTTCTATAGTAAACAACATGTTTTGATTTTAACACTTAAGTTAACATTCATTAACCTTAACCTTAAGCAAGTCAAGAAATTTCCAATAGTAAAAACCATAATTTGACTTATTAAATGATGTTTTATGTTGTATTCGTCTTGAAAATTTGTTTATGCAGATGATTTAAATCGATTTTTGCTAATCAACTTTCTGCATGAGAATTGTTTTTTATGTTTTATTTAGACATAAGTAATTACCAACACACTTAATTGTTTAGGTGTGGGATGCTACCTGGTGGTTTAAATGAGAATACTTATCAATTAAAAAATAAAGCAACCGGAAAAGGCTGAATTATGAAAGTTTAGTTGAAAATTTAATTTGAACTTTCGTCCTGTTCAAATTCAGCAAACTTAACGGTTAATGAAATGTATTAGAAATTGTTTAACTGATAAATGTTTTTTAATCTCTTGGACATAAATTGGTAAAACTTATCTTATAAAATTATTGATTTCTTTTTTTGAACTACTAGGCTTCCAAGTTAGATTTACATACGGAGAAGTAGGCAAGTTACACTATAGTGCCTTAAAGTATCTGTTCAACCACCGAGTAGTAAAAGGTGGTAGAGGTCGATTACAGTGTTATTTACAGACTGCGGTATTTCTTCAGGGTTAAGTTCTTTGTATCTGCCACCACCAGAACTGTAACACTACAGGTGCTCATGTCGAGGAAATTTCAAAACACTAGCAATGGCAAGAATTTTGTTATAATCTCCATAAGTTACAGTGGTCTGTTTGCACGTAACAGATGCTATTTGCCCAGCGACCATGAAGGCGTGCAATTGTTTTCTTGCGCGAAGTTGTGATGTAGCACATACGCGAAGTTTTGCCATGGCATATTCTGCATCTTCATTCAGCATCTTAGCTCTATTGTTCAGTCAACGTTATCCAGAACGGAAAATATTATTATGTTCACCATGAAAACGTTTTACGCTTTCGTTTTGGTGATTGGCAAAAGATGCTTCTTAACTGAACATAAGTAATATTGTAGTCAATACCGTGATGCAGGCATACTTAATTAACTTATCAGTTGTGGAACTTATGAGAAGATATTTTCATGTTGATGAGCAGTAATGCAGTTTTATGCAGACGATTACCGGTTTTTGTTGAACACATAACAATTGTTTGTATCATTGATGTTCATGTGCCTTATTTGATATAGCAAAGAATATAATATAAATAATAAGCTATTTTAACCTGAATAACTTTACTCTATTTTGTGCAAATGCATTTGTAATGTACTTAAGTGTGGGTGTGTGGTAGTCGTCTCCGTTTTTAGTTTCAGACTTGACTTAATTTTCTCCACTGACTTTTTCTTTTTCAGTTATCGTAAATCTAATTGGATTCGTTTAGTGTGAATGAAAACTTTAGATGTATGTAGTCTTCTTTGACATGGTAGCAACATTAATTGGTAATGTATTAGGTCGAAAAATACTTGCTTCTTCTAACTTCTTTATGCGTTAATGACTTTCTTGAAATTTCCTAGCATTATAATTCAAATTATATTTTTAAAGCAAATTTCTCAAACAGACTGTCCTAATACTGTCCAACACCTTAAATGAATGGATCATGCTTTGCATTGAAGTGGGTGCAGATTATCTTCCCATTATGATTTCGAGGAATGGGGATACGAAAGAGCTTGCCTTGCGGCATGCAGACGCAGATTTTGTACTGGATGTTGCTCGTTCGGATGCCATTCCCCTGATCCACTTTAGGGATTTCAGTAATAAAAATTCCGTTGTTGCTACTAAAAATTGTTATTCCTTGAGTAGAGTTAGCCACAATGTTTTTATTTGAATTTATCGTTGTGATATTAATTGCGCTTGATTCAACAAACACTCCCTCAGAGCCTCTTACCGAAACTTTTTCGGAGGATAGTTTAAGGTCCTTATCAATAGCTCACGATGCGGCTAGTGCTTATAATTTTAGCATACAAATTTTGAGCACCTTTCGTCAGAACGTACCTTGGTCGGTGAGTGCTAAATATAGTTTCACCGGTAGTAGGGTCCTTTAGTTCGAACGTGTTGACCCCTTTTAAGGAGATGCCGCTGCTCTCCAAAGCTAGTCTGCTTTGCAAAGCGCCATGTCTGTTTACGTTGAAAAATACATCCGAATCCTCGCCTTCTATGGTGACCGGCTCATCTGCAAAACCCTCGATATTACCATCTCGTTTATAAATCCTGTCAAAATCGGTGATTCCAAAAAATTTGATGGCTTCTTCCTCGGGTATGACTTCAATGCTCTGCATTCCCTTCCCAAGCCGGAGAACTCCGATGATGGTAATGGTCAGCAAAAGGTTCCCAAGGGCCAGGATAAAGAGGAGTGCAACTAACGTCCAGAAGGTAAACGTATTCCGATTCTTTATTGGTATCTTTTGAGCGATTTGCTCGTATCGGTTAGGACCGTAGGGCGTTCTTGATCCATTACGATTCCCAATCGGAAGGGTAGACATTCCATTTTCCGATATTAGATCATTGGAGTAGGACGGCGATGAACCCCGATCTAGTCTTCTATCAAAATTCGTCATTTCCTCCCTCTATTTTTACGTATAAATTTTTTAGGCATGTCTTTAGATTGTAGTTGTAGGTTCTGTCAGTATTGTTTTAAAAAAATTTTGATAATGTCAGTCAGTGCTTGAATTCTTTAAAAAAAAGTCTATTTTTAAGTTATAAAGGAAAACTGTTATTATTAAAAATTTAAACAATAAAATAAAAATTAAATCAAACCAAAATTTAATTTTAAAAAGGTATATGATTTACAGAAACTCATCATTTTAAAAAGTTAGAAGACGAATTATCTCCTTATAAGAAACGAAATATTTATCATGACAGTGTTAGCAAAAGATCAATCTGATATAACAACTAAAAATAAAGGATGCATGATTTAGAATTAGTTATACTTGTAATTACTAATTAATCATTAATCAAGCATATCCGCGTTAAATTGGCCAGTATACAGAAAATCAGTGAGGCAGTAATTTTTGAAAAAAAGCAAATTCTATAAAACTGTTATATTTCAATATGTTATCAATTACACTACAATTTTCAAATTTTTTGTTAATAAAATATATAAATAAATAAATATATTATTATTTTTTTTTTCAGAGTCTGAGCATTTAAGGAGCAGTTTGAGTTTAAAGCTCACGACCTTCACGATAACGACTAATTTTTCCAATCTTTACTTTTATTTAGATTATAGATTACTAGATTGATTACTATAGACAGGACTTATGGTATTCAAATTCATTGTAATTTTAGTGGATTGATAAAGCTGATTAAAACGATAATAAATAAATAATAAATTTTTGCAAAATCAATCTATTTTACAGCAAGCAATTACTTGTTGCTCTTTAGTAATGTTTCGCTATTAAACATGGTGAATCATAAAGACTTGTTCCTACATATACCAAGTAATTTTTGTGAAGGGCCCTGGGGTGGCCTTGGAACAAGTCCTGGCAAACTTTTAAATTTTTTCTATAAGGTGATCGCTTTCATTATCGCTAGTTTTACAATTTACTGCCAAAAGTTTTATTTTGATAAGTAAATTTTATAATGTTTTCTTCTGTTGCTTTTTACAAAAGCCGACAGTGATAATGACTTGAAACAAGAAATAAACAATTAATTGATATTTTCATTTCATCAGATATCAGGTTATGGGAATTGTGCAGGAAACGTAAGTACAAGATAACTTTAACGGTTCACTGACATATAGAAACGGGCTACTCGCTAATGTGGTGAATTAATTCGAATTTATTTTGAATTATCTCCTTATAATTGAGGATTACAGCAAAAACCTAAAAGTGATCTATTTATCACTTTTGACTGCATAAAATTACTGTTTAATAATGCAAGCTGCATTTCCAGAAGTGAACAGTAAACCGTTTCATCGGAAATTTTTCAATGAAAACTTTTATTCCTAAAACTTTCTACTACGAATTTTTCAAGGTTTAATTCTACATTTAGGGGAATTTGATTTAAATGTGCAAGATATATTTAAAAGTAAATGCAATTTTAATTTTGCATTAGGCGTAATATATAAATAGAGCTATGCTCCGTAAAATAACGTAGTTATAATCTTTAGAGTAGAAGTAAATACACAGTTTAAAATTTTGAAGTACATTTTAATATGTTTGGTATTACATAAAAAGCAACCCCAAAAATATATTAAATTTCGATATTTTGAATATATATATGTATACACTTTTGTATTAAGTGAAATGCTTTTAATAAATAGCAGTACTTGATTGTATTAAATTTCAATGTAATAGTATTAATAGAGATCGTATTTATTTAATTATTCTTATTCAAGAAAAATCATAAATTTAAATACGAATAGTTTATGTACAATGAATGCAATACTCGTCCAAGATGCTACTTAAATCAATGTTTTATCAATGTCAAACCTCGATATAAATAAAATTAATTTCCTGCAAAACCAAATCTCATCTCATATTCCGTTAAAACCAAAACTTACTTAATATTTACTTTTTAGTTATAATGATTACAACTGTGGGTATATCAGTTGATTTCATATTTTTCAGTCGTTGTTTACTAAGATGTGATGTATTAAATATATATTTTATGTTTTATGATATAAGAGTAATATAGTTTTTATTCAGAAGGGATTTTTACTTTAAAAAATAATAAAATTTAGTGAATTTTATTATTTGTAAAAATTAATGGAAGGTTAAAATTCAACAACTTTGTACAATAAAATTAATGATTATAGTCAATTACATCGATATTAAATTTTCCCAAATTCACCGGAGTTTAATTTAAAAAAGTATTACAATTGTAGTGAAATAAGCTTTCAATCTTAAAACAGTTATAAGCACTTATTCAAATATTGGCATTTTTCAGCTGTTATTCTGTAAACTACCACATTTTGGTATTTTCAGACAAGATAAATCTTCTTGGTATCTCATAGCTAATGTTTAATGAAAGGTTTTGTTTATTCTGAATTTTATGAATATATGAAGCAAAGAAATTGTAAAAAATTATAATGACGGGATTTAATTATCAGTTAAAAATGTAGAAACATTTAAAACGCATATGAAAAACTTTCACAAATGTGGAATTGAATGGATCACGTAGTAAATGCTTAGATGATAAAATACTGCGTGTAGCTCAGTATACCTTTTTTCCACTTACATCATATTCTGCTCTTGCTAATGTTAATTTAAAAGGAAAAATATTCTTAGTATTCTAAAATATCTTGCCATTTATGTATATTACAATACTTTCTTTTCGAATTTTATAAATTTTGATAACGATGTCGATGTTGTCTTTTTACCCGCAAAATCATACAAAAATCAAAAAGGAATAAAAATAAGAAGTATTCATGACAGAAGATTTACATAAAGATCTATAAAATATAGGTTAGCTTAAGTTTGTGTGACTGCCTAGAAGGTACACTTAGGCCATTTTTGGGATAATTGTGTCAGATTGTGTTGTCACGTATCGGAGGAGACCATGGTTATACGTGGGATTCGAACCCATAGCCTCTGGACTAGTAGTCCAGCACGCTAACAACTGAACTACTGTAGACCCCTTATAAAATATTGTACAAATAAGGTTTGAGACTTTTTTTTGTAACTTTGTAGCTTTATTCAGAGAAATTGGTACAATGCATTTTATTTAGTTTATTGTCTGTCTTTAACTACGATTTTTCCCCATCTTTCAGGCAGCATACCGTGTCGAAAAAATGTCTCGTCCTTTGAGGCGATACAAGAATCGACCTCATTTTTGGGTTCTTCGTAAGAAGTGCTGCTCGGCCAGGTCATGAGTCATCGACCTTGGCGAATGTTGCAACAACGGCGTTCGACATCTCTTGGGCTGAGTTTATACGGAATCCAATTTCCTTGCTTGCACCATACTTATGGCATTGAGACGGTTTGAAATCGCTTTTTGAGTAGTTCCCAAGGTTTTAGCGAGCTCCTCCTGAGTTTGGCATGAATCTTGGTCCAATAACGCCTTCAACTAAACGTCTTCAAAGTTTACTGGTCTCCCTTCGTGTTCTTTGTCGTTGGTGTCAAAAACGGCGGAATCAGTATTTACATGTTTTTATTGATGGAGTTTGTTCTCTTCTCTGTTTCACAGAGCAATTGATGTACATCAGCTTCACTTTTCTTCAAATTAAAACAAAAAAGCAGTGCTTTCTGCAATTTGTGTTTTGTTGACATAGAAGTTGACATGGTTAGAACACAAAGAAAGTATGTTATTTATTCTTCAGCAAAATGACACATACCGATTTTTAGAGGGAAATGATGACGGTTTAATAGGAATATAGCTACAAGATGGTCGGATGCGATTTAATGCAAGTTACGCCATCTTTTATAAATCTCTCAAAACTTATTTGTACCCGCAATACATATAATGATATCATAATTGTGTAGTTAGTGTAATACTGTATACCACTTTCTGGCGTTTCGAAAAATGTGTTATCGAACTAACCCAATGCAATGTGCAATTTGAAAATATAGGAAGATTAACAAAAGGTGAGGATTCAATTTTTTTGAAATTCAAGTTTTTTTTTTTTCAAGGCATTATTTCATGAGATATATACTATACTTGAATTTCGAACACCGAAATCTCTACATGTGCTTATATATTAAGTGGCAAATGATGCGTTTTATCTCGGGGAGCCAACTTAGTATTGCATGCTGAGGGCTATTTGATACCGCATGTCCGTAGAGAGCAATTCGTTGAATTTTCAACTGCTGACACAGAAGAACTGTACCGCGCGTTCTAAGTATCAGCACTGCACCACCAAGCGAATGAAAGTACAATTTCTGCAGCGCTGACAAAAGAACTGCTGCTGCATGCCGACTTCCCGCATTGAGCGTACGCAATGAGTGCCATTTCCGGTCTGAATGGTGTTTGGGTTTGCCGCGAATACCTAACTTACATATATTGATGTCGGCTGTTGATGTGCGGTGAGATGAAAATAATACTGGAAGTGAAATGCAAATTTTTTTGAAAGGGAAATACATGAATCATTCATCTGCCTATATCTATGTATATATGAAGGCTCAGTTGTTTGAGTTTCAAATTGCACATTGTAAATCATTTCTCTTAAAGTGTTTGTACTTGTAGCGTAGATGTTACAACAAAAGCTAAGAATTTTAGATAATTATCTACTAATACGTCTTATTTATCAGAAATGATAACTTTTTCTAGTTGCACATTTGTTTCTATACCGGAGAGGAAGAAGATTTAGAAGTATCCTAGCAAGCAGTTGCGAGGAAACTAGTTACATACATTCATAGCCTAAAAGTTTAGTTTGGAAATGCCTATTTTTAGTGACTAACTCTAGAATGACGGGAGCGATTAATCCGACTGCTAGTGATTTTGTATTGATGTTTTCTGAAAGCAAGTTGTATTTTTAGAAAAAATGCCTATTTGTTTAATAAATAATTGATTAATTTTTGATAATCTGCTAAATCCTTTGAACTCTCTAATTTTTGCTACACATTTTTATCAATGGTTCAGTTGTTCAATTTGTGAAGAAGCGTTAAACTTATCTCCATAATCTAATATTCTGTTTTATCTCAATTTAACACGTCCAACGCGACTTGGTCCACTAGTGGTTCACAGGCATTGCTTTCATCTGGTGGCGTGAACCACTGGTGGTCCACATATATATGATAAAGCAAACAAGCACTGCCAGAAGCATAAATAACTTATTATCTCGTGCACGCCGATTAGAAAAAGAGCGCCGGTTTGAACGTGTTAAATTATATGATAATTCATAATAAATATGAATTCAAAATTTTACAAACAATTATTATTAACTATGGATGTTACGCGTCACTGCGTATAAGTATTCAACAGAATACAATAATTTTTATTTGGGTTGTTATAAAAACAAATTCATGTTGTTATTCTAACGTTCGATTGCTTATAATCGAAAAGTTAAGAAATTTTGTGCAAAAAGACATTTTGAATTTTTTTGCCTCATTTCATGTTATATAATATTAATTAATATTTTGTAAACAACAAAATTTATAAAAATAATAATGCGATGCAGAGCCGATTAATTACTATCTAATTTGAGATATCTAAAAAATTGTAACTTGATTTCTTGATTGAAATTTGATATATTAGGTACAACGTATTGAATAACTACAGGGTTAGTCAGATTAACTGTCTCCAAATAAAAAATCTGAATGTTAATAATTTCAATCCGGAAATCCACTACCAGTCTGCCATGTCTACTTAGTGATATACTTGCCCCATATAGACTGATCCGTAAACCGCTTCCGGGGTAGTAGTAATTAAAATGGAGTAACCTTCAACTTTATGCGCAAGGATTAATAAATTACGAAATTTTACGAAAGCTAAGAGAGCTAAATACATATATTCTAAATCCCTTAGATTTTTCTATTTGCGAATAGTAACTAAAGAATCTTAAACCGATGAATTTGAAAATATTCAAAGTTTTCGGAAAAAACGTGGGGCGATATTCGGGATGAAATAGTGCGTGCGGCTTGTGAATATTAGACTTAAGGTCTGCATTAAAAGAGATCCAGCGGAGTTTTCTTCCAATAATTAACATTTGAGCTAACACCTAAACTTGCAAAATAAATAGTTTATGGAAAATAAATATTAGTTGAAAAATTATTCAGGTTTTATAAAGTGATACTTGTTTTGACTAATCTTGTATGTTTTGATAAACTTTTAACTGTGTATTGTTTTATCTTCATATTATACCACTTTATAGGTGATAGAATACAATAATATCACCTCGTATTATTATCCGTGATCTAAAAACGCCTAAGATATTGTCCTGCACCAAAATAAAGAAAAACAAACCTGTAAGCAATTTTGTTATCAAATCCAATCTCAGAGCTGGGTGGTCCTTAATTTAAGTTAAATAGGCCGAAGGATTATCTATAGAAGATAGAAAAAATTTAAAGGGAGATTTGAACCCATTTATTTATATCATGTAATGCAATGCAATACCAATTTAAATTGATTAAATGAATTGCAAGCGACACCGAGAACTCAAGCAAAAGAACTTAAGTTTGAAAAAAAACTCGAACTTCTTCTAAATAATTAGACCAAATTCGAGGCAGCTCATGACTAAGGGTAATATTTGAAGGATTATTTAAAAACAAAAATCGTGTACACAAGTTCTTACTGATTTTGTTGAGGGCAAATCAGTTCACTATATCAACTTGAAAAAGGGCAAAAATACGTTTCTTCATCATCAGGTCAACAGCATCAATTAGTTGTTACAACTCTAAGACAACGTCCTCAAGCACTCAAGCTGCCAAGATACTGGCCATACTGAAATTTCTTTGCAATAATGGTAGTTGATAATGCGAACATACATTAGATAGGAAAGAAATTATTAGCATTAAGGAAGATGATCTTCCAAACTTTTTGTGATTCATTCATTTATTTCAAAGAATACTCGAATAAACTTTTCAGTCTGAAACAAAAATGCTTTGCTCATCTTCTCTACGGAGGCGTCAACGCTTTTATTGCTTTAGAGTAGGGGTGGATAAACCTTCGCTTACTACTGGCGACCTGTTTTTTTAAATTATAGGCGACGATCTACCAGCCATCGCTGTCTTAAGTGATCAAAACAAAAGTTATGTCTTTAATTTAAAATAAACATATAATAATACTAATAAATATTCAATATCAAGTTATTTCAATAAGAGAAAATTTCTTGTTAGAAACTAATAAGTTTATATTTGAATGAAACAATATGTTCTTTTATTTTCTTATTATTAATGTGAACAATTTTATTGTAAATACATAATTTTTTTTGTATAATTTAATAATATAATTAATTAATGTAATTAACTCTCAAATTGCTTTCTTATTTTCGTGTATTCTGGAACTAATAAGCCCATATGAGCGTTATTACTATTTTGTTTGTTGGTCTTTGTTTCCTTTTTTTATTTATTTATTATTTGTTTAGTTTTTTTTTATCATTATTTCACCCACCCACAACCTCGAAAACATATACATATTAACTATTTTTTTTGTGTCGTATCAGATCAGATCATATTTTGACAAAAGTATATTTTTAAGTATTTCATAAATTACTGCAATAAATATTTAGAAAAATGTTGTTTATATTTACTTATGAGATATGTTTACCCCTCTGTTCTTTGAAATTTCCTCTAATATCCATGAACATTACTAAGTTTTCAATTAAAGACGACGGGATTTTATTCCAAGCAGTTTGTAATGCTATACAAAATTGATTAATGTCATTTATGGGATTTTTATGGATTTCCCGATCCATGTGGTTCCATAAATTCTCAACGGGGTTCAAATCCAGGCTGGTCCATTATTGGTATATTTTCGAACCAGGTCTTCGTCTTCCGGGCAGCATGGCACGGAGCATTATCCTGTTGGAAGGTTTATTCAACACTTTTGAGATCCCCTGTGGGAATAAAGTCTTCTTCTAGGATATTTGTGTAAATATACGCGTTTATTTTTACACCTTGTTCGATTTTCCTAACCCTGTTTGCGAAAAACATCCCCAGATTTCGTTTGTTATGGTTTGGAGGGATTAACGGACGTACTGTTCACCGGACCTCCTAATGCAAGTTTGGTGATGATCTCTCGGCGGAGCCATTGGAAATTCTGTTTTAGTAATGAAAGTCTTAAATGAATTATATACATATGTATATCTTAACCTGTTGTATGTCTCTTCATCGGTAAAAGTGTTAGTAGTTCTGCTCTAACAGACATATAAATATTGGAAATACATTTTAATAAATATATGTATATAGCTGTGCGGTATCAGTGACATACGGACATATGTACGTTGATTCGTCGAATTGTAAGGATAGGAAACTGCATTATGTAATATTTTCGCTCAAAATCTCTTCTAAATTTTTACTTATCACTTCTGTTCTACGTATAAGGGTGTTTCTCGACAACGACATTTCTTTAATTGAAGCAATTATTTTAGACTTATTCTTAAATTTTTGAATTAATAATTGTCCTGCTTTAATAAAGTTCTCCTTTCGCCGTCTTCAAAGGCGTTCTTATGTTTTATTAAAATGTCAGTCACCTTGAACGAGGCTGTCTTCGACTTCGTACTTGATTTCGCAAGAAATGCCTGTTGCTTATTTAATTGTGTCATTAATAGTACTTTTGATCTCCGTAACTCGGTATCAAGTGGATATTTATTAACATATTGCTTATGGATTGTGTTTTTCAATATTGGAAGTGCTACGCTTGAACGACAAATAACGCAAATACATTTATCCTTTTTTATTTTGAAAAAGAGTTCCTGTTGCTATTTATCCTTATAGTGATATATTTTCGACTTTTTGGAACTTGATGGTTGGGTGACTCGTTGTGGGTTAAATAATGAAACTAAAATAAATTTAATTTATGATCAATAAAATAAAAGAGCTGGGTAATTAAAGCAAAACCTTACATAATGCCTACTCTCACTACTGGTAACTTTCGTTGAGATCGATACATACACATCGTAACTTAATCGTACTAAATGCTAATAATAAATATTGGAAATTAGTCATCTGTTCGAAGCGTAACCTTTATTTTGTATTACCGTTTCAATTTGATCTGGCATATTACTTACTAACTGTTGTCAATTAACCCGCTATATGGAGTCTCAAATATTTTGTATTTAAGAGCAAAATTTGTCTATCTTCATGGTATGTGGTTGGTTATTATTTTTTAATTTTTACCCATAATTAATAATTAATTTCTTTTCCCGTTGATTGACGTTGGTGCTTCACATTATTTTTTAAAGGCGACATATAGGAGGTCGCCCCGTTATTTTTTTTGCTTTTATATCGTCTATTCTAAATTTTTTTTTTATATCTCGAATCATAATCCGCGATGTACTTAAACTTTCGGATATATGAGATGAAGATTTTCGCATTTTAGAATCATTAACAATAACTTTTCTAATGTCTTCAATTAGAGTTTTGCCACAAGCTATTTTATTTAAACTTACTTTAGCCAAAACCATCACTTTAATAATATTTAATATTCTAATATGACTAAAAATAAGCCGCAGTTGTAAATAACATAAATTTTCAGTCATTAAAACAGTTCTACTAATAAAATAATCATATATTTTGGTCTTCATTATTCCAGAAAAGACAAAATTTTATTGTTTTTTTAGAAAAACTCATTGCAAAGCGGATGGGTGAACTATTTTGCATTGGAGTAGTATAACTTACGAATCAATACTTGTTTTATCCATCGGCTTTTAGACACAGACAATCGTCGATAATCGACTAATTTGGAGTGCGTTGTCTCTGTCGCACAGCTTGTCTCACCACTGTGTGGGACGGACATCAAAGATGTGTACGTATCAGACAGGTGGGCGACCAGGTATTGTTACGCGGTCGACGCCTTGGCCATCCCAGCTTTATCTGTTGTTATCTGTTATATAGTGGGCTATGCAAGTTTTTCACATATGTTTCCAACTTTAAATTTTAGGAATTTCTGATTACCTACGGGCGGACTTACGGACAGCCTTACTTAAGTTTTCAAAAACGTTAACTACCCTTAGTAATTTAAGCTCACCTAAATTCTCGAGGATAAACATTTGTCAGCAGGCTGCTAGGATTCATATGGTTAGAAAACACGCTATTATAGCTCAGACTTGATTTGCTCATTTTCCGTGCATATAACGGAAATCAATATTAATCACCAGATGTTAGGGGTCAAAGTTGTGCAGAGTAAAAGGCCAATTACTTTTCATCAACTAAATCGTAAGTATCGAACTATGCTCAATGAGCAACGTAGAAGCGTTGAGTTAACTCAGCCATCACGATAAACTTGAGTATCCTAAAGAATCATTTCAATTAACTGATGACGTACATCAAGAAAAAAATATTGTAAAATTACCTAAACAGGCTTAGATGACAAGTGATGATTGGATGGCATTTTAGATCTCTTAATTTTTTTCACTTTTGACAGTCGAGGACATTAAGAAAAAACAATTGCACAAAGTTGCGCGTTTGGAAATCCTTGAAGGGTATCTTAAAACAAAGAAAAACGTAATTACATCGATAATTTTCCCACTTTTACCGAAATGATAGTTATCTAAGTAAAAAAGAAAAAAAAAAACATTTGTTTTTGACATAATTTTTAATTAAACATTTTTTTTTTAAATTTAAGAACAACGTTTGTAGAGGATTATTTCAGCTTTCTGAAAATAGTCTTTAAATTGTTGCGGGGTTATTATATAAAAGTCACAGTTTCCCTTTTACAAGCTTATAATTTTTACAAATAAAAAATCGCACAAGGATTAAAAAAAAAAAATTTTTTAGAGAAATTTTCGTGTTTTGAAATGCGTTTATTGAATTTATTCAATAATTATTTTTTCAAACAAGAGAAAGCTTTAAAGCTTAAAAAAAATAAAATAGTTCAATGTTTATTGGACCTCTCACAGAGTAGGGGTTGATAAAAAAAAATATTGACTTAATAATGTAAAACTACAGATTATTAGCTTCAAAATAAACTCCGGATCGTTCGGATACGCTAATTTTTGGCTAAGATATAACGCACTGAATTTCCTAGGTGATCCCTAAATTCTTTTGAGAAGTATATTTTATACGGATGTTTTTACTTAGGTAAAAATTACCTTTGTATATGCTTTTTTTATACCAAGTTTAGTTTTCCTTAGATTGGGTAAACTACCTACTAATAACTTTTTAATTCCACACAAAATATTTTACCCAAGCTTGTTTAAGTAAGTTCTTAATACTTTTTCTTCGTGAAGACGAAGTAAAGTGGCCAACCTGCTGAACATTTTTCATAATAGTTTAGAGCTTAGAGAATTCACTGTAGTTTATATGTACAAAATATCAAATTAATTATTAACAATATAAGTTCGGTGTCCGTTGATTATGGGCCATAATCCATAGGAAAGCAGGTATTTGAACCAACTATCAGGAGAACTTCGAAGTGTGACGGACAATGGATTTTATGGGCGCGTGCCTTTACTAGTCAGTAATCAGTTTCTACCTAATAGTCGAGGTGTTGTTGTCTAATACCTATCTTACTCTCCGATCAATATGGAGACTCTTTGGAAGCCTGCTTTCCTTTTCAGGTCTGTTCTTTCATGTTATAAGTTGTCTGTGGCATGGTTCCTCCAACTAGTTTTCAATAAAGTTAATTTTCCGTTTCTATATTGACTTACCGTCATTTTTTCCAATTCCTCTCCCTCTTATTTCCAGGACATTTTACTTTCTCTGTCAGTTGAAGCATTGTTCAACTGTAATTTAACTTTACCGCAGATTTTCCAGTTTTACTGTTCCGTTTCACGAAACGAATAAACGAAAAAAAATGTTCATACACATTATATAAAGCTTACATGAAATTTATTTTATTCTAATCCGTTTTAGATGAACTACTAAATTCGCCGCAAGGTAAGAACCTATATATCCAACGACCATCATTTTTTCTCTCTGTCTTTCACATTTCTTGTCATAGTTTTTTATTTGTTTAAATTCGGTGAATTCAATTTGGCATGTCGTGAATAGTTTTCGCTGAATTTGTTTTATACATATATGTACCTAGTCTTGCCATAAATTCTGTCACACAATTTCTAATGCGCGCTTTCTCAGAAATTAGCCTGGAATTGTACCGTTATGCACTTTGTAACAAATGAACGGTACGGTGTAATATTCCGATCAGTTTGGTGACAGTCTTTGACTCGTAATCATGGAGTGGGGAGTAAAAGAAAATCGTATCGCTGTAATAGCACTCCATAAGTGTGGAAAAAATGCTTCTGAAATTTTGAATTTGTTGAAACTGCTAAAAATAACAAAAAGGTTCATTTATCGTGCCATAGAACGATTTAATGAAACCTTAGGCATAGATGATAGAGCAAGGATTGGTCGTCGAAAGCAGCAAATGAAATGTCGTTGAATACCGTGCGTGCCGCTATAGACCAGTGGCCACAACGTTTAAAAGCTTGTATAAAAGCTAAAGGAGGTCATTTCGAGTAAAGCTTTTATTAATTAATTAACAATATCTTATTAAAATAAATTTCGTTGGAATAAACATATTATCTTTTATTGTTTAGATTTTATGCTTCTTTAATGTTATGACAGAATTTATGGCACGACTAGGTAATGTATGTAATACAGCATTTTAAAATTTGTAAAAATCTGCTACATTACAAAAAATCTATACAGCTACTTTAACTCTTTTATGGGGGGCCTATGTATTAATTTGTTTATTTTTTAATCAAAATAATTCAGTAACCAGTTATAATTTCTAGTTTATTTTGAACACAGTAGGTTTAGAGTAGTCTTCTTGGGACTACCTTGCAGCACAGGATCCCATGGTTATATGTGGGACTTGAACTCACAGGTACTGGGATGGTGGTCCAATGCGCTTAAAAGAATTATATACTCATACTTAGATGCATGTGTTTTAGCGTCGAGTTCAAAGTTGCTAACAGAAAACTTCCGGTTTGAATCAGTGGAATAGTTACATAATACTTAGACTTGTTTTCTACTTATGCAAATATTAATGTCGATGCCATCAGTCAGAGAGATGGGGTAAATGTAAAAGAAATATACGAACACAATTACGATAGATAATCAAGCAGCGAATGAACTTCAGAAAAACGAGAAAATCAGCTAAATTGCAGCATAATTGCTTCATTTACGGTGAAGTAATTCCGACATGCCACCAAGTGCATTTTGTCGGGTGCATTATGCTCGTTGGGTAAAAAGAACAAATCGTCCCATCCATATATGTATGCGCAAGTGTATAATATGAATATCAAATGAGTCCTACATCTTGTCTAGCTGTTGTGCCTTATGCTGCTTCCGACATTTTTACTCCTCAGAATAAAGGTGGGGGAGAGCGGGCATTCCGCAGCCCGACTGGCTTTTCCCGTCATAATAACACTTTTGTTATGTTTTATGAAGTCGCACATTATCTGGTGGCCGTAAATGTACCGTCATGGAATAAAAACGATACCTGATGGGGGTATATGTGAAATGTGCTTTATTTGGTGAATGAGTAAACACAGCTGGCACTCTGTACAGTAGAAAGGTTTATAGGAAGGGTATTGATACGACGTGGATCAAAAAATGGGGCGTCTTTTGCTCTTTCTGCTTGCAATCTTTAGCTGTCCCATGTCACTCCTCCTATCCCCTATTCCTATCTGCAGCTTTTTCAGCGTAATAAAAGTGTCAGTGATACCTACCAGGACATTGACCTGTTTCTCGGAAATTATTAAACTTCATCGATTTTCTCGTACGTAAACCTCAGTGATTTTTCTGGTGGTAAATATGTGTAATCGCTTTTGATAAGTTAACAAAGTGCAATGATTTTATTACAGTGACTTATGGTATGGTCAAAACTCGTCTGGCTTAAATTTATTAAGCTTACTTAAGCGAGATTAGGAGTACACTTTTTACTCCATAACTATACGGTTTTATATGAGGTACTTATTATATGAAAATATGTAATCGGAACCAAATTTTAAATTTATGACTTATGTTCAAAAAAATGTTCAGAAGTTAATTTTTTTTTGGTAGATTTAAGATTAGCGAATTCGAAAATCCCAATTGGGCGATCTCGTTACATTCAATTTCACAATCTAGGTTTTGTTTAGCCACAGAACATAAACAAACTCTCGCCGCGCGCAATCCCAATCCCATATGCTGATTGGTGCAGCCAAACTACATATGTAGTTTCTAGGTAATTACCAAAGCTATCTCACCTATGGCCGCAAACAATGATGTTTAGAAGTATTTATTGGGATAAAACGCCAAATATATCACGGTTTAAAATTTGAACTATATGGTAACTTGTATGAAATCTTAGTTCTAATAGAAATAATTAATTATACGGATTAGTAGACTTAGAGGAAATTGTAGAATCGAGTACGTTTTTACCATTTAATAAAGAGATACACACATTTAACAACAAACAATCTTTTATTCATTATTGAATTTGATTCTTTCGCTACCACTATAGCGAACATGCTGTACCTCTTTGGATAAAAATAATATAGAGGTATTAATTACGTGAATTTCGGAGAAAATTCGATGAATTTCAGAAAAATGAAAAACATGTTTTCCAGTTTCGAGAGTGAGTGTACCTGCAATGGGAGATGAATAACATTGCTGATATTTTTGCAAAGGATATTAGGATAATAGATTTTTTGCCTAAGTTGGATATCGCTGCGTTGAGCGGAACAAAATATAAAAATAAAATAGTAATGTGCATACGATAGAAAATTGGACTTTACGAACCACCCTGTAACTCCTAAAGGTTCAGATAGCGCCTCCCCCCCAACCTCTACCAATTACCCTTTCCTTCTGTCATACAATTTTTTGTTTTTCTAGATCAGGCCATTTATCCCACTCCTTTTGTCATACCCACTAAAAACACATCCTGTATATTACGTTTCCTCATTAAAAGCATTTCGTTGACAAGAGAAATATTAGAGGATACTCAATATTCTCATACATAAGAACATCAATTTGACTCTAAACTTGCCTCCATTAATCTGTTGTACTGTAAGCTACTCCAAATATTTTTCTTTCCTGTACTTTCAGGAGTTTCTGGAGATTCAATCAATAACACTTAATCCAAACAAGAAAGCAGTCAACAACCACCAAATGTACTCAAAACCTCTGTTAATTGGTTCTAAAATTTGATTGTAATTTATATCCTAAACAGTTGTTCCACATTGAATGCGGACATGTAGTTATTTGATTTACAGTCTGCAGCTTCACGGTCGGTGCAATAACATAATAAACTTTGTACATGTGGCATTGTGACGTGTAATACCAAAGGTGGATGAACGATGAATCGAGTGTTGGAACTCGGAAAAGAGAAAAAACTATAATTATGATAAGCGCTTCTAATTAGCGGAAGCAAAGTTCTAATTTAACTATAGCTGCGTTTCCATGATGCAAATCATTTAATTGCTTCCAACCAAAAACTGATGAAATATAAATAGCATTGAAATTCAAAACAGAGTTACATAGGGCGAATAAAACGTAGTAAGTGTTGATTTTTCTCGAACTATTTTTTGGAAGATGTAAATTAATGGATAACAAATAAAATAAAAACATATTTTGAAGGATTTCAAAAGATTATATCCTTAATATAAATATATTATATAAAATCGAAAGTTTGTTTGTTTTTGGGACCAGCATTGTTTTGAAATTCAACGATATGCACTGACAATTAGAAACCATTAATTCATAATTCAATGACGACTGATTTTTTGGGAATTGAAAGGGTTTTAATGTACCAATTAGCGCAAAGCTAAATCGGTGATGCTAATTTCGAATCTATTTTAAAAATTTGGAAAGTTCAGATGGCAGACCCAATATGGCAATCTATGATTTTCGAAATGCAAGAAATTTAAGTGAACTCGAAACCACTAATTTCGAATATGCTATCAAAATGTGGGACTTTAAGAAAGCGGATCCAAAAATGGGGAACACAATCTCTTTGAATAATTGTTGATTCGTTAAAGACTATTATACCCGCAATTTGTCGTTTTGAAAAATTATTCACTTCGCTTAACGCTACAATTCTCGCTTTTTGTTCAATACTTAATTTATTCACGTTCGGTATATTTGCACACTTGTTTTTTAAATTTGGTCATCTTATTCAGATTGACGTTCGAAATCGAATAAGGACCAAAGTAATATTGACACAGGTTATACTAATTTCGTAGACTACTTCTGGAAATATCGGGATTTCAAAGTGCGGCGATTTTTTTATCACTGGGTACAGTATGATGATTGAATTTAATGTTAGGACTATTAAATTTAATTAAATTAATTCAAAATAATTGAAAATAACCGCAGAGTTCAATTTAGTCATTGGAAAATTGCGAAGCAGGTTTGGAATGAATTAGCTTAATTTATTTATTTGGTTCGCTTAATACAAGCTACGGACAAATTAACTTAACACTAGACTTAATAGTAACTTAGAGACACTAAAACTAACCTAATTAAGACTAGATTGAGGAGGCGGGATGGACAGGTAAAGGGCTCGCTTAAGGGAGGATTTGTCTAGGTGGAAATCAAAGGGAGCAGAGTTGTTAACCTTCCGTAGCATCCTAATACCTACATATGCAGCATATTAAGTTTTTAGTTTTATTCTCCTACCATTATGCATAATAATAATAATAATATAATACAATATTAAATATAAAATAATGAATATCTCTTATACCATATTATATTATTGTTATTTACACTAGACAATAAGAACACATTAATGAGAAAGACCTAAAAACCCGTCAGGTGACGGCAGTGATAATAAAATGTATTTTAAGTTTTTTAAATAAATTAGAGCAGAGCAGAAATTAGATCAGAACTGATATTTTTAAGTACATGATCTGTTGTCGTGACGAGAGACGTTTTATATATTCTTTTAAGGCGCAAATCGTGAGGAAAATTGTAACCGATAATTATGAGTAGATTGGTATC
The DNA here is from genome assembly GCA_963969385.1 of Philonicus albiceps. Taxonomy (NCBI): domain Eukaryota; kingdom Metazoa; phylum Arthropoda; class Insecta; order Diptera; family Asilidae; genus Philonicus; species Philonicus albiceps. The sequence goes on from OZ017773.1 coordinate 15,705,545, forward strand.
CTGCTTTTTGTATTATGTAACCCCAAAATATAATTTGTGAATTACTATACTAGTTGGTAAGCAGTTCAATGAAATAGAAACAAAGAAATTAAACAATATTTTTTGTTTCTCCTTTGATGGAATTTTTGGTCTACGCTTTGTTAAAAAACTAATTGTTGAGTAGGGTTCAATTTTAGATTTAAACAAAAACTTTTCAGTTGTGATTTTAAGGTCAAAATGGATTTTAGGCGAGGGAGTACGCCGAACTAACGTTACAACACCATTTAGAATCGAAGGGCATATCGTATAGTTCCGAAATACCCTACTCATACATAGAAAAAATTGTGAATGGAGAGTTCGAAAATTTAATAAAGATGCCAAGAAGTTACTATTGAAGTAGCCCTGCTAATTGTGACTGAAATGTTAAAACCATTCATGGAAACTATTCTAAAAAGACCTCTAGGTAATAGAGCTCTTGATTTAAAGTGGCACAAACCACTTTGGCTGTGATAAATGTGATGAATTTTAACTGCATTTTTCTAATGTTCTTAAAATTTAAATTTTTGAAATCGTTCTAGTAAATGTATAACAATGATAAACGCTTTAGATTCATATTAATTATATCTCAATCTCGCCCATAATTTCGCGAGACAAAATATAACGAATATTTTCTGGGAATCCCCTGATCGACGAATTTTGAAGTACCATTCAACGGAGAGGTCAAAAACCAACAGTGGTGGAAAGACAATGGCTAAAAATCTGGACTGGCATACATGACGGCTTCAGGAAAGACGAACTGGCGCCAGGGTCTATAGTCTTAACTGCCAAATTTCAGAAGCCTTGCGAGAAAACTTCAATTGTCGTTCAAGCCATACTAAAGCGTAGCGATGCTCAAGAACTCATGACCACTTTCGTTACGTCTAAGGTGGTATGTAGCTAACCAAACGTATTGAAACTGCTTTCCGTACTGAACAAGTCTCTTATAGGGATACTGGGTTACGAAGGGAAATACGGTAGTGTGCGTCCTTAAACGTTGCGAGGAGGAACAAAAATCCTCACTTTGGATGAAGCAACCTGGACTCAAACAAAGTGATTAATCTATTCCTCACCCAATAATAATAATAATACAACTAAAATTTAACAACACAAAGCGACAAAGCTGCTACTTTTCCATAATGAAATTATATTGATTAACGTGAATCCTAGAAAAAATTTTCGATACCAAAATTTTCTTCTTCTTCTTCTTCTATCAGAAAAAAATATAATACAAATTTGAAGCTGGTGCTCGTTGCCACGAGTATAAATTAACGTGCATCACACAATTTCAATGACTCCTAGACCATATGAAAAAAATCGGTTCAACGGTTCTGGAGTTATGAGGTCCTAAAAAATCGCAAACAAAATTAAAATAACGTTTTATTGTATTACAATAAAGTGTTGGCAATCAACCAATTGGCACTTATTTATTAAAAAATTACGGTTATTTTTTCGCCCGTTTCTACAAATGTTGACCATATTCTCAACTTAATAATTACACCGTTTTCACTGAAACTGACATTGTATTCGAAAAAATATGGACATATGTTAAAATTAAATAAAATAGCAATTAGTTTTTAAATTAAACTAATAATATAGCGGATAATATTTCTTACCGGTTTGGCATTTTCTAAATTCCCAATATTAAAAATTATATGGCAGGAGGAGCATCTCAACCGTTTGGGAGTTACAGAGTAATTAGTAAATTCCAATTTTCCATGGTATGGATATCACTTTTTTATTTTTATCTTTTAATCTATTCAAGACAGTTGGACTCACGTCCAAAATCGACTATACCAATATCCTTTCCAAAGATGTTAACAATGTTGGCCTAACACATTACCTACACTTACTTGCAAAAGTGTAAAAAGTGTTTCTCATTATCCTAAAATTCAGCTTTTCTTCATATTTTCTCCCCCTTCCCCTGCCATAACATTTCTAATTTATCTAGGAGAGATCTCCTCCTAAGTCATTTTTTATTAACTGAGTCTTAAAAATTAAACCTTTAAATATAACTTTAAAAACTATCCGTGATAATTGTTTCTTTTAAAATTTTTAAATATTTTCGTTTATTTTGTCATCAATAAACAATGCCTAAGTGTGGAGGGGAAACTTCAAGTGTTATTTTCATCTAGTTGCCATTATGGGGCGGATGTACGTAAGTAAGCTTTAAAATTTAACCTTAACTTAAACCGTGGTGCGGTGCAGTCTCGTTTTCCTTTACATCCCGCAGTTTATTGTTTATTTCTATCGTGCAATCGGTCCGGGGTTTCACCCATCACAGCTGGCCGGTGTAACCAACTTTTTCCTGCTGATTCCGATGCTCTTATTTTCCGCAGTGTCATTACCTGCTGCCTCGACCACTTCCTGCGCTTCAACTGTGTCATCATTTCGATTTTTTGCTAGCTACCTGCTGTACGATGAGAACCTGTACGGTATGCAATGGTTCTCTCGCCGACGACTTGACTGAGTGCGATGGGGTCTGTAGGCAATTTTTCCATACTGCTTGCCTAAAGCGCGGTTACCGAACAATCTCTTGTACTGGACTATCGACATGCAACGAGTGTTCAGATATTAAACCGTGTTTCGTGCTTTGGCTACTGGCTCCGACACCTTCATGAATGCGCAATCTCTTCTTTCTGCTAAGTTGCAGTCCTTCTTGGGAAATTGTTCGTTTTTTCAGATTGTCTCTGAGAGGTCTAGCCTTTTAACGTGAAATTCGCATTACTGCCTCCGCTATGGACTCTAAGATTGAGGCACGTACTGCGGCGCGCGGCTTGGACGACCATTACTCAGCACTTTCTGTTACGGATCTTCCTGTATCTGTTCTGCCGGCTGTTGATGTGTCAAAGTGTGAAGCGGATCAGGGACAATCTCGGCTGTTGCTCGGCGGCTGTGGATTCCAGCCCTACTATCGTCGACATCGTCCAGTCGGTGCCTCGTCTTTTACCTTTTACTTTAACAGTTTCGGTTCAGACAACTGAATCGGATTTTGCCACTCTTGTATATAATTCGGCACTCTTTTGACCGAAAAGGAATGGAGGCGTAGGTTAGAGAAACTTCACCGTGTCAACGTCGATGCTTCGAAGTCATCCTCAGTGCTCCTTGTAAATCGGGCCCCCCCACATTTCTTATGCGTTTTGAATTCTTCACCAAACACTTTTAAATTTCACCGATCGACTGCTCCTCCCCCCCATAACTAACTAACTAACCCTAATTTTAATGCTAAAAGTTTAGTCCTAACGTTAGTAAAGCTTCTAATTCTTCCTCTAATAAAATTAATGTCCTTCTCACACACCTAAAAAAAAGATAATTTACCCCACGATCCGTTTAAGCATCGCTTAAATTTTCCCTATTCCGCCATTGCTTCAATTTCTAATTCCATCTACAATTGGCAGCTCAAGGCAGGCCTTCTCCTGAACTTTAACTTCTCCACCCCTCTTAAATACCCCAACTTTGTTAAATTTCACGCCTTGAATATTTCACAATCTGCTAATTTTAATCCGCCCTTTTCTCCCTTTCTTCTTCTTTGGGCCAACCTCCCTCCCATCCGAACCAACCCGTTTCCACTTCTTCTACGAAGGCTTCGTTTATGGACCCCCTTCTCCTACCCGTTGACGATCTCACTATGCGATCTGCTGGGTCCACCGAAGGACGCTATCTGTTGTCCCGTTTTTGCGACCACAGGATCTATGATAAAGTGCGTCTTCTCCTAGTCTACTTCCACGACAAACCAGACTCTGTTTGTATTGACAGTAAAACTAAAACCAATGTGCTGGTTTCAATTCACTAGGAAGGCCTTCCCACTGATCTGGCTACTCTTCGCGAGCTCTTTCTTAATTTTCACGTCGAATTAGGCATTGCTCCCAATAAGGTGTCTACTGACCTAGCCACTTTCGCTTCCTACGTCAGCTTTCCCTACATCTCCCTTCACCAAAGAGCCCGGTACGATCACAAATCTTATTATATGTAGTTCCTAATCCAACCGGCTCTCTTTCCTATCACTCTCCTAACCCCGTCGGGCTACGCCCACTCCCCTAGCTGTATTTCCCTGTACTATCAAAATGTCAGAGGCTTACGTACCAAAACTTCCTCCTTTTTCTAGAATTTCCTTCCTTTTCCTTATGACATCTTTGCTCTTACCGAAACTAACTTAACTCCCAGTATATGTAGGGTAGACCTCAGTATATATACATAGTAACGAATTTTATTAGGCGGATTTTTCTGTTTTTAAAGCCGATGCCTGCGACGACGACTTAATCCCCACTAACCAAGGCGTTCTTCTTGCTGTACATAATCGTTTCGGTGCCAGCCTTTACACTTCCTATAATTCCTCAAGCTGTAATTTTATCTGCGCCAAAGTCACGCTAACCGGCAAATTCCTCTATAATACTCTGTGCGTACATTCGCCCCTCCGAACCGCTTAAATCCTATAAACTTGCCACCGATGCGATCGATTCCATCTTTAATATCCTTGGATCCAATAATGAAGTCATCGTTCTTGGCGACTTCAATCTCCTCCATCTTAAATGGCTTCGTTCGATGACGATCTCTACTACATCCCTTCTAACGCCCTCTCCGACAAGGATACATTATTTGTCGACCGACTCTCTGACTCTGGCCTCTGCCAAATTAGTGGCATAACTAATAATCTTGAGACAGCTTGACCTGGTAATTTCCTTTGACACTGTTAATTCAGTTGTTACTCGTAGCACTCATCTTCTCTTAACTCTCAACCAGTATCATCCTCCTTGCTTTCGTACCCCCACATCTCCACACTACTTCTGAGACTACTTACTACTTCAATTTCCGCGGGGGCGACTTTGGTAAATGAAATTACTTACTTTGCCAATCGTCACAACTGAGTCTCAGATTTCCGTTGTTGATGCTCTCGAAGTTTTTTATATCGAATTCTTCACCTTCGTGGCCCTATCAACCTCGGAGAGATCATGCCTCCTCTCCCCATAGTATAACAAAGAACTTCGATCTCTTCGGAACAGGAGAATGGCAGGCTTATCTCCTTCCTCTTTCCGACCCCCACTTCTCCAATTATCTCTCTGCGGCTACCCTTTTCTCTGCACGCAGCGAACCTTCCTATCACGACTATCTGTCAACCCTTATCTCCGACCCGAAACCAATTTATTAATATACAAAGGAAATCCAGTGGCTACCCCTCCATTTTTAAACTTAACGACACTTCTTCTTCTGACCTCCGTGCAATAGCTAATCTCTTTGCTCACCACTTCAGTCAATCCTTCAGTGAGCATACTTTCGAGCCCGACGATAACTATTTCTATTTCATGGAGTCTCGCCTTCAAATCTCCCTTGCTTCCATCAATATTGACCCTGTAATGGTTGCTACCGTCATTTATGTCCTTCTTGATGATCATAATCTAGGCCCTGACGGTATTCCCGCCATCGTACTGAAAGAGTGCGCTCTACACTTGTTCGGACCCCTGTCCTTTATTTTTTAATTCTCTATCACCCAGGGTGTTTTATCGGCCATGTGGAAAGACTCTTTTATAATCCACATGCAAGAGTGAGATCTCCAACTACCGTCCTATTGCCACACTTTCCTGCATACCCAAACTCTTTGAAAGCATTGTTTACGGCTGCTTGTTCTTTCACTGTAAATCCATTTTTCTCCGTCCCAGCATCGCTTCCTTAAGGGCAGATCGACCTCCAACCTTGCCAACTTCATCTCTAGAACACTGTGCGCTGTGGAAAGTGGCGACGAGGTTGATGTTAACGCTACTGATTTCAGCAAGGCGTTTGATAAAATCTTACATAAATTAATTCTCTACAAACTTTACTCCCTTGGCTTCAATCGGCTTTTTATTTCCCTGATGAAGTTTTATCTTGAACAACAAGTTACAGGGGTATTTCCTGTTTTTTTTCCTCCAACTCTTTTGTGGTCAACTTCCTCAGCCCTCTCCTTGAATATGCTTGCCAAGTGTGGTCTCCATTTCAATCCAATAGCATTAATAGGATTGAGGCTGTCCAGCGTAGGTTCCTTCACTTCACTTTACGTGATCTTTTCTGGTCTGACCGTCAAAACCTTCCCCCATATGAAAAAATCAGCTGCTATTGGTGAGATTGACTGCCTTTCTCTGCTTCAGCGGATATCCATCTACACCAATTCTTGTAACATCCGTTCGGCCTCTCTCTTTCGCCCTGCTTACCACCGTACCAATTATGGGGTTCTGAGCCTTTCACCCAAATGCTTCGGAAAGCCAACTCCCTTCCTTCTTTTGACTTCAACCTGATCAAATCATCTCTCAGGAATGACCTTAACAGTCCCTCCTAAATTTACCCGTTTCATTCTCATTTTTAATTATTATTTTAATTTATGCCAACATTTAAGTAAACTTATTGTCTAAGTTTGTTTTAAGCGATTAGTAAAAATAAATAAATAAATAAAATTAAAGGCAAAGTTTTCTCTTTTTAGCCACTTTTAGTCGGGCGGCAAGTGTTATAAGGCTTCGCGATCTTAACATTTCATAGGTGGATTTTAAAAAACCAATTATACCATCTAAAAGGTCAGAAAATGCCAATTAGTTTGATTAATTACGGCGACCAAAATTTTTGAAATTTGGTCATTGATTTCATATTCCTATATTCCTATATCGAAAGTTTGTTTGTTCGTTTGTTTGTTTGATTGCGCTCTTAGAATAATACCAACTAAGCAATGAATGTCCTTCGCCACTTTATACCAGTAGAACTCTTTGGGAAGCAGATTACAGCCAGAACAACCGCGATGACCAATTCGGTAAAACCATGGACATTTACGGACTATGGACACCCTAGGATCTTTAGATCTCGTACACCTGACATTGATTACATTAACCGTAAATCCTCCTTTGATAACAAATTCAAATTAGACATCTTGTCCAAGCGGGACTGGGAAGAGGGAATTTTCAACTCCGTTCAGATTTATACTGACCAAGATCCAAGATAGAAGGCAGAGTTGATAGCGGTATCTACTCCGAGAAATAAGGCCACAAGAGATCACTTTGATTATCTAACCACTCTAGTGTCTTCCAGGCTGAGGTTATGGCTACATGGAAAGCAATGAGCAGGCTACTCAGGGCCTCACCACCCATAATCAGTATTACTACCCTTAATGACAGTCAGGCCGCAAGAAAATCGCTCACTGGCACCTTTACCACCTCGGGAGTTCTTGCTGACTGTTGGTGCTGGCTAAAGCAGCTGGTTAAGTGGGTTGACATCAATTTCATTTCGGTGTATGGGCACAGTAATGTATAGCGGATGAGCTCGCTGGACGTGGGACTAAACTACCGGAAAAAGGTATCTTGCAACACGTTAAGGCACCTTTAGCATCTCGCAAGTTGGAAATGGTACGAAAAGATCGCTTGAAAACATATGGAGACGCGAGAAACGTGCGAGACACCAGTTACATTTGGCCAACCTTTGATAGCAACAGGTTAGCCGAGCATATTACACTTGGGAGGAAAGCCATCAATGAAGTAGTAACGGTAATAAAATAAATAAATAAATAAAATACAGCTCGTGCAAGAATTAAAGCCAAATGACCATCGTTTACGTCGCATTTTTGCTGATTGGGCTAATTTGAAACTGGCCGAAGATGAGCATTTTTATCGAAGAATTGTGTTTAGTGATGAAGCTCATTTCTGGTTAAATGGCTTCGTGAATAAGCAAATGCCGACAAACCAGCAAATCTTGAAGCATTGGAAGCCAATATTCAAGTCACCATTGATGCCATACGGCCAGATTTATTGGAAAAAGTAGTGAAAAATTGGAATAATCGAATGGACTATGTAACTCGTAGACGTGGCGGACATATGCCGGAAATTATATTTAAAAAATGTCATGAAATTATGTACCAGATTATAATAATAAAAAATTCATTCCAACAATATTTCTGCCTTGTATTATTATTTAAGGTTCTCAAGCTTTTAAAAAAACAGCCGTTATTTCCCAACTTTCTTCAAACGAATACCGTCCTATTTCGTAAATGTCAAACCTTAAACTAAATTTCTGTCAAGTCGAAGATAACATTTAATCCACTTGTGCGTGACGTTAACTCAACAGTAGAGTTAGTTCATCAGCGCATGGCCAGAACGAAAGGAAGCTAACTGAACTCAGCCTAGGAAACGCTAGTCGAGAATTTAGTTCCTTGAGGGAAATGGATTGGGGTGATCAAGAAAAGTCTTGAATGGTGGTTGGAATGGGAATGCTTTATTCTACCTTCATTGGGCTATTTTATAATAAATTAATAACCTACTTACAGAATAAGAACATAATAAGAACTTACAAATAATTACCTAATAATAATATTGCGGCAACGCCGCTGTTATGTGCATTCAGCTGGCGCACCTGCTGATGGCCAGGTCAACGCTCGTAACGCACGCGCATTCTTGCTGAGAGGGCGACTTTAAGTCGGTCAGCAGACGAGGGCACGGGCGTCTTTAAATGTTGACTAAACACAACTAAACTTCAAATTATCGGTAGTTCACCAGTTTTGCTGATTATGCGATTTCCGAAGATAGGGCGCAAAAGATCGATTCGAGTCTACGGATTCACTTTCCTTGGAAAACCAATCGGTCAACATTGCGCGGTAGCGCTCGCTATTGACGGTTACGGCGGCTCCGTCTTGATTTTCCAAGAAAAATGGGCCGGTGATGCCTCCGGACCAAAATCCGCACCAAACAGTCACTCGTTGTGGGTGTATTGGCTTTTCCACGATTACGTGCGGGAAAAGATGAATTTTCGGTAAAATTCGCCATCTTCGACCAAACGACCTTCCGTCCAATTTGCGAACCGTAGATGTTTCGAATGGTCAACCGGCTTTAGATGCTTTACTAATTGAACTTTATATGGCTTCATGCCATATCTTTACGCAAAATTCGCATCAAAGAAGTGCGTGCAATGTCCAATTGTTGAGAACGATGACGAGTTGATGTTGATGGTTGCTCACGCACACTTTGAGCAACAGCAGCAATATTTTCTATTGAGCGCACCGGACGAGTACGTACACGGGTTGGTTTATCCACCAACATTCCAGTTTCACGAGCTCGCTTCACGAATTTATCTACAAATTGGGTTTTTGGAAGTTTTTTTTTGTCAATTTTTGTTTCAAACTTCTCACAGTTTGATTAGAAGACTCACTACTTTGTAAATAAGTTTTTAATATTTCCCAACTTTCTTCAAGCGGATACCGTCCTATTTCGTAAATGTTAAAACTTAAACTAAATTACTGTCAAGTCGAAAATAACATATAATCAACAAACTTCAAATTACCGGTAGTTCAAATTCCAAACACTAGATGGACTACCCTGTACTTAGCTTAGTTATAAGTATTTGTAGAGGTAAGTACATTGTTATAGGGGTGGAGACAAATCTCGATATTTTGATAATACTGTAAGAGATGAATCTGGCGGAGTTAGAGAACCAGCATATATATTTTAGGTCAATGGACACTCTGAATGAAATAGGCTGTTAGGTTTGGAACGGAGTTTTACGCAGGAGATGGGTGCGAATGTGTTGGTGAGCCACCAAGATATTTATTATTTAATTTTTATAGTATACTACGTGGAATCATAATTTAGTCCGAGTGCCATATATTTTTATATTACGAGTGCGGTGAGACAGTAAGCTTACGCACTTTTAACTTTAATTTTTTATAGTTATGCGCAATATCAACAAATGACACAGGAAGGAATTGTCAGTGGGAACCGAACCTATCGAAGAACCAAAACACCGAGATTAATTTTTGTTTCCATTTTGCAACGGGGAGAACGTGTAAAAAGATAAACAAAGAATGATTTTATGCAAACGCCAATTTGAGAACCGGCCTGTTTGAAATTATGTTAGAATCTGGAAATAAGAATGCTGAGAGACTGAATCGGTCATAGTAAAACGATGCAGTAGGCGATATCTCATATAAATCGATTAAGTTTTTTCTGGTATTGATATACGCCAAGGTCTGCTGTATTGGGCGAAGATCTTTAAACCTGTTAATTTTCAAGTAGATGCTTCGGAAATCATTTTATATGTACCAAATAATTTAGTTTTTTTTTTTTTTGAAGATACCTTCTTTTATCGTGAAAGTCAAGATAACATTTCATTTTGTTTTGAGTATCTCATTGTATGAGAAATCGTTAGCAAGAAGTTACACTTATCACTTTTTACTATGAAGCTACGTTCCCAAAATATAAAGCTTCAAAATAATTTACAATTTGTCAATTCGAGACTTTTGTTTAGAGACGCTTTACAAAATGCATGAAAGAAATGGCTTTCGTCGAATTTGGGAAAAAAATTGTCTCCAAGTATATAGGCTTTGGCATATGAATTCAAAATTTAAATTCCGTTCCTTATTAAGCCATCGTAATAAACAATTTTTCTGTGAGCCCTTCTTAATCCTAAAAAGTACTATCCGATTTAAAAAAAAAAAATAGAAAACAAATCTAGAACGAGTGTGAAATAACTAATAGATATTTTTATGTTGTGTTGGTAAATAAATTTAAAGGGAATCGGTTTAGTGGTTTTCAATACATTTCTGTTATAAACAAAACCCTGAACTTTAAGAACTAATGAAGTCATCAATAAGGCAGTATCCATAAACATTTTTTCTATGCTTAAGCAAAGACCAACTGTTGGTCTGTCAGGTACAGAGCCTTCATCGAAAAGATACCAATTTGGAAGCGGTTGAGCTGTATGTAGCTTCTTGAGTTCCGGAAATCAAGAATGCCACTTTTTTATTAAAGACATTTATTTTGGGGGCCTCGGAAAGCATAGCTGGCTGAGCGGCTTGGCTGCGATGCACTAAGTGTGCTATTCAGAGGTTGTGGGTTCAATTCCCACATGAAAAACTCTGGGTAAAAAGTAAAAATAACACTGAAAGTTGCCATATAAAATTAGTTCCCGAGTGCACGAAAATAAGAAAGCAATTTGAGAATTAAAAAAAAATTTGTTATTTGATTTATCAATTTTTTATTTCAAATGCGATACGTTCTATGCTTTATTTTTTATCTGTTCAATCTGCAATAACACAAATTCAAACTTGCTATCTAAAAGGTAATGAATGGTTTAATGGAAACATGTATTTTTAAATTGTTTATTTAATTTTGCAAATATTAGTCTCAATATTCAAATTCTATGTAAATTTGCATAACGACACAACTACAGCATTTTTAAATAAATTTTAGAAATTTTGCATCTGGGTTATGTTTCTACGTATGTATTAAAAGTAATTTTTACATGTTGTGCTATTATTTTTGCCCAACTTTTGTCGAAGTTTACACGAAAAAAATACCGATCGATCATTATTACATGATTTATTTAAATTTACATTTCTTGTGGTTCTATTTAGCATAAAAATGAATACACATTTTAATCAATTAAAATAAGTTCTTATATTATGTACAAGAATCTTACGTAGGCGGTTAAAAAAAATCAGAAAACAATAACTCTAAAAGCAAAAATCAAAAAAATAGGAAAAAAAAGCTAAATTAAAACAAAACAAAATTAAAAGTAAAAAAGAAGTTCAACAAAATGAAAAAAAAAAAACAGTAAATAACAATAATATTAGGAATGAACGGAGGAAAAGGGTAGTGCAAAAGGTCAAGTATGAAATTAAACTACATTTGATTTGACATAATCAGACATATGGTCAAAGCCTCTTAAACTAAGAGCGTATCGCAGGGATGAATTGAAGCAAACATTAAGTTTATGCAAGGAAGTTCAGTCGAGCCCGCAGAAAATTTCGAACCCAAAGATTAACAATGAAATAATGAGCGACTTAACGAGAAGTATTTTCATATTCCGAGGAGTAAAAGCTTCAGAAACACATAGCAGACGAATGGTCCCATAGATTTTACCCACAACATACAGTCGCGAAATTCCAGAGAATAAGTGTATTGGTTATTTAATTAAGAAACTCAAGAAAATCGACGAATACCTACATGCCAAATACCAACCCTCTTCATTTTGTGTATTTCCAAGTTCATATGTCACTAATCTAAGATTGCATTTAGTTTTAATTCGCTTGTGACGATTAAAATGAAAATGAAAAATAAAAACTAGCTTTTCCTAACACTGACCACCGCACATACATATGTATGCCTTACCGACAACCTATTTTTCTATTGAAACTTAGGTAATCTGTAAGAAATAAATATAAGAATATGATACTTTTTTGCACACATTTATTTTTTTCAATAACATTTAAATTATAAAATGAATAGAATAAAATTAATATAAAAGGCAGTAAAGCTTGCAATCTTCAACAAGAGCAAGGAGCCAGCGGGAAACCCCAGTTGAACAGATAACTTTACATGTTCGACACCTGGAAAAACTCCTGAAGCCTCGCTTCTGTGCGAATATCGTGACAGCTGGAGACCTTTCCGACGCAGAACAGTTTTCGGAAAGGAGCGTCGACGGTTTACGCTTCTAGGAGATATTTTACGCGGCTAGGGCGAGAATAATATTCCCACCCGATGTGCCTGCTGGTTACTATGAATTTGCGCATCTCCTTCAATTCTGTGAGGTGAGGAGATGCACTCAAGCGGGATTTTAGGGTTCCCCAGCATCTATTGTAGATGATGGAAGATTAGATACACGGAAGTGAGAATTTTTTGGCAGGGGCGGCCCAGAGCTCCATATTGGGATTTGCAATATGGGACTATACATATAACGGGATATTTCCTGGTTGGGTGTCCACCGACATCGTGGCGGTTCAAATGAAAATCAACCAGGTAATGCGTCGGGCTGGAGTTGGCCTTGGCGAAGATCAAGGTCGTCTTTCTTACTATATGAAGAAACGCATTTTCTTACGGATAGGAAAGACGGTAAGAGACATGACCGTTCAGACAAAAGCGGCGGTAAAGTACCTGAGAATTAACTTTGACCGCTGGCTCCGCTCTCCATATAGTCTTTGCATATGAAAGGTAGAGCGCGGAGAGGGCTGGGATAGAGAAGGTGCCTGGCCGCATAATTCCGGATAATATACTCGGGGTTATGCTACACGAGGAGGCCTTCTGGCGAAGAATCGCACTTTTCGTAAGCAGATCCTTCACAGGAAAGTAATGCCAGCAGGAAGCGCTTTGGGTTAGAAGATAGCCGCCTGGCGAAAAGAGTGAGGAGAAGGCTTACCGTGAGAGCGATTTCAATAATAGGGCTCCACTCTGAAGTAATATCTTATTGACTGCTCCGCGGGATCATTGAGCGAAATAGGATGGGAAGCGTGGTACATGGGTGGCTTCGGCCACCTAGAGTACGTAGGCACACATCCCCAATCTTTCACAAAATAAATGTCATTTATTATTTTTATATTATTTATGTTTCGGGTAAATTATGTCCATTCATAATTATTCCTTGTAACTTAGTTGCTTTGCGCAGTTTTTGGCAGGATAAAAAAATTGAGCAAATAAATGGAAATTTACATGAACGCAAGACGTGTCTGAGGATTTTCCAATAATCTTAGGAACAACAAATCAACAGTCAAATATTAGAAATTCTAATATTCTAATTACTTTAGGTAACTGTTTTTTAATTCCGAACACTACAGTTGGAGTTGTGAAAAATGATCAGAATTAAAACTTAAAACGTGCCATATAAAAGATAACTAAGAATAAACAATGTTAATTACTACTATAACAAAACCTTAAAGTATACGTGTATAGAATATTGTGGATTAATTTCATTTATGGCATTGTTATAAATGCTCACTTTTTGAAAAAAATAATGCTAAATAGGTCATAACTACGTCTTGAAGTACTAGACCTTACAATATACGAGTATGTATATTGTACATCCAATATATAGTACTAAAAAAACACTACTATACCAAAACCTTTTAACACTAACTTTTATAAACTCCTACTTTTGTTTATTTACATCATTTAGTCCTTTTAACCCTTTTAAATATACGTAGACGTCTTTGGCAACAAAATTAATGAAAATTAATAATTCACACATATTATTTCAGCTAAAGAATAAATATATAAAAAGAACATGAAATAAATAAAGCCTCATTATGCCTTTTTTATTCATATATCTAAAACTAAAAAATTCTATTTTGACTGTTTGACTATCACAGAACATGACATTCTTTCACAATCGAATTGTTTACACTAATATAGATATTTTTGCTAGTTTTTTTCTCCATAGATAATGCGTAACAAATTATAAAAGCATGCGTATAAAAAGATATTCATAAAAATACTAAGTGGTCATTGTTAAGGGAATTTACGTTATAAAGGTTGCACATTTTTTTATCCATTTAGAGGAGGAGGATATGCCTCATTTGCCTCATTGACACATTTTGCTTCCTCGCTTCCTTTCAGTTTGTGTAGATATTTACCAAATTTGCTTTTGGTTAAGAATAATCCTTCGTTTATTTCGGAGAAGGGGGAGCACAACTCTGCACTACATTCTTGACTAAATTGTTGAACATACTATCCTAAACTTGTTCTAAAAAATTATTTCCAAATATTTAACAGCATTTCTTGCCCTCGCCTGGGTTTTTTAAATGAATCTTTTAAAAGCTCGTATATTGTTTTTGGACCATAATTCTTAAAGTTAAATATTATATGTTATAAACACAAGATGTGTAAGTAGAGTCTTTCTAACAGGCACATACCTATATACTTCATAAATTGCAATGTGGGCTAACGAAGTCACTTCATGGAGAGCATGATACATCAAAAGGGAATGCTAAAACTGACAAATTAATTATTTTTTCTTCACATCTGTGCTAATAACTTACCGGCTTTTATCCAGAGGAAGACCGGAGAAAGTTTCATTAAACGTTTGTACGCATCATTAACAATTGCTGGTGGCTGTCGCCACTAACTTGGTTACGGATGAGGAAACCGGCGACTGCAGGCACAGACGGTGACTGTAACACGTCTGTATAACAGCAAAGGCGACGGACAGCGACCACTTCATGTAAATGAATTGTAAGTGACTTGGCGTAACTGCGATATACAAAGGATGGTGCAAGAGGTCTCCAAAGACGCGTAATAATCTTCAATCCAGAAGGAAGTGCGCACTTGAAATGTGCTAAATTAATCTTGGGAGCCCCAACTGAAGATGCCTCTTAAGTTTCCCTTTGTAGTTATAAATCAAAAAGCTTGCTCCGCTTACCTCAGGTGTTTTTCTATTTAGCTCTTTAGAGTGCATAACTTACAATATGAAAGAGCTCCATAAGTTGTATAACGATCTGCTCTCCTAGACCTGCGACGCTGATTTATAGAGGTGGCAGCGATTTCAACCAATTTTCGCACACCGACTATGTTACTCAAATCCATCAAGTAGACATGAATGTTACACTGACTGGAATTCCAGTGTTATTGACGTTATTAACAACACTATAAATGTATTTTGTTTTTTATTTTTCATCATGGCAACCGACAGATTTCCAAAATTTTGCAACGTTTTATATCTTTAGGTAGGTCTGTTACGTTTTTACTTACATTCACTTTCATTACACTATAAAAATTCATGGACGGAAATGTCCTTCCTATGATTAAAATTAAAAAAATGTAAAAAAAAAAGTTTCTATAAAATGAGTAAAACGAAAATTTCTTAATGGTATACGTAAAAATGATTTTCTTAAAATAGAAAAGCTGGTTTCTAATCCATGGCCCGAGTAAAAGTTACAAATAAGAGAAAAATCGTGATGAATATGTAAACGAGCTTTATGTATCGCTAGTATTTCCCAAGATACTCGTACCTATTTAATTTTAAAATTTCGGAAAGTGATATTTTTTGCCGCAATTGTCTGTTTATTCTAAGTATTTAATGAAAATTGATAAAAATCCTTTAAGCTAAGGTTTTTTTATTCTTTTTAAGTAAAAATAGTGAACGATTTTTCTTCTTAATTCTTCGTTTTGTCGTTTCCTAACACAAACGCGATACTAACACAGTCGAGAAAAAATTATGAAGTAACATATTTATACACTTATATATGTAACTCTTTTTCAATACTAAACTAATGAGTTTTCTTAAATTCCAACATAGTATATAGGTTGTTTGCATACCAATATTGCATAAACTGAATAATGAGGCACTGCGGCTTGCTTAGAGAAATTACACAAGTTATTTCAAAAAATTTTCGCAATTTGAAGATTGATATAAAACAACCAAATGCAAGGGCAATTTTTGCCAAAAAACTTACATATATACAAAATATTTATTTTACTCAAGCCTGCCTAGGAAACTCTACAATAGTTTTTCTCTTGGTGTATATGATATTTGCTTCTAATTCATTAATTTGAACGATTTTGCTTGATAGTTTTAAAAGGATAAATTAGAAGCTTTTTTTGAATGTAATTTTTCGAAATTTCAAAATTTAATAGCTCGGAAATTACAAACTACCAACACATGTTATTTACATATTACTCACTTTTGAGCTGAAATTTATATTTATTTATATTTAGAATTTACGCTAACAAAAATCCCTGTGTTTTATTGAGACACTTACCCAATATTCTATGCATTTATTTTTTTATTTATTGTTTTTTCCTTTCAAAAGATTCAGGAAATAAAATTAAAATTGTAAAATGATTTGAGAAATGAGAGTGATTGGAAGCAAAGATCATTATAATGTTATAATTTTATGATCTTGCTGATATTGGGGAATTGGGATCATGCATTTCACTTATTTTTTATATGATTATAAATATTAAAAGCTTTGAAATTGAATATAACTGGCATAACGTAAAGTCGCCTGGTACTGACCACTATCTAACTTCTCAATTTACTTTTATTATATATATTATATATATAAGTGACTAATACCATAAAATTAACCGTGAAGGGCAAGTCGTGAAATAATAGTAACATTATAATTTAGAAAAAAATGTTAATGAATTTTCCATTTCAAGAATATATCAAAATAATATTGTTGTATTACTTTCGATCACAATACTGTTGTTTCTTTATAACAACCAGCGCTTAACCTAATTCCGACCTATGTCATAAGCTTATATAAAATTAGATCTTTTGCCATAAAAATAAAAAATATTTTCAAATGTGATACTGTTGTTGAATTACTGTTTGAATATAAGTGTTGTTGAGATAAGTTCAGTAATTTAATTTTTAAAAAATGTAGCTTTATCATATCTTTATTTATTAATTCCACATTTGTTGCCATTTGCCTTAAGGTACATGATTTTAGGCACATATTTTATCCCACCAACATCATTATCAAATAATATCATTAAAAACAAATTATAAATATCTTGACGATCTGTCTATTTTCAATATTGTCGATCTTGACGATCTGTCTATTTTCAATATCTCATCATCGTTTTTTGTTACAGTTTTTTTTCATTTTGGTCAAAGACCGTTTCCGGTAAATATTCTTCGTAATCTACAACAACAAAATCAACATTTCTATATTCGTATGTTGTAGCAATTTTATTTTCTATTATATTTAATGGTTCCTACATTCTAATTGATTTTCTGCATTTTAAAACTTTAATTTTTTTAAATTCAGTGTTAAATTCGATAAATTTAAAATTAAATCTTACAACCGCTATATGTGGGCACAATCGCCAGCCGTGGGAAAGGCAATGAAGAAATTATATATTGGTATTTATATGCTGACCATATCATCAAATTCGAATCAATTTGAACGAAAACGGTAGTTAAATTGGGCGAGTTTATATAGAACTATTTTAATCGCAATATTTTTTTTGCCATAATTTTAAGGATTGGAGAACTTCACAGCTAATAAGACTAAAATTAGTTTAATTATATCCCAATCTCTCTAAGAGTAAATTTTTTACATTTTTTATTTTGATGTCACCCGACAGAATATATGTAATGTTGTCAAGAATCAATTTTTTTAGATTCAAACTTCCGGAATCGATCGGAAGTTACCCAACCCCGACAAATCTATTCTGTGCCAGTATATAAAAGTCGGCGAGTTGAGGACTCAGCAGATAGGCAGGACACAGGAACACAGGAATCGACTATTTAGTGGTAGTATGTCTGGTGTCAATCTACGCATATACCGTATTATACCTTTTCGGCTATTTCTTTGATATCAATCTAAGCATAGCAGTCCGTCTCTTAAACTTAAATACTTTGGGGTCAATCCGCGCTAACATAGGGGTTAAAAATATAAAAATAAATGTATAATAGTAGTCTAGTAATAGAATGTAATAAGGCCATAAATGTACCATATTACATAGTACCACAATAGATAAAAGAAAGAATAAGGAAGATAAATCCGAAATATATAGACCGTAACTAAATGTGAATTATACTAACAAAATATGATAAGGCCAAAATTGTATTTTAAGATTGGAAAATATTACACAAGCTAAGCTAAGCTTAGCTTATCTAGTCAAATCTACGGTATCAATTTCTGTCTCTTTATTCATCCACTATTTATCTATTTATTTGTATTGTTTTTAACATGATGTTGACTCCAATGTTTTTTATTGACAAGATTGTTAATTAGCTCAAATACGACACAAGACCTGAGTCAGAAACCAAAATGTAAAATCCAATACGGATAGTTCTGAAGAAGGTCCTAAACCACAGGACCGAAACGTCAACTTTTATTTGTAATTAAAAAGTTTTGACACAATTGGAGTCTGCTTTATAAATCCCGGTTAAAAAACGATACATAAGTTTGGAAAACGCAGACGTTAAAATAAACACACAAATATTACACAAAATTATAAGGCCAGGAGTGTATTTTGAACCTGATTGTATATTATAACAAGACTACCGAATAAATCGTTTATTTTGTATACCATACCTCTTGGAGCCTGGTTTCTGACAACTATTCTCTTGAGAAAAACTAATACCTGGATTGTGGCTAATTTAAATGGAAAACTCTGGATATGTTTTGAGCAAAAAGTAATAGTAAGAAATTAATTAAACAGTAACCACTACATAAAAATGTTCGGGTAAATATAATTGTTCTGGTTAAGTAATGTCTTTTATTTCTTTAGTGGAAGACATTTTGTTCGTTTGGTTTTACAAGTCTTTGATAATCTATCAGGTATATCCCGTAATTGATAGCACACCAAACTCGCTTGTATCCTTATACACAGCAGAAAATTGAACTTGTACATCTAAAACTGGACCAGTATGAGACATCAACGCATGAATCTAAATTAAGCACAAAGAAATCGACAAAAGAAGAAAATGTAGTCCAAGCCATTTGTAGATAACGTCTAGCGCATAACAAGACATCGAAAGATGCATTCACGAATGTCCTGCTTTGTCGTTGCACCTCTGGGTGACCGGTTGTGTGATCTAAAAATATCAGCACGCTGTCGCCGATGTGCACTTAAAACTCCATGGGATACCCCGCGATTGTGTCTCCTGTCTTCCTTCAATTCCACAAACATATTTTTCTTAATCCCCTGAAATATTAAATAGAAAATGTTGGAAAAAGGAAAATAAACTGTCATTCAGTCGACGCAAAATATAGAGCCGGTCACCGGCCGAGGTGTCTCTGTCGGCATAACGCTCTCGCACTAGACAGTGTAGGCATTTGCAAAAGCAAAAATATTCGTTCGCAATCCCACGAGCATCGGCATTTTATTACCTTACAGCCACGATTTTTGACACGCTTGGAAATAAACATTAAAAGACGCCATATCTGCAATTACTAACCACCTTAGATGTCACGAACGATAGCAGCGGCCGGAAGTGATGTGTTTAAAGAAGAGATGGACCTAATTTTTATTTTCATAATATAATAAGCATCTAACGACCTGATATTTTTAACTTTTAATGGGACATCATTTTCCTCTGGTATCACCAGTTTCAACCTGTATAATTTCATTGTTTTAATAAGGTTATTCTTGTCAAATGAGCGACTGATGTTTGTTTGCACAAACTTAATACAATCCCAATTATGTACATAACTTGTTCGACGTATTTTCAAATTATTTTCCGGGAAGATAGATTTCCCATGAGAATAACGCAAAGATCCAAAGTACGTACATTAGAACTATTATTTCAGAAAATTAAACGAGGAGTTTTTATTATTGTGAAGGTTCTTACTTTCTTCTTTTTTTTTCTGCTACATACGCCTCTATGAAAGTGGGAAAAAATTTCAGCTTGTTAGAATTAATTGAAATCTTTCTAACCAATTAAGTGAATGAGGGGTTGACATGATTGAAGTCATGATTAATTTGCGCACGCAGCACTGTTCAAATGACTGTTTTAGATATAGTCACTTGCACGCCTGTAACTCAATAATCTCGAGAATTCATCATAAATTTTACTGACAGCTTAGAATTTGTGCTCAAGCTATGCCTTACTTGCGCGGGAAAATAATAAAATATATTTCTTTTATTTTGCTATGCATCGGAGTCATATTTTTATATGTATATATACAGGGTGTTTCATATAGCATATGAAAAAATAAGTTGGATGAAGGATCTGAGCAAAGCAAACAAAAAATACAATGGCAGGGGGAGTTACAGAATCACTTGTGAATTCCTATTTTTCATGGTATGTACATCACTATTTTAATTTAATTTTTGATCTACTCAACGTAGCGATATACAATTCACGTCAAAAATCTATACCCTTTCCAAAAATGACAACAATGTTGACCCACTACCACCAACCACAATAGACATTCACTTCCAAAAGTGGAATAATATTTTTGATTTTCCTAAAATTCAGTTTTTTATCGAAATTTGTTTTTTTTTTTAAATCGTGTAATTACTACACCTATTTACTATTGATCATCTTATTACCTTTGCAAAAAAGTACATATCCAGGTTAAATAGAGAAAGAAAACTCTGTTCCTTAGAAAACCTTGACTGTTATTTTATTGTATCATTGCTCTCTAATTGCAAAACTCGTACCTTTTGGAGGATACACTGCCATAACTGCTTAAAGATATCTCTCTGGATAATATGTATAATACAAGGTTAATCTTTTACTAACACGATGGAGAACCAGCGTATACTGGTACCATTGTGAAGCTAAAATTAAATGAACAATTTAGATATAATTTTTTGTTTTGGCTGGGTCAGGTCTATCATTCCACTGATTTTAGCACACGATATATGAAACATCCTATATATCAATGGTGTTGCGTCAAAAGCAGTAATTGCATTGCAAGTTTGGGAAAACAATTTTGGGATTTATGCAGTTTGGCCCACTTGGCGCAACACTATTGATATGTTAGTTATACATGTATTTAGAAATGGCCTCGAAGAATGGAAGTTGGAGCAAACACTTCTACCGTTGCAAGCCATGAAGTGGCGCATGCGCACATCTATAGGGCAAAGTAGTTTGAATTTTCAAATAAATTTCCAAAAGTTATATATGTAGTATGGGGAACGATTTAAACATGGGAAAAATTCGCGGCAGCTTTCAAATTGAAGAACTTTCACTCACAATTACTTCAAGGAATTATGATTTTGTTTCGAGATACATTTTACCACATTTCCAATAAAGTATGCACAATTTTTAGTTTAAATCTAACTAAATAGGATAAACGAGCCCCAGACCACTTGCAAAGTATATGGCAGGGAAACACCAAGCTCCGAAGAACCGAAAAATTACTGCACTTTCGCCCTGCACTTTATAGAACTGAAATGTCCCTAGAATGCCAAAAATCCGGTTTGATTTAATTGTTCTAGAGATTTTATTGCGCCGGCATACAATTTAGAATAAATGTCGCGAACTGTCCGACCACTTACGCGCACATGCAAGAGCCCAGCTCACGCCTTGTAAATGTAGAACGTTTTCGTTAGATTGAAGAAAAATAGAACAAATACTCAATTGTGGGATAAATTTGTATAACATACCTACTCGTATTTATTCGTCATAATCAAAAAAAAATAATGTAAGTCAATAAGTTGGTTAAATTAATAATTTTTAGATTATGATGAATTGCTATGCTATACTAAAATCCAGAATAATAACTTAGAACAAAAAGAAATTCCCCTATTTTGTTTTTGCTCGTTTTTCAAATATTTATTAAAATCTTGGGAATTTTGTGTTTTTTTAGCTAATAAAATCCTTGATGAGCCGGCGTTAATTGATTTATTTGCAGTTTTACTTATTTTCACGTAAGTGATAAAAATGTAAATTAAACTTATTCACTGATCCTGAATCAAATCAAATACGCAATACCCCGTAACCATAGAACCAAAATTGTGACGGCGCAGATTTGGAACGTTAATAAACGGTAATAAAGATTTCAAAATGTATTATGATTTATGTAATTTAGATAGGGATGATACTGCGGCTGTGCTAGATATTTAAAATAAATTACTTACCCTGGATTCAACCGACAATAAAAGTTGCCATACAGAGACCTGCAAAGAATGAAAATTTAGAAAAATTGAAAACATAAAATTTATATAAGTGGTAAGTGAGGTACTAAGTGGTAAGTGAGGTACTGAGTTACTACTAATTCAAAATTAAGGGTTGGATAAGCGGTAAAATTTTGTGAATTGCGTTTTAGTTTTACTTTACAAAGTAAATGACGCAGTATTCAAATATGTATTATATTAACCATTTCTATAATTCGGAAAAACATTAAACTCTTCTTTGTTTGTTTTTGTAATAAAATGTACATCTATGTGTAATAAAATATTGGTAAAGTTTAGATAATTATACACCTAAAATAAATACACCATAAGACTATGTATGGACAATATTTCTGTGTAATTCTCCAGAATCGGTTATATGTATGTAATGTGAGCTGATTGTAAATTAAGCATTGATTCATCTTTTCGACACAAAAACCACTCAAAAACACAAGGTGTCAAAGGAAGTGTAGCACAATCACCCTCTGTTTTTGAAAAAAGTTTTCTTTATGTTGCCCCCGACCGTTGAAGTTGTTCCAAGGCTTAAATTTATTTTCCGGCAAAAATGTACTCCTGATATTTTTTTAAGACGAAAATATCAAATATGATATTTAAAATTATTATATTTTTATGTATATTCAAAGTATTAACTAGTGTTAATATTACTATATCAAATCACAAGTTTATACATCGAATTTTTTTCTGAGCAGACTGACTATGATAGATAGAGGGATCGTTTTTTCCTTTTGAAATACGGACCCGAAAAATTTATGTCAAAAGAAACTTTGATCTGTTATTTTCTCTAAAGTTATATGAGTACATTTGTCAACAATTAAGATTTAAATCATTATCAATATATATACATATCACACTCACTTATATAGGCACACTAACTTTGCTCCACAATCTCTTGGGCACAGTTGCGATGGTATGTAAATACTACTTAAATGTAAAATAGTTCGCGCATCAGCACTTGTAAAAAAAACGAATAAAATATTGACTTTTCTGAAATAACGAAGAAGAAATTATTATGATTAGTTTTAAGTTTTTTATATGCACTTTTTAATGGTTAATCAAAAAATAAAAATAATTCATCATTTATAATGAAATTCGTTAAATTAAAAATACAAATGGAGCGAAATGGTTCGCCCATTTCAAAAATGAAACATAATAGATCTACTATGTATTATTTTATTTGTAGAACTGTTCCTACAAGCACCGAGTAAAACTTTAACTTGGAGTTTAGGTCGAAATTTTATTTATATTTATAATCGAAATTTTTGTATATGGAGTCAGTTTTTAATTAGCCGCCAAATAAAGTGAATTTAAAGCGAGTGTGTAGTTTATCATATCTCTACAGCTCAAAAGCAGGATTTTGGAAATTTGAAAATTTAAGTTGAATTTTTAAACCTGATTTTAATTAAAGAAATTAAAAAAACAAAAAGACCGAATTATCGAATCTGAGTTTTAATAAAGAAATTGAAAGTTTCCGAGAATGCGGCGAAATGCTTAACAGTATAACAGCAAATGGTCATAGGTGACGTACCAATACGGAAGTATCATCTTTCTTGTTGTTTTTCATTGATCGCAGTTTTTCATTGAACTTGGCAGTGTGTGGACAAAAAATAGCAATTAAATTAAGTGACTTAAGTTTTTGAAAAAGTCTAAAGTTGTTTCAATCATTTTTGATAATGGCTCCGGCGAGACAGTAAGTTATTACTAATTTTTTTTTTAATTGTAATGATAAATAAAGAAAATTATTTAATTCGAATAAAGAAAATATAGCTTTTAACGACTTTAAGTATCGTACTGTCTTCATGTTTGGTTTTCCTTAAAGTTTTGTTCACAAAAGAAAAATAAAAGAAAATTATTATTCAAATTGTGATTCTGTGCTTTAAATATGAATTTTCCTCATATTAAGCGTATTTTGGTTTATTTTCCAGGAAACAATTAACTGAAGCAAACAAAGGATTCATTATTGGATTGCACGAAAGCGGAAAATTCTAACGTGTCATTAGAAACGAGATAAGAAAAAAGGGTGTTATCATTTGTACGGGAGGCGTGGACAAGGTTATCGCTTCGTATAGGTAATGCTGAATATTTTTCCGAAAGGCCGGATCAGGTATATCACAAAAACTGATGGAGAGTGATAGCTACACATTAAAGATGGAATTATTAAAGAACAGGAAAACACCATTTGTGGAACTCGCGGCAAAATTTTCAAACAGCTTCAGGATCTCAAGTCAACAGATATACAATCAGACGACGTCTTGGATTTGGCCATCGTTGTAGGCGATTTCCCTTACTTACCGCGATTCATAAACGGAAAATAATGGAATGGGCGAATGCCAATCAAAACACGGATGGACAAAAATTTTATGGTCTGATGAATCTACATTCTGTCTATCACCTGATCGTCCTCAAACTTGCATTAAGAGTTCCGGTGAACAGTACGACCCTCAATGCCCCAAACCACAACAAAAGAAAATCTGGGGATAATGGTATGGGGATGTTGTTCGGCAGCAGGGGTTGGAAAACTTGTGAAAATCGTACAAGGTATTAAAATAATCGCGGATATTATACAAATATCTTAGAAGAGGGCTTGATTCCCATTTTGAGGGATCTCGGAAGTGATGAATACACCTTCAACAGGATAATGCTCCATGCTATACTGCCCGGAAGACGAAGACCTGGTTCGAAAATATATCAATAATGGATCAGCCTGGATTTTAACCCCATTGAGAATTTATTGGACCACATGGATCGAGAAATCCATAAAAATCCAATAAATGAAATTTTTCAACTTTGGATAGCATTAACTACCTTGACAGAGACCTTCACTATAGGCGGCATGCGGGAAATTGTTTTAGCTTCAGCCTACTTCCCGAGAGACAGCACTATTCCTCCACCAGAGGTCCAGAAACTCGTCGCATACTGTCGATGTGAAAAGCGACACAGTAGTAGTAGGTTGCTACACCAACGCACATCACTAAGAGTGAGTCGGTTCTAAACTATAGTTTAGACATAGTAATCAGAGGGTGCAAACCTACCTTCATCACTGCAGTCAGAGAAGAATTATTGGACTTCACTCTGTCCAGCAGAGTGCTGTCCGAGTTCATAGTGAACTGCCAAGTTTCTGATAAAGCATCCTTATCGGATCATTAACATATAAGATTCGACACCCCCGGGCGTTCAGAACTCATACAAAAGTTCAATATTCCAAAAAAGACAGAGAGAGTAGCTGTGAGCTCGAAGGCTGATACGCTAGTAACAAACATCAGTTTCTATTAGTGAACTAGAGTTTGCTGCGGACCAGCTCAATGAAGTTCTCACTACTTCCCATCACGATAGCAACGTAGCGCTTCCAGTTCAAGTGGTACGGTATGTCAGGAGGTTATTCAATAGAGCAAAGCGGTCCACTCTCACTGATTACAAGAAAGAACTGCGACGTTCAAGACACGAGCAGTGGAGAAAGTGTCGTGAAAGCATAGCATTCTTACCGGATGCAATTCGCCTTTAGAAGGTCGGCTAAGAACGCGACAAATGGCTCCTGAGGAAGCAGGACGGCATCTTCACCAATTCACAACGGGAAACTCTGGAGTACCTACTATAGGTGCATTTTCCTGAGTCGATTCTAAGGGCAAGCCCTTCGGCCACCAGTCATGGGATCGACATCAATCGCAGGGCTTACAGAAAGTTCAGTGTTGTCTTTGATAAAGATAAAGTAAGGTGGATAACGGGGGTGATGCACTCTCATGGTCATACTATTTAGGGCCATTTATAGATGGGGACATATACCACTATCGTGGAGGAAGGTAGTGGTAGTCCTCATCCCCAAGCAAGGCAAAGCCGCTTGAGCTACTTAAATCCTACAGATCAATCAGTCTAACTTCCTTCCTTTTGAAATCAATGGAGAAACTACTTTGGATCTTTATATCAGACACTACTTGGAGAAATGTATACCTCTCTATAGTAGGCAGTTTGCCTACTCTAAAGGTAAATCTACAGAAGCTGCCCTACTCTAGAGAGATTTCTCTGTGCGCCTTTTTAGATATTAAGGTGCTTTTGACAACACTGGCTACAGATCCATCTCTAGGGCTCTTGTGAACAGGGGTATAATTTCCCACATAGTTGCTTGAGTGGTTGCCATGCTAAAAGAGCAAAAACCTCGTCCACGGTAGGCAATACTTCCGTGTCCATCAGGGCAGTTAAAGGGTGCCCAAAGGGCGGTGTCCTGTCGCCATTGCTATGGTTTTTGGTAGTGGACGACTTCCTAACAAAGCTATCTGAACTTACCTATGAGGTCGTTGGCTACGCGACGATCTGGCAATCATATTCAGAGGGTAAACAATTTTGCAATTCCGATTTTTCTTAGGGCATCGGACGCATATCTTTAAAATAATACCTATAATATAATACACAATAAACATAGGAGTACGAATTTACGATTCATTGGAATTTATCTTTTTATATGTAATTTTATTGTTCATCGGAAACATCATTTTGATTTTAAAGGTGCGCCATTTTTACAAAACACGCAGATGTTTTATTTTTTTAATAGTAATAATAACCCAACATTTTTTTAGCCTCTAAATGGCATAATCCGTTTAGTTTTAGTGCAACCGAAAGAAGACATAACGTATAACATTTTGATGTATATATTTTATTTTATTCTATTATGGCTTTTGTAGTTTAAACATTGAAAATTCGTAGTTATTTTTGACCTTTGAAAATAATCAAACAATCTATTTGAATCTATATGTAACATCTGCAACCGCAAGCTAATAAATTTAAATTATATAATAATTTTATACTGTGTAATGTTTTAAAATTGGAAACCTCAATATATTGCTATTAATATTACCTGTATAGATCTGGAGATAACAAAATTTTGGTTTTAATCCATTGATTGGTTAATACTGCATGCCGATTCTAAAATAGTGATTTGTGAAATATAAGTATGCAAATAGGGCTTTTTAAGTTTAATATAAGTAATACGGTTTTATTGCTCCTAATTTTGTACAGATAAATGGAAGCACTAGTTTCCTTAATTTTTATTTATTTGATAGCCAAGATTCTAAAACTAGAAAATCAGAATTTTTTAAACAACCACGAACATTCAAAGCAAATCAAAGTTTCCCGGGAGTCTGTCTGTATTATTACAAATAAATAACTACATACTATATTTCAATATTCATATAATATATTTGGGTAACATAATCCTTTCCAGAAGCAAATCAAAATAATAAATAATTGTATGATGGCGAATAAAAAAAGTGATGCGGTTTCCTACTAAAGCACAGAAGTAGAAACGTAGCCGCCTGAGAAAAATTGTTAATGAATTCTAAAATCCGATGTGTGTTCGCTGTAAAAACAACGTCGCTATAAAGTATTCTTAATCTATTTTTAACTCATTCAAAAAATTGAGCAGCAATTACCATAAATCCCATGCCATCAAACCTCATTTAAGTTGTTTGATTAGCGAATGCACTGATAAAACCTACTTGAGTATTGCTCCACAGCAGTCTCTTGAAATAAACTGAGACTCGCCTCGCGTGTTTTTCTAAATCCAAATAATTTTTATTTTCAATAACTTTACTGCTTCTTAAGTTCGGCGGTGATATTGCGTTTTCAAGAAAAATCTGTGCTTGACACCGTTTCTCTCCGAAAAAATAAATTCGTAATTTGGATATTTCAGCAGGTTGCTAACATTTCACATTGTTTTGTTTCTTATTTATAGTTAAATATTTTGTTCTTTCGTTTCTTTGCGAAAGAGAAAAGTTTATTATTAAAAATCTAAATCTATAAGTATAGAATAAACTGAGCCCTTAACTATTTTTTGTTTTATTTTGACCCCCTAAGAACTGGGTCCTCTAGAGAGGACACAAATTTCGATATATTTGCATATAACTACATACATATAATAAATAGGTTTTTGTTAATAGTATTACAAAACTAACTGAAATTTAAATTTTGTGTTGAACATTTTACAATGCAATCAGTGCACATTTCACAAATTTTTCATTTATTTCGAATTTCGTCATACTTTCAATGAACTTCGAAGGAATTCATTGGGAATTGGTATGTATTTAGCCTTGACCATTTGAATTGGGTAGGTAAGTAAAATTTCATTCAGTGTGATCATTAATTTCGAAATTAATTAAAAATATAGCATTTCCCTAACTACAACATTTTCTCAACAAACGAACAGAATAAATGCGAGTGCGGCGATTTTTTCGTCACTAAATGTATTTAGAATAATATGTACGTATATTTATATATTATATTGAAAAATGTTTGATATATTTTAATTTGTAAAAAGTTTTAATCAGGTTAAAGCTTTTTTTCTTTTAAAAAAAAAGTTTAATTCGAATGGAATAAATCTTTTTGTCAATTGCACTTTAACTTATTTGGAAAAAATATCAACTGAATTGATTAAGAAGTGTTTCTTTAATAAAATCATAATTTAAGAGACACTTTACTTAATTGAGAAAATTTGGTAGTTAAATGGGAAATACATAGTATTATATATTATTACAAATTTAAATTACCACAAAATGCCATTTGTTGTAAACAGAAATTATAAATAAATGCATAGATTCTATCCTATTGACACGGTAAGGTCAAAAAGACTTCAAAATTAATCTCTGTAAGGTCGACTTTGTTCGTCAAATGGATGATGTTTGATTGCTATATGCCTGAACGAAATATTGAAATGATGATCATCGTACGAACTTTCGACACTTCGAATGTTAAATTTTTTTACTCAGGTGCAACCATCTTAAAGAACTTGTTTTGTTTTGAATATTTATAATACGTAATTATAAAATGTAATTAATTTAAGGTTTATGAAATCAATAATATACAATAAAGCTTATATATATTCTTTTATAGACAAAGCAGACTATTGTATGATTTACAATTGCCATAAAGAATACAAAAAACCTTTGACTCATTTGAACCAACGACATTTCACAGTTCAAATAATGACATTTTCATATACTTCCTTATGCAGATTTTAATTCGTATTAAATTATTATTTAATTTTTGCTGTAATGTTAGCCAGTTTTTATTTATTACAACTTATAACTTAAAATGTTCGCAGGTCGCGTATAAAAAAGTCTTCTCTGAATTTACTATAGAAAGTATAATTAAGTCAAATCAAAAACATAAAATGTTTTGAATTGAATACCATTTGACATATTGAATATTTTAGCTCATAATAAAGGTTTAATGGAAAAACAGTTAATGAATTATTATTTATGACTGCATTAAGAGGATTTTCTTAACAAATTGCATGCGGGCGCGATGTTCCATGTTTCCGAACGTGTGGCTAACAAATTCAAATTTTCCAACTTTGATTTATAAGAATCTGATAAATCATTAGCAAATATTGCACTTTCATCGCTTTCGAAAACGCATGAAATGAGTTCATTTTAATGTTCCATCAACAAAATCATTTTCTCTTCAGGCGGAATTTACCACCGCTTAAAAATACAATTTTCTTTCAGCAACTAATTTCGTAAATTTTTAACGAAATTCGTTAAATCATCACATTGAAAAAGCTTGTCTTAACATTTGGTCACTTACAACACCATTAAGCAAGTCTAGCTGTGTTTTTTTTAGACAACAGTAAGGAAAATACTTTCATTTAACTGAGCGGACAACGGAGTTTTAAGGTTTTCAAAAATATTGTACTATAGTAAAAATTTGGTTTTGGACCAGTACAATATTTAAAAGATGGGTCTACACTTTATATTTGCTAACTTATTGTATAAACTGCTGTCCAGTATTTCGAGACATATCCCTAAAATTAGGAGAGGATTACTCTAAAGCATTATTGTATACTGATGCAGAGACGAAAGCTATTCACATTTGATTACTTTCTTAACAGAAAGAAGTAATAATTATGGTAATCGAACAAAACAATCCACTTTTAAGATAGGTAGGAAAAACTACGTTTGGAATAATTTTGGAAATTTTAAGATATTTATTTCATAATTTTAGTTTAATGTATATAGTTTACGAAAATAAGAAAAATAAGTTTTTTGATTGAATAGAACGTTTTTCAGATGCCTAGCAAGTACATTTGATGAAAACAAGTCGTAGTTTAATTTTTAAGAAAAAAATTTGTCCTTTGTACAACAAAAAATAATTGTTGAAGTAAATTGTTTTTTGCCGTCCATTTAAATACAATACATTTGTAATAACTGTTTAAATTGGGAATAAATCATACTCGTACATTCATTTCACTGTGTTATATTGATAACGCACTTAATCGAATATCACTGCGACATTTTTTTCCATGTGCAACTTAATTTTTAATTGTCCGTATAAAGTGATCATAACAAATCTAAGCAACAAAACGCCAACATTAATTATTATTAACATTTTACAGTGTAACTAGGAATATTCCGAAAAAGCCCTGAGTTGAAAGTGCTGCTCAACTGATATTAAAATGAAGGAAACGCATAGTTGGCAGATAAATTGACCTCGCAGACACGATTTCACTTATAAATAACGCACAGAAGCGTTTGTGTAATAAAAGTAAATACCGAGTAAGCAATCTCAAACAAGGCACGTCGCACTGTGAAAAAGTATCGATTGCAAAATTACCGAGAGAACGTTAAAAATTCTTGTTTTAAATGTTAATTGTATTGCTTTCGAGAGTACTTTATAGATGGTTCATATTTGTGTTTTAACTTTCTTCTTATATGCAATAATACACAGGCGTCTTCACGCGACATAAAAAATTCTTTTTCTTCTTCTAATCAATTAATAAAAAATTCAAAAACTGCATAATCAATATACAAATTTAAAGCATACATAGCTTCCTTTTTTAGGAAAAATAGAGTTAAAAAAATACAAAGGATCATATCCTCATTTATGAAAGGTCATTAAATTGTTATAGGAGCTTCAAATGCAGTTGAAACAAAAGTTTGAATTTCAAGCTTTTTTCTAATAGAAATCAGCCGTTTTAAAGCTTTCAAAATTATTTTATGAAATGTTCTCTTTGTGCATAAGTAAATTTCATTATTGTTTATAAAGATTTGTAGATATTAGTAACATTTCATATTTATAGAATAAGATTTTGGCTGTCAATTGAACCACGTAACAAACTTCTATGACAATCCTTATTTTTTTAATTATTTTTTACAAATAGCTAAAATACTATTATTGTGTTTATTGACTTATTTTTTCTTGAAAAAGGGAGCCAATATTAAACTTTTCGTGCGAGGATTCTTAAAGTTGTTCTGTCGTCCAAAAAATAAAATAAAGTTTGTTTCCAGTGTTATCAGTTTAACTCAAGTCGCAGTGCTCACTTCTTATAAGAATCTAATTATTTTAATATAACTTTTATGACTATATGATATATCGACTTTTTTTTTATAACTATACATACTATATACTATAAGAAAATCATTACCACTAATAGTAAAAAAACCAGTGACCATAATGGTAATATGTATGTATAAGCTTCAGCCTATACAAAAACGGCAAAGTGCATGTCGGACCACGCATAGTGTACGGTTCCGTTGTCATATATCTTGACGGACAATTAACACTTGCTGAGAGATGTGATTTTTATTTTATAGTTTTCCCTCCATCGAAAAGTGTTCATCATAGGGAACCTGAAATAGTTTTCATTGAGAGTTGCTACCATGGCCTATTTAGGTGAGTGATATGTAAGTTTTTTGTTTAAACCCGTCGCGTCGGGTCGGCGTTAATCTTTCTAACTTAAATTAACAACTGGAGCTTAAAACTGAGACACTAAGACTAAGTAGATAGAACTGAATTTAAAGACGGAAAATACACGGAAATCAGACGGGAAAGTAAAGGAAATCAGGCGAAAAAGCAATGGAGAAGAGATTGAAGTGAGATGAAAAAGAAGCGAGAATATATTTTAAGCTCACGAATGCCAATATAATATAATATATGTAATATTTCCGTCTGTTTCCATCAATTCTTTTTGTATAAAGTTCCGTCTCTTGTTCACTGTTTCTGTCTACTTTCCGTAATTTTCCCGATTGCGCTTTAGCACAGAAACGCTTCAACCAATATTTGAAAAATGTCTGCCATAAAGTCCAAAATTTGAACATAAGTTGAATTTAAGGTCTCGTTATGAATTTTGATGAATCTTCCAGAAACGTTCATTTATGTAGAGTCAAAAGTTACAAATGTGCAAGAACAATTTACAACAACGTATTTCCTGAAATATTTAACTTTAAAATTTTGAAAATGCATAGCTTTTACTGCAATTTTCTCTTTGTTATCACAAAGATTTGGTGATAATTGTGGAAAACAAATAATTGAAAATGTTTTCATTTAATTTACGGGTGTCGTGAAGGGTGATTACATGAGTGGCGAAAGTAAAGAAAATCTTACTTACTTAGTAAGTACGAATTAATCGATTTGCAATTTTATGTGACAAATGAGTGTTCGTCACCGTTAATAAGTCCAAAAAATATTTATCTTCAATTCGTTACTATTAAAGATTCTTGAAAAAAATTTATGTTTAACCAGTTAACTGTGGAATTTATTTTAATAAGTTCCACACAGTGTGCGTAATTAAAATCAAGTGGTAACAGAGTATATACACTGAACGCAATACAAATGGTCCCATAATAAATTTTGCGGAACAATCAGTAAAATGATGAAGATTTTATTTTTACTAAATGGAAAATTAACAATTAATTGCTGCATTGCAAGATGAAATTCAGCAAAACATTCGTTAAAGCTTATAAGTATCACATTGTTGCAACACACCAAGAATTATTAAGGGCTTTTACAGTTCGCGCAATTTATTTAAATAATTACAATTGTTATCAGGGGATTGGATAGGTAGCAAAGTAAACAAAATTTTACAAGGTACAAATTGCACTTGGAAAATAATCCATTAATTGTGTAAAAACTAATAAATTGCATAGGAAATAATCTCTATGCTAAAGAATTTAACATATTTCTTTGTTTATTTTGTAGCAGGTTTACTGTTAATATACTGTAAGACTTTACTCAATCTGTTGAAAAAGTTGAAAAATGTCCGTTCATCTTCAGTCTCTTCCGACGGAGCGAGTATAATATTTCTAAATCACTCCATCTTAACTTTCGCAATGTACATATGTGTTCAATGTAAATAACTATTTTCGACTGTATTCCGTGTAAAATTTCTTTTACGTCTACTTTGTCACCCGATTAAAAAACATGTTTTCAACGCTATACTGCGGAGACAGTATTATTGGTTTTCGTCAGTCCTCTCAGATCGCAATAAGCTTTTATTGGTTTGTATTATTCAAGATACGTTAAATATAGACATAATGCAACCGTGCTCTTCTATTCTTACTGATTTGATATATGAGGAGCCGGCCCATATCATAAAGTCCCGGATCGATTTCGGTCATGCTCACGAACAATTTATTAGTTCCAGAGTATGATATAATGAACCTAATCTTAGGACTACCATATGAAGCATGTCTACTT
Source organism: Philonicus albiceps (assembly GCA_963969385.1). NCBI lineage: Eukaryota > Metazoa > Arthropoda > Insecta > Diptera > Asilidae > Philonicus > Philonicus albiceps. The sequence continues at coordinate 15,739,330 of OZ017773.1, forward strand.
AACTTCAAAAAAAATGTCAAAATAAGATATCCAGACCGATAGGATGTCTTGATTAGAACCACTTTAGGACCAAGGTAGTATATTTCTACCGTTAAAAGAACTAGAAGAATTAGATTTTCCTGTTTATCACCATATTATATTAGCTCATAGTACAGGGTGGGCAAATTTGAGGTTAGGAAGTAAATTGGCTTAAAAGCACACTTTTTTTTAAATTCCGTTTTATTGATACCAATGTAAAGTAGAAATATGGGAATTAATAATGGAATATTATGTCGGGCAAATGTCCACCTCTAGCACGTCGGCAAACGTCCGCTCTTTTCGCAAAATTTTGAACCACATTTTGCAACAAAGCTTCGCTTATCTCGTCAATGCAGCGCCGAATTTCATCTTTCAGAGCGTCAGTTGTTTGTGGTTTGTTCACATAAACTCAGTCTTTCAAATGGCCCCAGAGAAAATAGTCCAGCGGCATCAAATCACAAGAACGAGGCGGCCAATAGACATCGACAAATCAAGAAATTACGCGAGCTGGAAATTTCTCATGCAATAACTGAATTGTTTGGCCGGCTGTGTGGCTCCTGGCCCCGTCTTGCTAAAACCACAGGTCACTAATGTCAACATTAGCGAATTGCGGCCACAAAAAATCGGTTATCATGATTTGGTAGCGCAGAGAATTCACGGTACCGGCGTTTCCTTGCTCATTTTCGCAAAAATACAGGCCGATGACGCCGGCTGACTACAAACCGCACCATACAGTCACTTTCTTTGGATGTAATGGCTTTCGAGGACTGATTGTGGATTTTGTGAGTCCCATATGCGACAATTTTTTTTGTTTACATAATGGCCTAATTGAAAATAGGCCTCATCACTAAAGATGATTTTGTTCAAAAATGCGTTGCCAATTAACAAACGTTCAACGCAAATTATGGTAGGCCGGCTTTAATTCTTGAATGAATTGAATTTTATAAGCGTGCAGATGACGATCTTTATGCAAAATGTTGTGCAAAGTGCCTCTGGTGATGCCCAATTGTTGCGAACGTCGACGAGTTGATGTTCCAGGCTCATTCTCAACACATTTTTTCTTTGCTGTACAGCGGCTATGTTTGTATCACTACGGCCACTACGAGCGTATTGCTTTGGTCTATTATCAGTAACAGTACCGTGAGTCTCGAATTTAGCGATTAAATTACGCACTGCGGTTTCAGAAGGAGCCTGATTACAAGGAAAAGCTGCTCGAATTTTACGAAATGTAATTTTTAACCATTTTGATAGTAAATTTTCACAATTAAAATTCATTGTTCAAGAGTGTAGCGTTCCATGGTTAAAATTTTCACTAAATAAATTTCAAATGACAGCTAAATTTATGACATTTCATCATTTGACAGCCTATTTACTTCCTAACCTCAAATTTGCCCACCCTGTAGAACATATAAACGGTTCAAAATAAGCAGTATTGCTCTTGAATACAGCGTCATTTCTGGTGTTAATTATATAAAATTTATTTTGTTTTCCTGGTCTGAATAACCGTATAAGTTCCAGATAACATATTTTCTATCACGAAAACCCTATCAGTTTCGCATTAGGTATTCTTGATGAGATGAGTGTTATCAGTTCCAAAAAAGACAATAGTTTTAATGGCAAGTATACATTATAATGCATTATCCTCATCGGCCATTTCAGACAGGGACCTGAATATGTTCAAGAAATTTTTTTCTAGGCAGGAATGGTTAAAGTAAAGTTAAATATATCACCTACTTCATAATAACAATAAACAATTGTTTATGTTACTTATGATTATGATTGTACAGCAATAATAATAAATTCATTTGATCACTCTGTTCTTAAAGTTAAAAAAAAAACAAAAAAGATATAAACTTAAAAGATATGTTGAATTGTGCGCCATTGCGAGGCATAGAAAATTTTATCACACTGTCAAATCTATCAACAAATCTATTAAACTCAATTCTAAATCACCGTTTTTAATTATAAACAAACGTAAGATTAATTGGATTCGAGTTTCTGATAGTTGGTCAACATAAATAGCTAATTGGTCCAATATAAAATTAGAAAATACTGCAAATAGCAGTTTTGACGATTTCTGGTGATCGAACAGGTAATTTTTTTTTGTTATTTGTTAAGTCGATTTCCGAAATAAAATTGACTATTATATATTAGAGAGGGGTGTGCACTAGTTGCCATAAAATTAATATTTATTTTTTTTTTAAATTGAAACAATATGTTCATAGTAATAATTTGATCGTTCTGTCTCCTATATTTTGATGAAATATAGTATTATTATAACAATATTCTATCACTGAAATAAAAAACAAATAGATAAACAAAAAAAAATCAACTGTAACCAACTTATCCTACGTATGGGTTATGTTAATACAGCACTTGCGTTAAGTTTCTTTATTTTCTTCAGAATAAAAGCAAAGGTAAAATAATCCTTTTTCGTACCATATTTATTTTGAGCCTGATGTATACAAGCTGGTCTGCCACGTTTTTACACAAGGAAGTAGTCCTCCTTTTTTCTTTATTGATATCATTGTCCTTAGTTTTATTGGTTTAAATAAAACAATAAGATTTAAGTTTTTTTTTTCCTGTACCTTCTTCATAAGTAGGGGAATATAAGAAAGTAAAAATGTCGGCGGCTATTTTACATGTGACAAGTATCCTCTTATTATTTAGGACAAAGAGCTACTTTCGAAAAATATGACTAAATACAAACATAACTTCGAAATTGTTCAACGAAAACGAAACTTAACTTTTCCAGCGAAAATATAATTAAATAAAGAAATCTTATAAGATGCATAAATGCAAAATGATAAGACACCCCCAAATTTCTTTAAGTTCTCGGAAACTATTTCAAAAAAGAAAATATACTTTCCTGTATTATTGACCTAGTAAAGTGTCATGAATGTTTCCGTTAAAAAAAAATTAAACTATTAACACCATAAAAGTTTCTCATTAATTGTTGTTAATTGGGTGCTGTAAAACATGACATTGAGAATTTTTAAAGAAAAAAAGCAGGTACCTATTTATGTTCATCGTTTATTTGTACATTTAATAATGTGTGGAACTGCCCTTATTTTCTACTACCTCTAGCATTCTATTATGTAATGACTTTAATAGTTTTTTAATTTATTTTCTAGGCAAAGTCTGCCATGCTGCTTGATACGAAGTTTTTAGCTCACCTAGCGTCTGGTAATCTTCCCGCCACGGTAAATAATTCTCGATAATTGTCCCCAAATATTTTCAATAATATTTAGATCTGGCGATCTTAAAGACCATTGTAAAACATTGATATTATGTTCCACGAAGTATTCTTTTACAGCCCTGACGGTATGTATGGCTGCGTTATCTTGCTGAAAGATGAAAATTTCCCGAGCAATTCTCTCTCCATTTTGTCTAATTTGCTCGTGAATTAATGTAATGTAGCTTCTACTGTTCATTTTGATCGAAGTAAACTTTGGTTTTACCTTTGTATGATATTTCAGCCCAAACTATGGAACCACCTCCGCCCATTTTTCGGTGTATTTGTAGTAAGGGATTCTTTCTTAAATCGTAGAAAGCCGTCAGGTCCGTCCAAACAAAGCCGTTTTTCGTCACTAAAAATGACTTTCCTCCAACGTTTTTTCCATTTCTTCCATTGCTTCTGCAGCAATTTGCCTTGCAGTAAACGTTGAATTCGATGTCAACCTTAAAACTGCACGTTCTTCTCATTCACTAAGATCCCTTGGTCGACCTAGACTCTTCGCTTTTCCATTATTTTCCGGGTTTTTAAGAAAGTTCGTTACCACACATCGATTCCTTTCCATAGCTTTGACAATTTTTGTTACGCTATAACCACTTTTTACAGATTCAAAATGATTTTAATTTCTTCGTCGGTCAGCTGCTTTCCTCATCCCATTGTACTTCAAAACTACTTTGCAGACTTTACTTTAATATTTTCTAGTCTTCAGAATACAAACTCTCCAATAGATTTTATGAAACTGCGAGATTTTGACACCTACGTTATCTTTTTGTAGCAGCCAATGAAGAACAATTAATGAGAAACTTTTATGGTGTAATTAGTAGAATGAGTTTTTTCACGGAAACATTCATGACACTTTACGAGGTCATTAATACAGGCAGGTAGATTTTCTATTTGAAATAGTTTTCGAGAACTTAAAGACATTTCAGAGTGTCTCATAGTTTTGCAGCGGAGTGTACAATCATAGTCACCAGTTTATGATCATGACACTTTCTAACGTTGGCGGTATTGTTGTGCGTTCAAAAACTACATTATTACAATTTAAGTAAAGCTTTTCGTTTTCGTTTAATACCGGTTGTAACAACGAGGATATTGTTCTCTTACACTAAAATTTATTCCATTTCTTTCGTATTATCCGCGATTATATACTATGTGCCAACACTGAAGGGTGATCCACTGTTCGCACGCCATGGTATACAGTGAAAAATATATAGTTATAATTTTTAGTTCACTCTTAATCAAAGTCCTCTAATTGGGAAAATAATCTTTAAAAATAATAAAGTTTCTGTTGTAATGCTACTTCAAGTGGCGTCATTTGGTGCACTACTGGTCGAAATCCACTGGTTCCCCATACTTCGGGTCCTTTAATGTTGTGTTGACCGAACCAGTCTTGGATTATGCTGGATTGCGACTTACATAAAAAACCGGTTATGAGCAAGCCGAAATATTCATAAAATAGAGGCATTGCACATCCCAAATTCTATGGTCATAGGTTAGATCCTCTTTTTTGCCGGGCTAACCATTTTTTTTCGAGAACACCAACAAATCAGGGGTATACAATCAAAGTTGGTAAAGTCCAAAAAATTATAAAAGTGAGATTTAAATTGCAATCTATATTTACCCCGTAGAATAAGTTTATACAAATTCTAGTAATCTCGACTGTTATTTCAAATTGAAAATTGACTTTACAAACAAACCTAGCAAATTCTAAGTGAGCTGAGTTTCAATTTGCGTCCTTTTCGACCAATAGGAAGGCTCCATTGCCTCCATTTCACTGACGCCTGAATCCAACCCTGTCCAGAAAGTTGGTAACAAATATAAGAAAGTCCTAAACATTAAGTTACAAACTTAGTAAAGTCCAAAACTTGGTAACAAAACTGGGAAAGTCCATCTTATACTTAAGGTTTTACTCAAAAGTATTAAACTGAGCGTGATGAACACTTGTATTTCCATAATGTATTACATTCTGCATATAAATAATGTTTAACATTAGAATAGTTACCTGTAATTATTAAAATAATCGTTTTTATCGTTTACTGAACATTTTGGCGCTGTGGACTTTACCAACTTTGATTGTATACCCCTGAAATGGTGTCAGAAGTAGAGATTAGAAGGTGTGGATGTGGATCACACATCGTGAAAAATACGTTAAGGATAATATAGTATATTTGAATTTAAAGATATTGGAACAAGAATTTCAAAATTATAGCATTAAACCCTCAGGCGCAGGACAGAATTATACTAAAATTTTTGCGAAATTAAGTCTCAACTAGGCCCACATATGGAAATGGACCTAATAAATGATCGGTTTGAATTTACTATACAAATTGAAAGATTTTCTCAAATTTATTAATCTTTTGTTTGGCCCGTAAATTTCACAATTGAAATACATGTATTATTACTTCAATAAATAATCTAACAGAAATTACCGCATGAGCCCTTTTTTACGAAAACTTGTCTACAAACACTTTACTTAATGTATTTCTTCTAAAATTTCATTGCATATTTCCCACGAATACCGCGAACTGTGTGATAATGGGGTTGAGATGCACTCACGGCGATTTTTCGGCACTCGATTGTGAAGGTGCGTGATTTTGATAGCGATGATGCCGCTGCTGGATTTCTTTAATTGACCAAGCGACCTTGATTTTTGTGGCCAAACGGCTTTTGTTGGAACTTTCCTTTCACTGGAGCCGGTCCACTCATTCTTGCGATATCCGCCATTCGAGTCGACAGCGACAAAAGAAAAGGAGGCTTAAAGAAGGCCGTATGGCGAGAGAACGGCGTTATAGAGCCTTCATGTACTCATTGCACGCATTAAATCGGTTTGGGATGGGATAACGTAATTACATCAAATTGGGTCTTTGATTAAAATATGGTTGTAGGCCAGATTTCAGCGGAAAGATTTACCCGGAAAGGTTTCAATTGAATTTTTTTGCTATAAGGTGTTAAGCGCGACTCCTTATCTTCGCGAGCGAAACATTAACCGCACCCCGTTACCTCGAGTTCGACTAAAAACATTTAGAAAATATCTTAAATGGATCATTAATTAATACCTTCTGCTGCTGAGAAAACCCACAGAAGGCCTGATGTGCCGGAGGCAAAAAATAAATACTTACTCCGAAGTGCACTTCAGCTAGAATGTAAGTGAGCCATATCTCAAAAATCACCCGTCGGCTATATTTAGATAAAATACGGCAGCTTTCCGCGGCAAAAAGAGGCGCAGGAAAAATTCGGAGTAATTAGCGTTGTTGGTATATGGCATGGATGGTATGAACAAACTGCGCAACCGGTGCACATGCTTTCGAAATTGTCTATGTACCACACCGCGGAGGTTTCGTCATACCTCCGAGTGACCATGATTTCCTAATGTGCCCAGGTGTAATGGACCAAAATTTATGGGACATTGACATTGCCTGGCCGTCAACTCTCGTATGAGGCTTTATTTTCCCTGAATTTCTCCTAACTTCGTCAAAGGTAGTGACCGACACTTGGGAGATACAAACATGTTATTAAAACCGCAAATTCCGACGAAGTCAGGGAACCTTGACGAGAACTGTTTACCGTGGCGTAGGGGCCAATATTACGCTAGGTCTGGCAAAAGAATCAGAAACAATCGTAGGTCAGAAACAAAATATTTTGATGGAATGTAAATAGGCGGATAACGGAGAGCGTGTTTCCCAAATCATTTGTCTTTCGACGTTATTTTGATTGACTGATTCCGACATTTTCCATTTCGCAGACAGTCTGCGCTACAGACAAAGTAACCTACTTTAAGATGAAACGTGACAGTGACGAGTTAATAGTCAGCTCGCGTGTTTTGAATGTTACTCAATCAAGTCAATATGATATTATTATTATTAGGGCCACACTTAAATTCTACACTTAGTTCTTTAGCTATTTTTATTCAATAGCTGATTTTACATTTGTTTAATTATATCTAAAGGTTGGAATGTACCACTGAACCAACCCAATAAAAAATGTGGGAACTTAGTTATGAAATGTTTGTACTATATTCTATATTAGTATCAAATTGGTAACTCTTTAAAAATTTCCGAGTTACACAATGATGATAGTATATTAGTAAAAATATGGTAACTTCGATTTAGTTAATATGCACGTACATACATATGTTGACCCAAAAGTACTTAGGCCGAGATCAAATTTAGTGACAAGATATTAGTCTAACAGAGTAATAAAATGAAATTTTAACTTTTTTATTAAAACCTCTAATACAAGCTTAACGCTTAATTTTGCAAATTAATCATCTTAATAAATTTTACATAAAAGTAATAAGCTTAAACAATGTTTATTTGAAATTTTTTTTTAAAACGAGCTTTTAAATCAAATGCGTGTTGTTTCCCCAATGTTCTCCACTTTTTTTTTGTGGAGTTAATCAATTGGGCTGTATATGTATTGAAGGCGTATGCAAATAAGGATATAAAATAGTATCAAAAGCTTTTCTTTAAGCACTTCTATTATTGAACTGTCTGTTCAATCTGAAGTCCGGCATGTAACCGTGGTAACAGAGTACAACTATGTATTTCCGCCAGCCAGTTCGGCTGGTTTATCATCCTGTAATCCTATTATCTAATCTAAGTTAAGCCTAACTAGTAATAATTCTATGTAGTGAAATAGAACGCACAACATGGTTTGAGAATTGAGTGCTAAAATAACATAACATAAAACAAACATGATAAATCATCAAGTTCGTACGAGTACTCAAAAAACACATCACAACCCGAAGTAAACATGGCCGTCAGCAGGCGACCCTTTCAAACAATACCGCCGATCAAATTAAGGAATCCAAGTCACTCGAATGAAAAATATAGCTAAACAGATTGAAGAGCGACTTAATTGGAAAGTCTCCCGGATGCCCAGAAAGTAGCACTTCTCTTTCACCACATGGGCAGTGAGGTTCTGGAAATCTTTAATTTCTTTAATGTAAATTTAGACCCCATTGGATAGGAAGACCTCATCAATAAATTTACGCCATATTTCGAAACTTAATACAGCAGTCGGCCGACATAAATACTTTACAAGACGTCAGCAAGACAGTAAATCAATCCATCGAACAGTACCTTTATAAAAACCTTCAGCTCAACATGTGACTTTAAAACCATGTAGGAGGAACTAGTGCGTGATATTTTCATTTGTGACTTGCATCTAAACTACAGTTGAATACAGGAAAAATTATTGACAGCAACAAAAGTAGATCTAAAACAAGGCAATAGAAACAACAAGGTCAATGGAATTATCAAAAAGCAGACTGAAAATCTTCAAGGAAAACAGTTTCATTGGGATGATATCGAAAAATTTATCATCACTACAACTACAGTAAAAAGAAAAATTTTGGAAATATGGGTTCTATATATTCACACAAAAGTTAAATGTCATCACTACCCACTAGCAATATAGACAAGGCTCTCATTCACAATCAACAAAATGCTATGTACGAGATGTTGTGAAGTGCCTCGATAGAAATGCCCAGCTATGGGAGTTAAATGCGACAAGTGTGGCCGGCCAATTAATGAATTTCACAAAAATGTCCAGAACCAATACAACGCCCACCCCAACACCATCCACAAAGGAAAAGAACAATATCAATCAACTTGACATCGGCTCTCAGTCAGATTTATCTCTATTTGAACCGTATTTTAGTTCACTTTTTTAAACATATAATTTAAACAACTTCTTTAATTAAGTTTTAAACTTCATGTAGCTTTCATGTGAATAATTCAAAAAGCAGACTTATACCACTTTAAAAAATAAAGGATGAAATCAAACTAACACCAAAAATTTACTATCCCAATATCCTTTCGAAAGATGCGAACAATGTTGACGTACCACCACCCACTTCCGAAATTGCAAAATATGTTTCCCATTCAATTGAGCTTTTCCTCACATTTTTTCCTAAACCCATGTAATTAATATAAGTATTTATTATCTTTATCATATTGCCTATGTTATTACCTTTCCAACAAGGTAAAACATGACCAGGCTAAATAGAGGTAGAAAAATTTGTTCTTTAGAAAACCTTAATTGGTATTTTACTGTTTTATTGCAATTGTAAAAGTCGTAAAACGAAAAAAATTATCGAAAATGTTTGTTTAGCAAACGCAGGTAATTACTTTTACTTATTGCTGCAGAAAAGTCATAATAAGATTAATGAAATTTATTTTATTGCCGTAATTAGCTTGCCTTAGCCAGCCATACTTGGGACTATCCCGACGCTCTATTACTAATGCCTGACGTGTAGTGTTCAGCGATATGACGATATAATTTACATTTACGATGTAATCGACGGAAACAAAAGAGAGGCTGTCCAGGAATACTAAAAGAAATTCCCAAATCGACGGGTACCCATGGGTATTTTCGCGGACTTTCCATAGGTTAAAAGAAACTGGAAGTGTAACTTCAAATAGGGCAGATCTGCGATCGGGAACATCGAAAGATTCTGCCGACGTCGAACAGCGAATAATCACCATCGTCAGACTGCAAGGCCCTTCATCGAGAAAGCTTGCACCTATGCCAGAATAAGAACTTCTGGAAAGAAATTCTGAGAGAAGATTGGAGTTTTACAATTGGGTTAATAGCCAAATTTATGCGGACTTTTTAGAGAATATACTGCCATAACTACTTGAAGAAATCTCTTTTTGGATAATATAAGGTCAATGTTTTACCAACACGATGGAGCACCAGCGCATCATACATAAGTATTTTAACATTGTGAAGGTCAAATTAAATGAACAATTTGGCAGAACTTCTAAAAAAAGTACTGAATGGTGCTGGTTCCATTATCATGAGAGGATTCAAGGATTTAAAATCTTTTTTAACACATGCTCCTGTTATGAATTATTACGACCATAAAAAGCCAAATAACAGCTTTGTATGTGTTGTTTGTGATTTGTTTCAACCGATAGTTCAGAGAAGTTCCAACGTTGCTGTACAATCTATTCGTTCTCCTGCTTTATAAATACGTTTGAATTGTGCGAAGTAATTCTTCAGTTCGCTTGATCAATTCTGTGAGTTCTATCTTGGAGCTGAATTATAGTTTGAATTGCAGGTCTTTTATTATAATAAAATTAATTCCAAGTAAGTTAATAATATTTGTTAATTTCCGATTGTTATTAAAATAATATTGAATATCTCAGTTATGGTTGTTTTTGTAAAGTTTTTAAAAAATGGGAGCGAATAATAAGCCATTAACCTTGGGTGAAAGGAAAAAAATTGAAGATTTGTTAAGAAAAGGATTGACACATCGCCAGATTGCCTAATCCACAGGTGTGTCCATAGGTTCTATAAGTAATTCTGTCAAACTTTAGAAGATTTTCCCGGAAGAAATCAAGCCGGAATTGCTTTCTGATGTTCAAGAGCATGTGATTGTTCGTAACTTTCGGATGCAAAAGCATGAGAACGCCGTACAAATAAAAAGATCTCTCAAACAGGACCTAAATATGTAAATTTCACCTTAAGACCTTAAGATATGCAGGTCTAAGAGGAAGAGCTAAAATAAAGAAACCATTGTGCACAAAACGACACCAAGAACTGAGACTGAAATTTGTAAAAAAGTATTTAAGACTGGACTTCTGAGGATTGGGCGAAAATAATATAGTCCGATGAAAGCAAAATTAATCGTTTGGGATCTGAAGGGCGAGAATTGGTGTGGAAAACTTCAGGAGAGAAACTTTAATCACACCATCTAAAGCCAACATTAAAGTTCGGCGGTGGTTCCATTATGATCTGGGGTTGTATGATGGCCAAAGGGGTTGGAAAAATTCATTTAATTCAAGGGCGAATGTCGGCAAATTCTTATATTGAGGTTTTGAATAGTCATCTATCGGAATCTCTTTCACAATTTGAAGTTAATGCTTCGAATATTGTGTTCCAGCAAGACAATGATCCGAAGCACACTGTTAAAATAACTACAGAGTGGTTAAATAACAATAATTACGAAGTCCTTTCGTGGCCTTCACAATCTCCAGATCTGAACCCCACCGAACGCCTCTGGGGAATTCTGAAAAGATAAATAACAGGAGAGATCGGCAATCTAGAGGATTTGTGGGGAAAAGTGAAAACAACGTGGGAAAATATCCCTCCAAAAAATGTAAAATTTTAGTAGATAATAAGCCGAATAGGATTAAGGCTGCGATTGACGCGCGTGGTGGATACACCAAGTATTAAGGCTTTCAATACTTGTTATTATTTAAACTCAAAAAATTGATCAAGCTAATATCTGCTGAAAAAGAGTTTTTAACTTTATAACAAATGAATCAAAATTTTGTTATATGTTTCATTTTATAAACTAGAAGAGTTGGTGTATATAAAAATAAATGAAAAATGTTTACGTTTATACGAAAATATTTGATTTTTTGAGTACTTTTCTAATCCCATATAAAAGCATGATCATGACTGTAGTTTTAAATATCTATTTTAAAGTGACTTTTTTAAGTTTGCAGTGTTAAAGTTAGAATTTATAATTTTAATGTGCCATTATTGTTTTACAATTACTTTACGTTGCTTTGTGTATAGATATATTCATCTTAAAATATACATATACGGCAGAAATGCCGTATGGAAATTTACTTCTTTAATGTGTAATAAAATAAAAGACTAAATTTAATTACCTATTTATTACATTTTTAAATTTTCGTTTCAATTCATAAAAAATTTCAATGAAATCTAACCAAGCGGAATTCAAGATTTTCACGCGTATAATAAATAAGCACAGCGGAAGTGCTTGAGAGAACTTTATCATTAACCTTCAGACCGTCTAATTAGAGGGTCAGTTGGAGCAACATTTATCTGAAAAATAAATTCAATTCTTAAATATGAAAAAGTTCTTGAAGCACGAGGAAAGCTTTGGTTTTTCTGTCTATTATTTCTTCCATTAAAACAGAAACGTAATTCATCAAAATGAAGTGAGGGTGTACAAATCCTAGTTGTAATTATTATAAAACAGCAATTTGAATTCAACATTTTTAATAGGAAATAGAAAAAAATCACAAACAATATTTCATCCATAAAAGGAAACTCGTTAAAATTACCAAATGTGACAGACTAAAGCTGAAAATGTGTTGTCAGTTTTTCCACAATTTCAGCCAACATTTAACAAGAAAACTATGAAATAAGAAAATACATGAAAAAATACAGATAACGTGAAAAGCACTAGGTTCGTGCAAATGAATGATATTACTTAACTTTAATGATCACAATTATGAGTATTTACTTATTTGACTAAGTGTACAGGATTGATTGTCCTTGTATATTTGACTTAGTCGGCACCGTCATCTCAATATTTCTTAGCCGCATTTATTCAAATTTTAACCCATTTAAAAACTATTAGTTTTGTGAGCGCCATCTTTTTAATGTTCCGTACCAAAATTGCACAAAAAACAGAACACTTTAGAATCTTTCCGTGTTATCTATTTGTCACTGTCGTAAAAAATTAGAAAAAATGCAAAGAATTCTCTCCGTTGATATTAGTTAGTAAAATTTCAATAAATCGCGAAAGCTTAACTAACATAAATTCTACAAGATGTTTGTTGTAAACAGAATGGAGACTTTCAATGTCAAACTTATTTTGCACTTAGAACTTCTGGCTTAAGGTCGCAGTTCTATATATTAAAAAAAAAATTATTACTATTACCTAATTAAATAAGCATCATAGTAAAATGTCATTCGTGATGAAAGCTGATCATTATTAATCAGTTTATTTCACTTTTACTACATTTAGTCTACTTAATGTTAGTTCGGAAAAAGCGCCGAGAAATTGTAGAATTTTTCACCAATTTTTAAGTTCGATTCGCTGATCATTACAGCTAGGTTCTCTTTCCGATACAATCTAATCGTCCTTCAAACTTATAATTTACAAAATAATTTTAAAATATAAACTATATGGCTATTAGTCATAAAAATAAAATTATCTTAAAATAGTTTTTAGGGATTCATTACTTACAACCCTTTTTCAGACTAACGAGCGATTTAAATATGAACTATTCATATATTTGCTGTACACTCTTTGTAACTAAAATAGAATAAAGTAGGCTTGAGCATTGTTAAATTGCAATGATGTATTAATACATCAAATTCAAAAATTCAGTTGATATATGTAGATTTTCTTAGTTGGTTCAAGAATTATTAATAATTGTCGAGACCGAAAAGCGATACATTTTTTTAAACTAATAGTCACTAAGGATTCAATCTTTTTTTATAAAAAATACTTCGACGAAAACCGCGGGCCTCTCCAATTCTACCTTTTAAATTTCACTTTATCTGTCGTAAATGCGACTATAATAATCAGAGCTTTACCATAGAATTAAAGTAGGTGAGAGCCTTTTTTAAATTATCTCAATTTGCAAAGCTGCTTTAACGCTTGTGGGCGTTTATGAATAAAGTTTTTTGGCATTTTTGTTCTAAGACCTTTATAGTTGCTTTTAAGTTTTTATGAATATGGCTGTAAATTTATTGATACAATTTCAAAAGCTCAAAAACCTCTAAACCGTCTACATATTGTAATTCCTTTTTGAAGAATTTATCCACCATGTATCATACTAACTTTTTTAAGCGCTGAAAACTAAGAGCGTTGGAAAACTTGTATGTTTCTAAAAAAATCATGTCTTTTTTGTGAAGGTTCCGCGAATTGCGGTTTTATATGTGAATTAAAGGCTTTAGTCTTTTCTTTTTTTTGCATAAATATTTTTTTGATGACGTCATTAATTGGGTTTGGTGTGATACTCAAGATTCGTCCAAAACCATGTATAGATTCGCTTAATTTACGAACAGTAAATAAAAATATCTGGTAGTTGAGGTAGCGATTTTTGTGCTAATTTGTTATACATTTTTTTGCTTATATTTTGAATTCCAAAGACATATTTTCGGTCTTAAGAAATGCTCACAAAAAATAAATTTTAATAACACCTTTTACTTCTGACTTCAGTTTCATATGTTTTATCCAAATAAAATTTCAGATCTTTAGGTATATTTTTGTTAAATTAACTTAATTTCCACTTTCTTCTTTACTAACTGAATAACACAGTTTCATCCGGATAATCTGGAAAGTACATTTGGGTTGAACAGTTTTCATATAAATAAATAAATTTGATATTTCACCTGTAGTTTAGGAACTTAAGTCTGAATGTAGTATGAATTTTTGTGATTTATTTTCATTTTGCTACTACCATGCTTGAACTTCTTACTAAACACAATTTTAATATTACAGCGCGATTTACAAAAATCGTCAGATAATACTTAATAGGTGTTTTGGTATATAGGAAATATAAACTAAATCTTTTGCGTAATCGCATTTGGTTTATATTAAGACTATGCCGTCTGCACGCCTAATCGGGATTCTTTTGTTTGGCTGGTTCAGATAATTTCGCTCGTCGTCGGCGATTTCTCAACGTTTTCGGGAGATCATAAATAGTCAAGTTTTACTAACATCAATAGTTATCAATCTTTCATCGAATTGCTTGTTTACGTAATTTAGTGTCATCCAAAAACTCTGCTTCAATTTGTTTTTCTGAAGATGTTAAGTCTTTTATTTCTCTAGAATCTTAAAATTCAATGAGAACATTAGACAAATTCTCCACGCATTCATTTTCTTTAAACGTCATTATCAAATGGCACAATTTCCTATAAAAAAAACTAAACTTGCTGATATGTCATATTACAGCCCCTAACTTATTGTTACTTGACACCACAAGCGATACTAGCGTTTGTGCCGTAGCTTCCCCGTGACATCAACGGAGTATCACTAGCATTTATTCGATATTTTTGTGCGTGCAGGGGACACCTCCGTGCTGTCGCCAGAAAGTGTTAAATTGAACATTTTTCACTAAATCGAAATTCTGAATCCATTAAATAAAGTAAATAATAAAAATTGCCTGCTGTTATGATTTTTACCCATCTAATTTTCAAATCTTGAATAAATAAAATTTATTAATTATAATTTGTTTGACGCAAAATTAATATAAAATAATTGAGATATACAGGGTTTTCCATTTCGGGCTTCCGAAAGTATACAACCCTGCGCTGACAACCGTTTGACATATCTGTCAACCAAAGCGTCATATCATTAGTTGAATGTTTGCCATTTTACAATATGGATCGTTTTAGCATCGCACAACGTGTTAATTTTGTTAAGTTATACTACAAAAATGGTGATCCTCCGGCACGCGTATATCGAGCATTACAGCTCTGCTAATGTAGTGCGTAAATTCGAACAAACTGGGTCCGTAGCGGATATTGTGAGACCTGTGCACCATCGTAATGTGCGTTCGGCCGAAAATATTGCTGCTGTTGCTGCCAGTGTGGAGGATGACCCGAATGTTTCGATTCCACGGCGTGCTCAGCAATTGGGCTTATCAAAAACATCATTGTGGTGAATTTTGAATTTGGATTTGCACAAAATCCTTATAAAGTCCAGTTGGTGCAAAAAGTAGAGCGTGGTGACCACGGAATGCGTCGGGCATACGTCGATTGGGTGAACGAACAACAACAGCAAAATGCTGAATTTTCGCATAAAATTTTCTTCAGCGATTAAGCATAATTTCGCGTTTTGGTGATGCCAATTGGCCGTCGAAATCGTGCGACTTAAACCCGCTAGATTTTTTTTTGTGGGTTACGCTAAAGACCGTGTCTAGGGCCGAGGAAGCCCTAGGTGGCCATTTAAATGATGTTGTGTTTCACATATAATGGCATAAACCAAACTTCATTTTGAAATAAAAGTTCAATCGAAATTCGAATTCTAAGTGTGTTTTATTTTGATTTATTTTCGGAATTTGAAAATGGAAAACCCTGTACTTTGATAAAATATAAATTTTTTTAAAAATTTACTTTTAGTTATTCATGCAAAAAGAACCAAAAAAGTTGCTTCTTAAAAAAAGTTTCTTCGATTATCCCGTGAAATAAACCTTTTCGCAAAATGCTCCCGAATTGCTTTTGCGGAACATACTAATGATCAAATGAATTAGATATTTAGAAAAAAAAAACTCAAAATGTATAAAAATAAATATATGTATATAAAATAAAAATTTATCTAATAAAATAAAAATTTCTTCCAATTGCTTCTACAAATTCATTTTCAGAATCAGTTTTTAATTAATAAAATGATATACGGTGATTCAAACAACTGTTGCAATGTTTACAAAATTTTTTTTTTAAAACTATATCAGCGTGACAGAATAACTTCGACATAATTCTATGTTAGTTTGGTAGTTTAGTTCAAAACCTATATAATAATAAAAAACTTAAAAATGTTCATTTATAGTTAATTTACATTTATTTTTAAACAATAGATGCACTGTAACAGTTTTTTGCAGTACTAAATTTTTGAAAGATTTATATTTTTTTTTCATAATATTTAGTATGCCCACCTTTAGCTTTTTGATAGTTTTTTTTTTCCAGGCAAGCTGTTTAAAATTATTTCTTTTTCTTTTATTCCTTCCAATACAGTTTTTGTGCGTAACCAAAGTTCATTTAAATTTTTTGGGTCTATCGCAAAATGTCCCAGTTTCTCTTCACTAAACCTCAGACACGTTCAATAGTATTTAAGTCTGGAGATTGTTATTACCACTCCATTACTAATATCTGATTTATTTCCAACTATTCCAATATTTTACGGGCACAATGTTTGGGAATAAAATTCTTTCCTTTTCAGCATCGAAAATCTCCAAAATCTCTATAAAACTCGTTTCTATAATCTTCTTGTAGTCCTCTGCCTTCATTCGATTAATTATTTGATGCACCAGACTAAAATATTTCTACCCCAAAACTATTTGAATTTTGAATGCACCAACCTTTAGTCTCCAAACGCATTGTCGACTATCTGAGCCAAATCTGTTCATTTTTGACTTATCGCTGAACATTCCTCCAAACATCAAGACGCAAATCTTTGCGCATTTAAATGAAAAGAAGGCAATTTGTCCCATGACAGATTGCATAGACCTGTACTGCAGTATTACTCCAATTTGCACTAGACGTCACTTAGTTTCTGTAGTAATGAGCACTTTACGATCCTCACTTCTTTTTACATTCAGCAAATTGTGTTTTTCATATTCTTCTAATAGTAGAATAGTACCAAAAAATTGTCCTTGCTCTAACACTTTAATCCGTTTTAGCATAACAGAAGACTTCCTTTGCCTTAGCATCTGAAGTTTTCTTCATGTTTTCAAAAAGTTAGAACAGGTGAACGAAAAAAATCCTTAATAATCATATTTCATTAAACACACTTGTACCATATACTATAACTCCAGGTAAATAAAGCAAACAAAATAAACATCCCTCGTCTTTCACTTCTATTATTCAACACAAACAACAGTTGCAATAATTCAATATAAATAAATTCCTGAGAAACTATTAAATATGGTGTAATAATTTTTCTTGCAGCTTCAAGTTCAAGATAAATGTAATTTAATGTTTTATTTAGTATTGCCGGAGTTTTGCTATTTAATTATTCGTAATAAAGCTAAAGAGTAGAAAATGGGAAACATTACAACAGTTTTGAGTCACTGTATAATTAAAACTCAGTAAACAAAAGAACTGTTATATCATGTGCATCCCTCCATTGACAAATCGAAATAGCCTTACATGCATAACTAAAACACTAAGAAATTTGAGAAATACCGGTTTTAAATGATATATTTTATATGAAATACATGAATATATTGTAGACTGTTTACTGAAGATTATGCTTTATTAATTATGCATTGTACATTAAAATTACAACATATTAAAGTAATAAGCATTTGTTATTGTTATGCAATCATGAAACTTTTTGAACAAGTTCGCAAATGCAGGGAATTGTTAAGTCAAAGGTCATAGTGTCTGAATATACATTTATTTTTCAATCGTATCAAGTGAGATTTGTCATGAAATTTCAATTTCACAAGTATCACAGAATTGCTAATATCACTGTCGTTAATTAAAATGTGTATCAACAAAATAATCATCAGATATATTTATAGCCATATTATTTTCCTCTATCTTTCCCAAACTTTCCAAGTTTTAAATATGAACCAGATATTGTGCATGCATATGACACAAATTTGACCGATAGGAATGAAGAAAGACGAGCACTATGGGATCTAAATGATTTTTACATAAGTGTATTATTCATACAACATACTACATACCACATACTACATACTACATACTACATACTACATTCTACATTCTACATACTACATACTACATAGTACATACTACATATTACATACTACTTGAATGGAATGTTGTCTGTTATTATTATTCGAGGAATACCATGGGCTGGAGAAATGTCTTTTAATTTACTTATAACAGCATTTGCTGTTTACTTGCCTAGTTTAAGGGCATCTAAGTATTTTGAGAAATCGACTACGACCAGGTATGATTGACCACCAAGGTCCATGAGATCGATTCCGACTATACTATAGGGTACATTTGGTACACTATGTGATATCATAAATTATTTTGCGCTGACAGACCGACATTTTTGACAAATATCGCATTTGGTGATTAAATTTTCAATGCAGACATTGGGACGAGGCTAGAAAACAATTTATCGGAATTTGCCTTTTGTTTTCCAATTCCCAAATGGGGCATTTGTAACTTATTTCAAATTTTCTTTCGAAGGGAATAGACAACTACAATTCCTTCAATCATGAATATTAATATAAGCTTAAATCACTTCGCAAATTTCAATAATATTGTATGCCTTTCTGTAACTCGGCTTTTCTGTTAGGCGTACCATTTAATATTACTTTTCTTAGACCAATTTATAAACTATAACGATTTCTTTTACTAAGCAGTATTTTAAACTCAAATTATGAAGGGTGTTTCAAATTGCGCGGTTTTTTTAAGAATAAATAAAACAGATAATTTGCATTCATTTTCAAAAACTTTTTATTGGTAATTGAAGTATCAGTTATGACATTTATATGCCAAAAATAATATCTGCCAAATGGCCTCCTCTTGCAGCTCCACAGACGTCCACTCTTTTGTTAAAATTTTCAATGACATTTTGAAATAATTGAGGCTCTATCTTATCAATGATACGAATAATTTCATTTTTCAAACAGGAATCGATTGTGGATTGTTTGTTTGATGTATTATACATTTTCCCCATCTTTCGGGTAAATTCTGAACTCTCTTCCAATACAACTGTTCCCGTTTCGAAGCCAACCAGTCATCAACCCAATTTTCGAGTTCTTCATAAGTTTTAAAGTTCTGCTCTCTAATGAAAAGAGATAGTAATCGAACAGGGCCAGATCGGGTGAATACGGCGGATGAGCTAGATTATCTCAATTTAGTGTTTTCAACGTTTATTTTACCGCATTTGTTGTATGAGACGGAGCGTTGTGGTGTGCCCTTTCCGGCCGATTTTTGAGCTATGCGTTGTTCAAATTGATGAGTTGCTTTTGGTACCGACCCGTATTAACAGTCTCACCAGGTTTTAAGAGCTCTCGATAGTGTGGTATATCTTTCTAGTCCCACCAGATACAAAGCATTGCCTTCCTCCCGAAACGATTTGGCTTTGATGTTGAAGTTGATGGCTGTCCCACGATGCTTTGCGCTATGGGGTCTCAAAATAGATCCACTTCTCGTCGCTGAATACTATGCGGTGCAAGAAAGAAGCCCTGAAGCAAAGTTTCACAAATTGTTTTGCGCCATTTGCCTATCAGTGAGTTTGTGAGGATCCCACTTTCCGGCCTTTAATATCTTCCCTATGGCCTTCAAACGTTTGCTGATGGCTCTCTGTGTAACATTAAGCTGCTGTGCCATCTGCTGTTGAGTTTGCGCGCTATCTTCTGCTAACAAAGCCTCTAACTATGCGTCCTTGAACTTTTTTGGTTGCCTAGGACGCTCCTTGTCTTTCACATCCAATTGATCACTTTTAAAACGTTTAAACCACATCTCACAAGTGTTACAGCTGTGTTGACAGCTCTACGAAATTCGACATACGTCGAATTGACAATGTACATATACTTGAGTGACGCCATCTGTTAACAAAATCCACAGGAATTAAGTTCTACACCTGATAATTGATATTTCCATTTTCATTATACATTAAAATAACCCTTTTAATTGACATGAACCATCGAGCTTAGATTACTCTATATTTATGATAACCATTGCTTCCTTGTACCGGGCGGCCTATAACCTAATTCGCTATAAAATCAAAATTACTCTACTTTTGTTTTGATCATTGTTATATTATATTTCTTAGTATACAATCGGCACTTTTATAAACACTTATAAATAAATTTAAATATAGTAAACGAATAATTACTCATTCAGAATAGCAGTTTTTTGACGCAAAAATTTGATTTTTTGATGTACAGGGTGGGCAAATTTGAGGTTAGGAAGTAAATTGGCTTAAAAATACACTTTTTTTTGACAAAATCAGTTTTATTGATACCAATGTAAAGTAGAAATATGGGAATTAATAAAGGAATAACCCAATTATTGCGCACGTCGACGAGTTGATGTTCCAGGCTCATTCTCAAAACTTTGCCGTAGAGCGGCTATGTTTGCATCACTACGGCCACTACGAGCGTATTGTTTTGGTCTATTGTCAGCAACAGTACCGTGAACCTCGAATTTAGCGATTAAATTACGCACAGCGGTTTCAGAAGGAGCCTGATTACATGGAAAAGATGCTCGAATTTTATGAAGTGTAATTTTTAACCATTTTGATAGTAAATTTTTAGAATTAAAATTCGTTGTTCAAGAGTGTGCCTTCCATGGCTAAAACTTCCGAAGTTTTCACTAAATAAATGTCAAAGGATGACAGCTCAATTCTTAACATTTCATCATTTGGCAGCCTATTTACTTCATAACCTCAAATTTGCCCACCCTGTATTACGAAATAAAGTTTTATTTTAGTTTTCTTTCGCAAATAAAGAATTAAATATAATTTTTTTGATGGATACTTATTTCGGGCAGAATCTAAAGGGTAGTTAATTGCAAAAAAAAAATTTTTTTAAAAAATCGAATATTTCGCGCCAACTTTATTGTAGTATAAATTAGCTAATGCGGAATTGCACGCCTTACTGCTCCTCTGATGAATGATAATCGAAGTTTTCAGTTTCAAAAATGCATTACTTGCACTGCACGGAAATTTTTGCGGATGCTCCTTTCCGAAGCTTGCCTAGACTTAATACAAGCCGGTAAGCAAAAACAAACTACGCCAGATGACCTTTTAATCTTGTGTTCTCGAAGGCATTCTGCGAAATTGTAATTTACGTGAATGCCAACAGCGTTGGGTTAATATGCTTGCCGCCGAGTCTTGTAGCAGCGTACATACAACCAGAGGAATGCCACGGCCCCAACAGTGTATTATTATTCCGCTGCATTTAATGTATAGTTTGCGGCTTTAGTCATAACTTATATAACTACTATGCCATAATGAGAATTCTGCAAGAAAATAAATGTTAACTGCAGCTGTATTTCTACAGTGAATGTATAAAGACGTGTCTGGACGCGGATTAATTGAGTAGTGCACAAAAGGCGAAAAAATACCATTAGGCGCGTTGTAATCCGCTAGAAAAGCCCTCAGAAAGTATTATGCTCCAAAGATTTCAGCCACATTTCATTAAAATTGCCTTGAGTGGAAGGTAAATATAAGAAAGAGTTAACGACCACAATATTTAATTTCAAAGCTTCAAATATATAAATAACTTTCTTTTTTCCTAGTTCAACTCCCTGTACCTTTCCACTAAATTAAAATAATTAAGTTTTCATCTATAAAACAGAACGCTGAGGCTATGTTTCGGTACACCAACTATAATTAAAAATATGATTTTGTCTGTGTAAATAGCAAAATATATTAAGTCATATAATAGCAAAATATATTACGTAGTATTTAATAGGCATATTTAAATTATTTATTACTGGGTCTTGCTGAAATGCATGAAATTTTTTGCTTTTCCTTGGAGTAAATATTTATTCCGTGCGCAATTTTCCATGTTATTTCAATTACTTAAAATCAAATGTTGATAGTCATATTATATCCATTAGCACGAAATTTTGATTATAGAATTCATTCAACTTGAAAATCTTGATAAAATTATTTTTTCCAAAATATGTATCTCAAAGTTTAGTTAACACATATTGCCGTCATCTTAAAACTCCGCAAACTTTGTGAGCAGATTTAAAATTTTAAAATTAAAGAGCACGAAAATTGCGAAACATAATAATATCAATCTGTTGTCATATAACCCGAAAATTGCTCCGACCCTTGTTACTAAAAATAATAAAGAACAACATAACAATATAAGCAAGTTCTCTGAATGGTCGTCAATCTCACAAATCTACCACGACTAGTACCAGGTTAAAGTGTCGGTGACCATGTTTGGTGCACCATATTTAATTTTAAAATATTGATGACATACTCAATATTCTGAAAACGCTTTCGAGTGCCGAAGTTCATTGCATTATGTTCAAATTTTAAAATCTCGCTCGCCATATTAGATTTGCCAATTTATTTGATTATATTAAAATGTTATCTCTAATTTCACAAATATTTCTACAAAAAGCCTCTCTCGACACGACTTCCATTCCCAATAGCCCTCCCAATATTTGTTTAACATATTAACGACCAAAATCATTGGTTTTACAAAATGTTTTTGAATATAAATTTTATGTTTGTAACAAAGTAATAAATTTATAAAAAGGTAAAGTTTTTTATGTTTTCAGGTGTGTTGAATTGGGGTTCAAATTTGATAAATTTGAATGGCACAATTAAATATTGTGGTTTTTGTACAAACAAAATAATAAAAAATTCGTTATTTTCAATATTTATGATTTTTTTCAGGCATAAAACGCGCAAAAATCTGAAATTTTCTTCAACTATCGGTGCAACAATTTTCGTTTTTTTTTTTTTGAATACGAGCATATGTCAGATTCGCATACTCTATCTCTCTTAGATGAGATAAGTTTTTAAATTTGCTTTTTTTTTAATATGAGAATACATTCCACGTACATAGAGATTGGCAATGTGCCGGAGGATGGGCTGATAGGATGTTATTAAAAACTGTCTTTTGCCTCAAAGCCGAATTCCTTGTGATCATCGAAATGAGTTTTATTCTTCGATCGGTCGCACTTAATTGCGCTTCGACAGTAAGTAATCTTAACAATTGTTAAGTCGCAAAAGTAAGTCAGCCAGGGTCAGTAAGGGTCTTTCAGTTTCAATGGAACAAAGATACTCTTAGGAAATGGTCATAATTAGTTTCACGCTGTTTACCGCGGATGAATTAGCGGAAAATTGTATTTATAAGTTCCTGCCTGCTTTTTACGGTGCGCGATTACATAACAAGCTACCTTTCCTCTTAATCTTATGACGGTGAAGTAATATTTCTTTTACATCACAAATATAGAACACTGACCACAGGTGCGCTGCGATAATAAATATAAGAAATAGAAATGCATGCATGCTTTACTACTACTACATAATATTATTTCATAGAAGAAGCTTTTTCATATTTATAGCCTATTAGGATCTTATTTATACTTTTAAATGCAAGTCATCATTGGAAAATTCTTAATTAGTTTTCCACGTTAAAATTTAAAATCAAACCGTAACCATAACTTAATACGTATACAGTTGCCTGCGATTTATTTTAATAGTCCCGGCAATTTCAAAAGACGTAGAATAATCACTGCCTACTCTTCTACAAGCAGGCGAATGTATCTGTGGTTGTTGCAGCTTCCTGTTTATAATTTTAAATGTAGTGGCAATAAAAGGATATTAAATTAGC
Organism: Philonicus albiceps; assembly: GCA_963969385.1. Taxonomy (NCBI): domain Eukaryota; kingdom Metazoa; phylum Arthropoda; class Insecta; order Diptera; family Asilidae; genus Philonicus; species Philonicus albiceps. The sequence continues at coordinate 15,763,321 of OZ017773.1, forward strand.
AATTTGTCAATTCATTTATTTTCAGGCTTAAGATTTGATATATTAATATTTATTAAGTGCATTTAGAGTTTGATGTTTCTTTTTGAATGTCTTCTAATTTTATCTCCTTGATCCCTTTTATTTTGGATTATATTTTTAGTATACAGTACAAGAATTGGACAAAACGGAACGGAAAATTTTCTTCGGTGTTTATCAATGACAAGAGTTTTTTGCAGAGACTACTTAACATAAACAATTGAAATTTGGAGCCAGTATCCTAAATGCGTCAACTTCGAATGTTGTATTTAGACTTTCGTGGTTCGTTTTGTGATAATGGAACTTAACACTTTATCAACCGGACACGCCAAATAGTGTGGGATGTCAAATAAAAACTTATTGAAGCACAAATTCAAAAATGTATTAAAATTATATACCTCGTAATCATGGAGTGGGGAGCAAAAGAAAATCGTATCGCTGTAATAGCACTCCATAAGTGTGGAAAAAATGCTTCTGAAATTTTGAATTTGTTGAAACCGCTAAAAATAACAAAAAGATTCATATATCGTGCCATAGAACGATTTAATGAAACCTTAGGCATAGATGATAGAGCAAGGACCGGTCGTCCACATACCGTTAGGAAAACTGTCCGAGAGCGCATCCGTAGAAATCCACTGCGCAAACAAAAAATTTTGTCGAGGGAGTTGGAAATCTCCACAAGATCGATGAGTAGACTCATTCGAGATGATTTTCATATGAAGGCTTATCGTCGGTCAACAGCCCACATGTTGACTCCACGGTTAAAGGAAATAAGATTGGAAAGATGCAAGAGTCTCTTGCTTTGGCACGCAACCAATGGTCATGAGAACATTATCTTTACCGACGAAAAAATTTTTACTGTGGAGCAAGTTTTTAATAAACAAAATGATAAGATTTATGCAACATCATCAGAAGAAGCTAAAAAAACGGTTCCCAGGGTGCAACGAGGCCATCATCCAGCTTCTGTATGTAATGGTTTGGTGGGGTGTATCCCATAAAGGTTTCACAACACTCCATTTTTGCGAAAAAGGTGTCAAAACCGGTGCGGCGGTTTATCAAACCAACGTGCTGGAAGGTGTTGTGAAACCTTTATCGCAAACTCTCTTCGGTGGACAACATTGGGTCTTCCAGCAAGACTCTGCTCCTACTCACAAAGCAAAAAGCACACAGGAGTGGCTTCGCAACAACATTCCTGATTTTATTGCACAAGAAGATTGGCCATCCGGGAGCCCAGATTTAAATCCGCTGGATTATGCATTATGGACAGAGTTAGAGAACAAGGCCTGTAGAACTCCCCACCGCAATTTGGATAGTCTGTAAAAATCGTTAGTGAAAGCAGCAAATGAAATGTCGTTGAATACCCTGCGTGCCGCTATAGACCAGTGGCCACAACGTTTAAAAGCTTGTATAAAAGCTAAAGGAGGTCATTTCGAGTAAAGCATTTATTAATTAATTAACAATATCTTATTAAAATAAATTTCGTTGGAATAAACATATTATCTTTTATTGTTTAGATTTTATGCTTCTTTAAAGTTGTGACAGAATTTATGGCACGACTAGGTATATAAAATTGTATGTTGTATTACTTATATTTTGATAGTTTCAGTTTTACAGTTTTTAAATATAGTTGATGTTTTTGAATTAATTTTTTAAAATAAAACATTTTCGAAGAATAAAATAAACGATTTGTTTTTAACTGGCATAGTTATAAGAATGTCGTCGACTGAGAAAAAATTAATTGTTTTTTAATCAACTCCCTTCCCATATTCAAGTCAAAGATTACAGAGAATCAATAAACCACTACTGCTACCAATTGAACACTAACTGTTGCAAGCGATTTCGACAACATGCTCAACACTAACGAATAGATGTGTTTTTCTAAATGATTTTAATAATTGAAATTTTGTTTTTATTTCTCTGAATCATAAAAACTGCAAAATGGGAAACACGCTAAACTTAATAAATTGGCAAAACCACAAGGGTATGATGCGTTTTACTTATACGTTATAAACATTATTTAATTGAATCAAATTAAGTCAAGTTATTTTCAAAATTCATTTAGATTTTCTTTCTTTTATTCATAAAAAAGCAAATTTAAGGTATTTCTATTATATGAAATGCGCCTTTGTAATACCTTTATAATAAAGCATTAAGAAGATTTTAATAGCATAAAATGGAATGTACCACCGTCCGTTCACGTGCGCAACAACACCAATAATAATATTTGCAAAAACAACATGTAAATATTCATATGTTCTCATTGAACTTTTTCAAATTTTCTACACCTGACATCTTTTGGGTTTTAGTATTCACCGGAGACGCATTGTAAATATTCCCACAACATTCAGTAAGAGGCTTTTGTGAATGTTCAAAGCACTGTCGCGAATTGGCTTAATGTATGCCAATATATAAACAAAAAAGAATGGTTCGTCGAACATCAGTCGTAAGTTGTTCGCCTGAATTCATTTTTGCAATGCAAATTTATGAGATGATTCTGTCATGAATAAAAAGCCACAAATTTCAATTATACGTAAATGCAGAGACAACAATGCACACTCCAGCCAGCAGCTGTTATAACATACCACTTTGCTTTAGTTGGAACCGGTGCATAAGGAATTCGCTCGTCTAAAGTTTTGACTTTAAATGATTTTTCGTGAAACAGGGGAAACTACTTTCCCATGGAAAATTTATTAAGGTTACGTTATACCACTATGTACCTAATTTAGTTTCGCAATAATCCAAATCTTGACTTGCAATGATTTAAAGCAAAGTGTAAATTTTGCGAGAACTGATAACATTTTAAATTAAACCAATTTTTGTCATCATGCGAAATTAAAATATATTTATTTTTATAATTATAATACTAGTTTTAGGGTCTTGTTAACTCATATGAGTTATTCAAAGTTTATTACTAATAATTTAAAATAGTTAGTACCAACCCCATATAAAAATGTTCGTGCAAATTGAATAATGTTTTCTTATTTTGACTAGCTTTTAGTGATTTCAAACCATTGTGTATTATGCAACGCAAGAACTACACAAATAGCAGAAGGACAAAAATGGGCATGTAACTTATAAAAATTCACTCAGACTTCATAAATTTTAAGTATCACAACCATGGATACGCGAGGTAAAGTGGTTAAAAGTTTCGACAAACATGAATTAAAGTGAAAAATTATCGTATATTTATTGCAAGCATATAAATAACATATTTTTAATATATGTATTTCTTTAGAAAATTTTGTTACAATGGAGTACGTTCGTTCTTGAAATTTCATTCAATTCCATTAAAATTTTGAATTAGATCTACAGAGAACTTCTGGTGATGTATCTACTGAATAGAGATGCAGTCTATTTACTTATTAATCGAGATTTATTTTTCCACTTGCATAACATAGGGTAGACGAAGTAGTAAATAATATTTAAAATACTATTTATTCTTGAATTAGTAAATAACATTTAGACGCAATAATATCTCCATAAATTTTTAGAAATACGGTCTACGGAATAACTGTGCGGTGGTCGACATAAGGCAGCTTGTAGAATAATTTTAAATGAAAAACGTAGATTTTTAATTCTTTTATTAAAAAAAAACAATAACACAATGACTTAAAGAGTTAGTTGGACTACCTTGTTACTTAATTGCGATCTACGAAAAAATATCTCTCAGCATAATCAACTTAATTTATAATGTAAGGAATATTTGCACAAATGCAATTTATTCAAGACGAGATATTCATATTTGACTAATTATTCGTTTATTTTCAAATGAGCAATATCATTTAAAATATTTTAAACAATTTGTAAATATAATTTTTTATTTCATATTAACCTTCCAAAAATGGTCGGCTATTGGGATATATGCTTTCCTAGTTTTGCATTTCCAATATGCCGACCTGATAATAAACGCAGAAGTTCAAATATTACCAAATATTTTATTTGAATTATTTTTGGAAAGGTTGGTTTTTGCATCACCGCTCGAAATGCGTGATGTACTCAAAAATCCGACGCGCTCAACTGATCGCCTGTCCATAATACCTTGCGTCGGCAAGATTGTTACTGTTTGTTCTAATGAAAAACAATGTTACAGGATTACCAAAATTATTTATTTTTCTCAAAGTGTTCGCACGGACTATTCCGCTCTTGGTGATAAGAGAGAGAGTTTTTGTTTGCGGACTATTCCGCTCTTGGTGATAACAGTTTTTGTTCGCGGATTATTCCATCGAATGATGCAAAAGGGTTAAACAGTATTTTGATGAAATTTGCAAATTGTCTGCTTTATTTGTGTGGTAAAAATTCCAGTTTTAAATAAACCTACGACGCCGATCATTATAAAGAAATAACAGTTGTTGGGGAATTAGGGAAATCTCATTTCTTTGCTATATGACAATTACAAAAAAAACTGTTTTTTGAATATATTTTAAAAATGAAAATTTCAATATCATTTTGTGTTTTTAACCCATTGCACTATAATTGTTTTCTTAGTTTTTTCTCGGTCAACTCTACATTGATACATGATTTAATTTTTGTGGTTTTGATATAACACGTTAGGTATGAAGTAATTGCTTGCAGGTATTTTAGAGAGGATAGTACAGAAATACGAATATTTATTCTATTGTTATTTATATTTTTTTTAAAGTATGGTACTTTTTAAAACAATAACAATGTTCTACAATGAAAAATGTTTTCCTGTCGCAAGTTTCACAAAAGTAGACTGCTGTTCGCCTTCCACCTTTTATTTTTCGATTTGAACATACTAGACAATCATTATGATTTCCTTGAGGATCTGCCATTAGTATATATAATTTACCAGTAATTTGTTTTATATATGAAGTGCCGCGCCAGAGGTGACTTCAGAGTTTTAGGGAAAAATGGTTTTGTCACTCCAGTGATGAATTTATTGTGCAAAGGGTTAATTCTTACAGTTTTCTAATTTCACGATTTGTCCTTCTCGACTGACTATTGTATTTGTCGATTGGTAAAACAGTTGTTATTAGGCTTATTTTACGTTACTGTGTTTACTATTGATTGATTAATTGAATATATTGAATTCACACTACAATTTCTGAGTAATTTAAGCTGGTAGTTTAAACTCCTAATAGCCAGGTTTAAAACATTAGTCATCTTCTGATTAGTTTACATTTTACACGTAGACGATAAATTGTAAAACAAATATTTTAAATTTAATAAATTTTTAATATTCTTGGCTTATATAACCAATAATTTTTAATGAATATAATAAATGGATGTAACGTAAAGTCGCCTGTAAACAACCCCACCCCTTAATCTGACCGTTCTTCATTTTTAGGATATCTTTTATACGCATTCTTTTTAAAATTTCAGCATGATTGATGATTGATGATTGATGATGATATAGCTACGTTTGTCACACATTTCTTACGGAAGAAAAAATTACAAACAATCTCTAGTTAAAGATAAAAAATCCGATTGCACAAATACAGTCCCAAAGTTAGTTTTTCAAAATCTAATTTTTGTTTTATATAAAATAAGTATGTATAATGAGAGTTTATGGTAGGTATTTAATGTTTTTGTTTGTTCTTTAGGTACAATGTTTTGTAATTTAGCTACAGCTATTTGGTTGCAAGACTAAAAAGTAAATTATATTGTTAGAAATAAAATACTAAAAAACTGGTCTTGGGATTATAATTGATTTCTTATGGGTACCCCTATTATAATGAATGTTTAATATTCCTGAATTAATATGCACCAATAGGGAATGTATGCAATATAATTGTTTTTTTTTTTAAACAAAAAGTTGTTTTTTCAAACATGAATAAAACTGGCTTGGTATTTGCTGCTGACTATTTTTGCACTAGTCTTTTTTAAGGTATCTTCCCATTAAAAAGCCATGAACTTTTTTTAGATGAACTATGTAATATGCTTAAAAAAATCGTTGTTTGGTATTTGTTTGAAAATACTATGAGTATAAAAACGAATTTTTATAATTACATAATTATGGTGGACGGGCGTTATTATAACTTGCGACAGAGTTGTTTTAAATACCCTGAAATCTTCAAATAATAGGTTTAATGATGATCGTCAATGTAAAAAACGAATTTAAAATTTAATAATAATAAAATAATTGGTAAATATGGATAAAGCTATACTTATATTCATATATTTCAAGATTTAATTGGATGTGTAATTCCTTTTTGAATTGTTTTCTTTTTGCATGCAGCCAATGCATAAGGTTCCCTGGTGTGCGTAAACTGGATTTGCCTCTACGCGAATTGGTGATATTTGTATGAATTGCTATTTGTATTTTTCTCGAAACTATACAAATATTTTAAATTTTTAATTTATATTAGCAGATGAACTAATATCTTACTATTGTAATACACAAATTTAATAATTGATTCTAAATAAGCTCTATTCTGGAGCTTCCTCATAGTGATGATATTTCCTTAAGTGGGCCCTTATTGGTGCATTTACCCTACCAGTTTCGTTTATTAGTCCCCTGACATTATTAAAATTTGATAAAACGCGGGATTTATTACAAGGTTTATCTCACAGACATACACATAAAGATGGACCACTCTGTTGTCTTAACCGTACGTTCATTTGGCAACCAATTTCCTGAGGGGAACGAGAGAACGGGTATCCAATCAGCGCTATCGATATCTATTTTTAATAGAAAGATAGACTAATTAGGGTAGAATCAGGAAATGGCACCAGCAGCCCGGAGTAATTTTTGTGTACTTTTAGATGTGATTTAGATGTGTTCCTTAATAGTCACCATTTCTGCTCGTTAGAGTATCCATGGAAAACAAAAAAATGGAGACGATTTAACAGGGTCTCCAAATTCGATGATTGATAAAGGTTGGATTAGGTTTTATGCGATTTGAAGTTCAAATTCTCATTCTAAGAATAATAAAGTTTCTAGCAACATTAAAATTGGCATTTTATTGCATTTTCATACGTAAAAAGTGGTTTTTAGAGCATAAAAGGATCTAAAAAATGGTTAGTTATACTTTTCAAAATATTTAAATTTTAATTTTAACTTACAGTAGATGTAGATTATAAAATACTGTAACGTGTAGTATACTAAATACGTCGAGAACATCGTGTGTCGCTTCTTTCCGGAATTGGTTTTTGTTGATCCCTCCAGTTCTTTCCATAAATTTATTTATACGATTATTTGTTATTCGCAGAAAAATTTAGTTATTAGTATTGCAGTTAACCTATAATTTAAGGATTTTTCTCTTCCCCTCCTTTTTTGAATTGATGATACTGCTCCTTTTAAGCATTGTGCGAAAACTACACTTTCGAGACACTCATTAATCAGGGGCACTTTAATATATTCAACTAAAGTTGCAACATGCTACGATTACCTATAAAAGGTGATGATTTCTTCTTTAATTCTCCTTTCAACATCTTCTGGGCTAGTTGGTTGCATGAACGTGGTTTGTGTCCTATTACTCTTTGATACTCTTTGTTCAATTTCGATGCAAGTTCATGCCAATATTATTAAAATTCTCATTGAGTACAATTACGATTTCTGTCTATATTTGTCCCTTCGAAGTTTAATTTTTCGATTTTGGGCCACGTGTGTAGTTTTCTTTTTTTTCCAGTATGCTCTTGTTTATTACGTCCTATGATTTTCTACCATTCTTTCCTGATTAATTTATTTCTTGTTGGCTATTTTAAACATTTTATTAATTCTATTCTTTAACTTCTTGTAGATTCTTTAGTTGTGTCCGTTTTATTGTTTTTTATCTCCTCCTTCATTTTTTGCAAGGTTCATTCATAATTCCTTTTCCTGACTATTTTGTAATAAATGGTCCTACTCTTTTCTTCTTTAATAGCATTAATTAGTTCCTTTACGTTAATATTTAGGATTGTTGGTAATTCTGATTGGAAATTGTCCATATATTCATTAATTTTAATTTTTTTAACGCCGTGACGTCTTTTTTAGCTCATTTTGTTATATTAATATGTAGGCTTAGTACTTTGCGATCTAATAATTCGCATTCACAAGTTGTATTATCGTTTTGTGTTTATTCTTGTTTAGATTCATAGTGACTATTTGATGAGATTTCAGTTTGCCTTATGGGATGGTGTTGATTAATTCAACAATAAGATTTTTATTTAACGTTAAAATATTTTCCAACTCTCCAAAAGACTTGTTATCATCCTCATTCTATTGTAAAAAGTTAAAATTTGTATATATTTTGCCAATTCATTTAATTTCTACTATAATGATCGTCTAACAGTTTGTTCCCGTTTTTAGTATTTTAATATACCTATACCTATTTTTAGTATACCTAATATAAAGTATAGCTGTGCCTCCACTTATATTTTCATCCTCAAAATTGAAGACGATCTTGGTACCGCTGATGCTATAATATTTCGTTTCTTTAGTATATATCCAAATTTCAAATTATAAAATACAGATCATGATTATTCAATATAATCATCCTTTATACATCTTTTTTGTTTCTCATACTCCTAGCATTTAGGTAAAGAAAGTTCAAATTATTATTTCTGTTTTAAATTATCCACTAGTCATTTAATTTATCGATTAAGTAACTTGTCTTTTCCCTCAAAAGCTTTACTTTGTGTTCCACTATTGTCAGCGCTATGTGAGTGACAGTTCGGATTACTAGCTTTTCAAAAGTTCTATCAGTCGCCTCAAGGAAAAGTGTCCAGTTTTTCGTTTTCGTGTTTTCTTTACTATTAATTATTTTTATTTGATCCGCTGTGTTTAAAAAGTAATTGAGGTGTTTCAGTTCTTCAATATCACAGCAAAATTTTTAATAATACTAGGAGAAAATGCATAACTGAAAGTGTTTAGTGTTGTGCTTAGTTTTGAAATGAAATTTTGTGGAATATCGTGGAAATAACCGAAACTTTCAAGTCGGTAAAAGTTACTTTTTAAGACATCAAAGTTAAATTTTTCGAAAACAAACAAAAACTTGCATATTAGTTGGTTTCGAGTCAAACTTAATATTTCTGCAAAATCCTTTTGCGCTCAGAACACTGCACTTACAGTACCTTTCTAACTAGTAAAATAAGTTATCCGAAGGTAATATGCACCGCTCTTTTTACTTTTCAAGATTTGCTCTAATCGTCGTTATAATACGGCAACTTTAAGGCATTGCATTAGAAGAAATATTGAAGTTATTTTCAATATTGAAAAGTTCACAGAACAAACGACTAAGTGCGGCAAATAAACGCAAAATTTGTACTTTGTGCTACTGCAACAAGGCTATTTGTTAGTTTTAACGTTTGCCAAGAGTTCAAAACGCTAATTTTTACCACTTTTAAATCAAAATAATATGAATTTTATGTTACGCTATTTTTTTTAATAAACAAAGGAAATATAGAAATACATACTCTTATAATTTGTAGCATATGAGTGAAATGATTAGTGACAGACTAACAGTGCTTTAAGTTTAGTGATCTAGGGTTAACGTAAATTTAAGTCAAAATAAAAGATTTGTTCTCTTTTTATCACGTAGTTAAATCATAATGTTTGTCTCTCTGCGAACTATGTCAGATAAAGTTCATTAGCACCAGGACACTCAATCAAGAAGGAATCAGAAATTTATAAAGATCCTGTTGAAGGTTTAAAGTGGACGGATGATAAAAGTTCGTAGTGGAACTCTTCAGCTGGAAGAGTTGCTGAAAAAGATAAGACACGACCAAGAAATAAAAGTCCCAGTGGTAGTGAGCTAACCGTTCCCATGATGCTTGGGGTGTGACTAAATCAACGATGCTTAATCCCCAGGAAATCGTGATCTGACTCCAGAAAACTTTAGTCTGGCTGCGATCCATACAACAGACACAGTTACATGAACCGTAAACCGCAGCAAAACTGATATTACCACCGCCGCCAGTGAGGAGGAGTCTCGTCCGTGTAATGCAAATGCAGGGCCAGCCGCCAGAATTACGGTGACCGTGGCAGCACTTTGCTTGAGTAACTAGGAATAAAAGCGGTTTTGTTTTACCCCAGCGATGATTTATTACATACCTTGCTCGAGGTGTCGCGATCTGCTCCTCCACGTAATCCTCTGGCCAACTTCCCGGACTCTCCTCACAGTGGTTACAATCAACGAACTAGCACGGCACAAGTCGACTCGGCACTCTTCAGCAACGACTCACTTTGCACAGCGCACCAGGTCACCTTAATTTCACTTTCTCACCTTTGGATGACCACTACACAAACGATTTTTCCCACAAAACGCAATTATAGCCTCCCAGCGCCTAAGCCTCAACCGCGATGCAGATTTATACACTTCTTGCGAAAATTCGCCTGCCCTGCGATTCAAACACGCGGATAGTTCCTGGCACTGTTTTGTAGCGCGATACAAGATGCTTATTTACGAACACTCCGGTTTCGATAAACAATTTTAAACACAACCCAACCACTCAACTCGCTGTTCCGTCGCGTACTAAACCAACGAGTGCCGTTCCAAATCCCACCCAATTGGAGCGCTGGTCACAGAAACTTGTCGATTCGATTCCATTTCCCGCTACACAGCACTTTGTTTACGCGCTCCGTTGCCACTAAACTCGGAACTCCCTCTGCTGAAAGCAAGTGCAGTGCTCGCAACACTACGGGGCATTTCACAATTCCTCAGTTGACTGTAGTAAAGCTGCTCATTTCAGCGCCGGAGCTCTTTCTTATCACTTCCAAAAGAGACAAGAAACCACGCCGCTACTGCGAACCATTGGCTTAGTTCCTGATTCAGTGCCTCGGTCCATTCACGTCACGTCACGCGGTTGAAGCTGAATGCTACCCTCACTATCGCAATCGCCGCAAACTATGTGTTTCTCCTCAAATTGTGCTGAATTGTAGGGAAATGGAAGGGGAGCTGGAGACACAAGAGTGGAACGTGGAAGTTACTAACATCTTTTGGTGTGACCAGCACTAGACTAAATATTAGCTATTGACAAAAAGCATGCAACATTATTAATTGAAATTAAATACTATCTGTATTACATATACATACGAATGTAATAAAAAGTATTTGCTATATATAAAATATATTTTTTGTGAAATTTCTTGGGCGGCGATTCGATAATTGGACGAGAATTAAAAGTAAAATTTGAAGGACGCATCACGTTTAGGACTATTTCGTTATATGAGAGAGAAGAAAGATATAACGTAGTGAGAAGGAGAAAGAGAGTTATACATGGTATTTCTGAGCATATCCCCGTCCCCCTTTTGTGTGGTCCTTCGTTTTAACTCCCACTCCCGCTAAATATCTAAGGTAGGTCCTGCACCAACAATACTCGTGACGCTTTTAGTTATCTTTTTTCGACCTTGGTCCCATTAGCCGATCGAGCTAGCAGATTTTGCTAAAAGCAGATAGTAATAAAGGACTCATGTGTGAGAGAAAGACAACAAATTTAGCAACCTCGTTTCGCCAGCCAGGGCAATTCACACGTTCGAAGACTTTATCGTGCATTTAAGAATGCACAGTGAAAAATGTAAATAACCCGTATATACCATATGTTCTGAGTGTGGTACCTGCCTATTTCCCTATGCTGGAACACCAAAGATCATGAATTACTAGATGGGACACTCTCTATAGAAGCTTAAACCTCTAACCCATATGCAACTTCTAAAACTGCCTGGGGTAAATTTTTCCATTAGAGAAAGTAGCAAAGAACTACTGCTTTCTATGCCTTATATAAATTCCAATAAGAACGAAAGAGATAAGAATAAGCAGCCAAAAATTCTCATCTACAGCACTTACAGTGTAGGCAATAAAATGCAGCGTTTTTTTACCATGCATTTTTAAAGGCGGGCCAATCTGTCGGGATCGCTGTGTGCCTCTGCATGCATGGTGTTAGTGCCGTCCCCAGGCAATGTTCCAGCATAGGGAAATGCTGAATTGAGAATGGGGAACAGGCAAGGAGCACACTCAGAGCATGTATACGGATGCGGCCTGCTTACATTTTTTCACTGTGCATTTTTAAAGGCGAGCCAAACGTATTCGAACGTGTGCGCTGCTTTGGGTGGTGAAACGTGATTTTAATTTTCGTTCCGTCTCCCCCTAAATTTTTGTCTTTCTCTCACGCGTGTGCCCTTTATTACTATCCACTTTTAGCAAAATCTGCAAGGTCGGTGGACTAAGGGGACCAAGGTCGAAAAAAGATAAGGGACTACGTCACGAGTGTCCCATCTAGTAATTCATGATCTTTGCTGGAACGCTGCCATGGAAACGGCACTTACACCATGAATGCAGAGGGCAAAACGCAGCAGAGATTTTGTTGCGCTTTAAAAAATACGTGATAAAAAACGCTGCACATTATTCTCTACACTGGAAGTGCTGTAGATAAGAATATTTGGATGCATATTCTTATCTCTTTCGTTTTTATTGGCATTTAGATATGGGAAGCAATAATTCTTTGCTGCTTTATTTAATGGAAAAATTGTTGCCACGCTGTCTTAGAAATTGCATATCGCTTGACGATGCCCTTTGCGCTTGTATAGAAAGTGTTACAGCTTGTTATGGGTAATCTTTGGTGCTGCAATTGTCGACCCATGGTTTATGTCGGTATTGTCTCACAAACTAAATGTCTCTTATTCGTTATTTTTTAAGAATCTTCTATCACGTGACCGGTGCTGTACGCGTAATTTTTTAGTTATAATTGTGTGGATATTTTTATAGATATGAAAACCAAAACAGCAAAATTTTACGATTTTTATCATTAGTCTATCACGTATCACCAGGGCAATTCTTGCAAGGCGAAATAATAGGGTAAGGTAAGAATAATAGGGAGATCAAATCAAAATACGTCTTATCAGTCCAACGCACAAAGACTTTAAAACGGACGGGTCAGACAATTGCTTAGACCACCGTCTAATGAAGCCTAAAACAGAATTAGTTTTCTTTACCTACTAAAGAATCTATATATATAAAGTCCAAAATAAAATTTACTTTTAAGAATGACACTGAGGTCACATAGCACACAACTTTACGAAAAATTGACATAACTGAAGACGTATGAGCATTTAAGAATAAATAATTACGGTCACAACAATTGACGAAAGGAATTAAATCTTCTTGCAGTAAGCTATGGTCGTTGGGGCTGGTTATTTCCTTGAATATTTTGACGTCGTTTGCATATATCAAGATTTCCGAGTTAAGTATAACATATTGTAGATCATTTATAAATAAAATAAATAATAATGACTGAGATGATCACCTGAGGTGACGTTAATGGTTTTGGACTGACTGAGTGTTGACTTAACAGTAATATTTTCTGAAGGATCGGCCCGATGCGACTAAAGTCATACCAGAAGTATTGCAATACTCCCATCTTTAAGACCTTTGATAATAAAGCCTTATAAGAGGATTTACCGAAAGCATTACTGAAGTCCGTACACATGTAATCGATCCTATTTCCGCTTTCCATACTGTGTGAACCACAATCAGTTGAAAGAGGTAGATCTGTCTTTGACAAAGCCGTGTTATTTGGTTTTGGATTTACATCGAAAATAAAGACAATCATAAATGATTAATTTAAACAGTTTATTTATACTATATAAGACAATTTGACCACTGAGCGATAGCTAGTCGCGTTTCCCTTTTTAACGTAAAGGAATAAAAAATGGCCATCGCTGACTTATAATTATGGCTACTCACCCCATATATGTATGTAATTATCAATTGTCTAATGCATTTTAAATATATACAAAAATCTGCTACTATAAACGAACTCTTCTCTGCACTATTGCCTCGGTTTAGAATCTTGTGCCCTGCATTTAGATTGTTATTTGTGCATTTACATTGTTTCCTTGCGATTATATAACTGCTATGTTTTCATTATTGATCTTAGTTCTTGATAAACATTTTAGTCTGAATTTAAAGTGGCTTGCGCGTAGTTGCTGTACAAAAAATCGACTTAGAAAATATGTATATATCTAGAAACGTGTTTTAAATAAAATACAATGTAGGTAAACATGGTTTGTTCGAGTTTTATGATTACGCTATTTATATTGCAGCAGTTAAAATATGAGTTCACGAATACATTTGGAAAAGAAAAGACTTCTTTTAAAATTAATACAAGACGACGGACTAAGTTTAAAAGAAGCTGCACAGACTGCGGGTATAGGATATAGTGCAGCAAGGAAAATATGCCCGTTTTGAGATGGACAGGATGAATGTCGGAGTCGACAAAGCAGCAGAGAAAAATCAATGCATTGCAATTTATCCATAATGCTCCTCAAAATCGACGAAATGTTATATATATATTGATTAATGTGGGTTTCATCTTCATATTAGGAGATCCCAAGCTAGATCAAGAAGAAATACAAGAACTTTGTAAGAGTTCCAACAATAAGAGGGCGCAATGTCACGGTAATTGCCGCTATGAATAATAAGTATTATTCATTACAACATTTTAACAAACAATACTTGTAATTCAAGTAGATTTTGTGATTTTTTAAGAGTACTCATTACTAAACTGACTGGCGCTGATAATTCATGGATAATAATGGACAATTCTGCAATACGTAAAACAAATGAAGTTCGGAATATTATTTCAGCTTCACCACATCAGTTACAATTTCTTTCGACTTACTCACCCATGTTGAATCCTATCGAACAAGCTTTTTCTATAATAAAATAAAAAACATTGTACGCCAAGATCTGGAAAACCTTGAAGGGAACACAACTTTAGTGGAAGTAATTGAAAGAGGTTTAAATACAGTGACTCCGATGAACTGTACAAATTTTTTGAATAATTCAGAGTCAAAATTACCGACAGCAATTGCCTATGGAAATTTAATATAACAATAAATTAACAATATGAAATTTTATTTTTAATATTTTTAATTTTATTTAATTTCAAAACTTTAAAAGAAGCAAATGTGCTTGGAGTTTTGTACTTTTGTTTTGAATAAAAATGCACTTTTGAAATGATTTGTGATACTTTGCATTTGGAATAATGAGCACTTTTGTGTTAAATTTCGAGACTAATGTTTTTCAGTACTTTTGAAATAAAAAAAAACGCACCTTTTGAAATGGATTTTTATACATTTGAAATGGAAAAAGATATTTTTGCGTGGGAAAAGGTGACATGTTGCTTGAAAATGGTATAGGTAAATATAATATAAAATACAAGGTGCCGCAAAAGTTGTCAAATGATGTTCTTTGGCTGTATTTTTTTATGAATAAGAAAATTTGGTTCTGCTTTTGGATTGTGTTTATTTGTTGTCTTAATTTTTTTCCATTAGATCAAAAAATTATATTGGTCAAGTGGCTGCCGCCATGATGAGCACATGGGCCCGATTTATGGCATTTTCTATCTCTCTTGCCAGAAATTTCGACGATAGATTCTCGCATTTTTGACCGATGTTCGCTATTGTTGAGGACTTCAAGAGTGTGAGGCTTGCTGACATAGACTCGTGATTTCAAGAAACCCCACAAAGAGAAGTCTGGAACGTTTAAATCGGGAGACATTTTTGGCCAGCGCAAATTACCAAAACAAGAGATTGGGCGACCCGGTAATGTAGCCCTCAGAATTTCAATTGTGGCTTGTACAGTATGCGCCGTTGCTGGGACCACATGTTTTCCGGACCCAATTCATCCAATTGAGGAAGGAGAAAGTCATTGAATCGCTGTAAAGACCGTCGATTGATGCCCAATTGCGTGGTACGTTGTCTGGTCGATACTCCGGAGTCCCATACGACATATTCAGCCACAGCTGCGATATTCAGCAGAACGGCTGCTCCGGGGCCGGCCAGAACTGGCAGCATCTCATGTTGTCCCATACTCTTTTTGCACGCTGCGCCAACACAATTATTCCGCAAAAAATCGAACAATTGTTCCGCATTCTTAATGAATACAGCGATTCTTTTCTTGTTGACATGTATTTTGTATCTGTTTACTTCACAAACGACGAGAGGACATAATATAGCGGATTTATTTTTAATTGTATCCTTTTATTTTAACTAAAATTAAATCAGGATTATAGCAAATCTCTAAGTTTTGATTACCATTTTTAAGTTGTTAAAACCGCTATTTAACGATTAAAACCGCATTTTCAGAATTAACCCTTTGCGGACGAGTGTCGCGAAATAGTCGCCCATGTCTATTCAGAGTTGCGTTCACAATTTCGCTGTAAGGTTGTAAATTTTACTACAGATTGTGAAAATTTACCAAATTTTGTTGTATTTGAATAAAATAAAAATAAAATGCAAATGATCAACGTTTATATTTTATCAATTGCATGCACTAATTCTTCTCGACCAGGCGACTCCGTCCGCAAAAAGTTAAACCTTTTGCCAATTCGATGCGAATTTTTCAATGAAAATAATTGAATTCCAAAAACATTTCAATGCGAAATTATTTGAGATTTGATTCTACGTTTAGTGGAATTTGGTCTAAGTGTACAAGATATATTTCAAAATACATTCAATTTTCAAATTTGCCGCCTTTTGAATCTTGCCTAGTGCGTAAGAAACAGACGAAGCTACGTTCTCTATATCTGAACTATCCTTAGATGAAAACTTTCGAAAGGACCATCCATTTGATACATATTTCTATATAAATACATATGATAGTACTGGACTGCCGATTGGCCTATCAGAAGTGAGACCATTTTAAGCTGGGATTCTAACCGTGCTTAGGAAAGGCACCCGATAAAAATACATTAAATAGATTTGTTTTTATGTTAGATCCAAATTAAGAAACAAGATAATTTTAAATTAGAGAATTAATTATGACTGCCAAGGAAATAATTAAATTATCACGTATTCCGCGACATTGGTATCAAAGGAAACGAGGATGCAAAGTCCATAGAAGCGCGGCAGTTATCGAATATCATACTGCCAAAGGACTCTCGTATAACCAGAAGTGGATTACAAACGTTTAGACTAAGGAGGGAGGAAAACTTAAACATTTTCAAAATCTGGCTTGACTATATTAGGCTTAAGGTCGCCACAGATGACCTGGCCGGCCTGTCAGTTCGTTCTAAAGAATCCGTCTGGTGTTAGACTCCCCCTCCGTTAGATCATCGAAGACCTTACATACGTCCAGGTATATTATTCAATTCTGCTCAGTTCTAATGGTGGATTAATAGTCCACCTGCAGGATCTGGCCTGTAAGAACTTGACGGAAGGGCGAAATTAGTGGAGATTATACACGCCCAGTCCACAAAAAGAGTTCAAGTCTAGAGGCCGTCTGCAGGCTCTGCAAACCGCCTGTGTTTTACCACACGCGTGCATGTGGACTGTCGATCATGATCTTTGACTTTCAAATCTACTGCCAATCGTAGTCTGTTCGATTTAAACTAAAGACTGCAATTGATGTTGGCTACATACTCGCATATGGTATTCCAGTCGATTCTGCAGCCAATGTTATCTTTTAGTTAAGGTTACTAACTACAAGCCATATCTAGTTTACCCCACACATCAGTTCGCATTCCGAGTTCAATTGTGTAAAATGCTATGTAATTCCTTCCAAAACTGATATGTGTATGGCGCAAGGCGGTCGCAGTTCAGATGGCTTTCAGACCATAAATTACTGGCGGCCTGTCAGCGTCATATACACGTGAATTTCTATACCAGTTTCGACAAACTGTAAGCAAAGCCTATCAGACGAACGAGTATATGTCGAAAACCAATCACAGTTTTACAAGCCATCAGATTGCGTCATGTTACTGGATGGTCACTATTAAGATTGGGTCTAGATCATCAATATTAAACTAAATATCATATCGATTATCACTTTGAAATATATTTAAAAAATATCCAATATATAGATACATACAGGTATAGATATAATATACATATAATTATAATGATACAGATATAATATACATATAATAATAATAATACAGTTATAACATATATATAATAATAATTTTCAGTTTCCATAAGATTTAAATTATTTGTATTTCAGTCAAGAAATTCATGTTAAAATACCTGCTTTTTGAAATATATCGAATAAAATTACCGTTTTACTACCACAAACTACTATAAGTCGTGCGAATGAATGAAATGTATAACGATTAGTCAGATGAAAACTAGCTAAGTTAAAATCACAGTCTATTAATAAATTTTGAAATATGCACAAAATCATTTTCGGTATGCTCTGAAATATCTTGAATATTTATTTTTGTTGTTGCAAAAATGAACCAATGTAGTGAAATTAATAAAATGTTAAAATGTTTATTTAAAATATTTGTGCTGATAGGTTTTCTAAAACTCAAACTGATAATTTTTTTTAAATACCGTATTTATACTACTACTACATTCATTCCATCTGATTTTTAATTAAATTTAGCTAAGATTTCTCAAATGCTCAAGTTTATTTTAAGTTTCGAAAGTTGATTCGCAATTAGCGTCTCCAAAAACCCCTAATTATAAATTTTCATTGCGATCCCCTAAGATTCACAATTATTGACCGCTATCTTGGGCTTGTCGTTTTAGAACCCATGGATAACAATTAGCCTATATGCTGTTAATATTACTAATATTAGCTTATTTAGCTGTGATCCGAATGCGAGAATATAAGTTGACTGTGTTGGCACTTTTCATAAGGATTTCCCAATAAGCACTGACCAAGTCAATTCCTTTTATAATGCAAAGAGTATCTCATTTTAAAACTTTATAAAATAATGTTATGACATACAACATAATCAGTTCTTAAGGTTTAATAAATACTTTAGAACGGTAATATTATGATTTTAATTTTTTTTAACATAAAAGAATTAAGGATAAGTGCTTTTAGCATAACATATATACAAAAAAAAATTAAAATTTATAGAATAAATTCAATATTATTAAAAGGAATGTGCAATCTGCATGACATAATTGATTATCTGAAAGAGCATTTACTTGTGCCTAAGGTAAAGACCTTTGAAGTCCAAACTACTCGATATACTGAATACTGAATAGAATTCGTTTCATTAAAACTTATTAAATTTCAAGTTTGGCTATTTCAGAATAAAATAAAATTATTATTAGCATTTAAAGACGAGTCAAGGACGATAATTTTCCTCCGTTATATTTAATCCATCAATATTTTTTCAAAATTTTCAAAATAATCATTACTTTTGGTCCTTTATTAAATTTAATGTAATAAGAGGAATATTAAAAAATTCGTTCATCACATAACCCTACATCATTTGTAACTATCATGCTAGTGGCTCCTTTTAAAATTTCAGAAATTATTTTTCCATTTACAAGTTTTTTCCATTTATTTGTAGAAAGGTATCCTCGCCTAAGAAACGCCGATAAGGTAAGAGCTCTCTGCACAAATTTACCGGGCCACTTCAAGAATTAAGATAACTTGGTTCGTGTAGCAATGAAACAGTTAAGGGTCACTATGGGTTTTTGCCTGCTTAACCCTTTCGTTGTAGCCTTGAAAGAATACGGAGTAATTAAAAAGAGTCGTAAATAACTTTATCGCAGGCAGGAAAACGTTTCCGATAGAATCCTTATACGTAATAAGCGCCCTGTACTATATTTGTATTTACTTATCTGCCATCGCATTTTTCTAAAGGAATATATATATATGTATATATGTATATAAGTATAGTTTTTTAAATCATCCTAAAATATATCTAAAAGCCACCATACTACGCTAAATATATAATCTTAGTTCTACAAACAAAGACGTTGCAAACAGTAATATATTAAATTAAAATCATAAAGTAATGTTTATTTCTGATTTATTTTTGTTTTTTTAAATTAATTACTAATAATTTTAAATTTGAATTATTTTTTTGAAAATATACCTATGTTTTCTTCTTTGTGATTTACTCGCAGAATACAATTCAATTGAGATGAATGGACAAAAAATGTGGTATTACCGTCATAAATAAATTATAACATGCATTTATATTATGTACAAAGAAACGCCTAAATTAAAATCTCATAACACAAAATTCCCTAAAAAACAAGGTTCTTAACTTACGTTAAAGTGTCAAAAAATAAGAGGCAATCTGTGGAGTTCAAAGACAGGACTAACTTCCTGATCTTTGACGAAGATAGATCACTCATGCTACCGAAAAAATGCTTGGCCAGTGCACGGTATTTTTCTTGTGCAGGCATTTGCACAGGAAATAACAAAGAGTATCCTTTTCAGTTGGATCCTTACCCTAACGCTACCGCTCTGCTTACGCTTGAGAAGCTCTTACGTTTTTCTCAGATTAAAAATAAGTCATTCTGGGAATTACACATGCGTCAACATCCGCCCACCTTTTATTCAGTTATTGTTAGGAATTTCAACGACCGACTTGTACTTGGTTGCACTTTATTTGGTCAATTTGTTTGCCTGATCGTTACTTACTAAAAATTGTTTTTTCAAAGGTGTACAAATTTCAAATAAAATAAAATACGTAAAAATAATGTTAATGGCCATGGCGCTGGCTTTATTTAAAAGATATTTTTATGCCATTAGTGTGTAAATATAATCTCGGGTATATGGACGCCACGGCTGGCTTGAATGAAACGTAAGAGGGAAGTACCAATTTTCACCACTTTATTGAGCAACTGGGACCGCATATCGGTAATAACGCAGAGAATGCTGACTTCTAAGTCGTCGAACGCGTAGACGAGTGACTTCACATATTCTCAAAGAAAGTGCCTAATCCATAGGTGTGAGATCACACGATTTTGGAGACCAGTTCACAGGCCCAATACACGAAATTTTGCGCTCATCGAATGCTTCTTGTAATAAATTGATGGTGTCGCGCGCTATGTGGCATGTTGCGTCATCTTGTCGAAACCAAAGCTCTGCTACATCAATTCAACTGAAGAACGAAGAAGTCTGCAATCATGGCTCTATAGGGCTCTCCATTGAAGGTAACATTCTGGCTGTCATCATCTTTAAAGAAATATGGGCCAATGATAACACATGCCCAAAGAGCATACAAAACAATGCCTTTTTTGGCGTCTCAACAAAGGTTTCCGGGTTTTCTCCACTCCAAATTCGGAAATTCTGCTTATTAACGTAACGGTTCAACGAAAAATGATCCTCATCGCGGAACAAAGTTCTTTGTTGAAAAAGAGGATCAATATTGCGCCGAACATATGGCGCATATAATGGTCACGCGGTTTCAACTATTGCAGAAGCTGAATTTTGTAAGCTCGCAAGCCAAAATTTTTGCCAAAAATCTTCTACAAGGTTGCAAGGATGGGCACAGCTCCAATTACCGTACAAGATGACGAATTAACTTATTCGAGTCCTCCTCAACACTACGTTCCACAGCAGCAATAAATTCTTCTGTACGCACTGCATGGCATCTTTGTGCATGTATTATCAACTAGAGTATGCGTGATGTGAAAATTATCCATGATTTGCCGAATAACTTGCTCGGATGGGCGATTATTTATACCGTAAAATGAACGTAGAGCACAGTAAACTTGGCGAACTGAACCATGATTTTCAAAATAAATTTGCACATTTTGCAAGCGTTATTCTGAAGTAAGTGTATTCATGGTGAAATGCCAAAACGTACTGACCACAAATCAACTCTCAACTGTGAAATTGACAGTCACTAGAAACAGTGCTGTCAATTTAAAAACTAAACTTCCAAAAAAACACTCTTTATGTTCCTATGCACCGGAAACCACAGAATGGTGGAGAGAAGGGGTACCGCAAAAATATCAAATGATTACACAAGACAATATCCCACCAATTTGGATGAAAACTATTTATCGAGTGGGATTGTGACGATTACGATGTTGTTTTGATGCAATCATTAATTTTGATTTTAGGTTGCTTTGATTAAAAATAAATATCACACTGGCGTTTTAATTTTTTCAATTAATAATAATCATTAAATTTTATGGTTTACACTAATTGTTACAATTGTGGCGCGTGAAAATTCCTCGAATTGCTTTTGAACTATTATGTATAGTATAATCTAAATGCAGTATAACAATATTTTTGATTTGATTACTTCATTTCTAAAACTCGAAGGTATCGAGGCTTCAGATGCTCTTGCAAGGTGGTTGGAAATTCTTTACCTTTGGGGCAGAACTTATTATTGGTATCAACTCTGAAGAACTCGATAACTCTATCAGTGGACTCAATCCTCGAGCGGAGATGGTTCATTATATCAACTTTCATATTTGCTAAATATTTCGTTGGTTGCCCAAATAGGAACACTGTAAAACTCTTACTTAGTTTGAGTAGAAAGGACTGCAGAATGTTGATGATAACGATTATGGAACATAGCACATGTGATAAGCACATGAGTATCTAATACCGGCGAGACACGGATGAGTCTAATCATATTTTCCCCAAAGTTTACTTTCTAACATATAATATGTACATACCCTCCAAAATCTACTTAAGAGGCTTGCGTCTCATTACGAAACTCATTTTCTATGTAATTTGTAGGAATTTCATTTTCGGTAAATGAAAATGAATTCACTAGAATTTTTCACGATTTCCAGCTGTCATACCTTTTAGTTCTTATATGTAGCTGGTGAAATCTGTCAACATTTGCAATGACTGATAAAAAGGGGAACGAATTGGTTGTATTTTTCTAGAACTATGAGCCGATAAAATTCGCGAAGGCAAAGAGGAATTTCCACATATACAATGTGGCGCAAAATTAATCATTCAACTTTGTTTTTGTATAACTTTTTTACTAATTAAAAAAAAATATTTTGAGTAATGGAAATCTTTATCTTTGGACCTTTACAATTTTGTTAAGTGGAAAAGATGATATCCATCAAGTGGCTGCCGCCAGTGTTGATACACATTTGTGCCCGTTTTATCGCATTTTTCATGACTTTCCGCAAGATTTCCGGTGTAACTGTTCGCATTCCTGTCGAATATTCTCTTTAAGGGCTGCGATTATCTGAGGCTTGTTGGCATAAAAAACCACATGCTCACCAAGCTCCGCTTCTCCAATTCCGGCAGTAAGAAGTCGTTTATCATGGCCCTGTAGCGTTGGCCAGTAACAGTTTCCGTATTGCCAATGGTGTCCTTAAAAAAATACGGCCCAATCACTCTTCCCGTGAACGCCGCATTACACAGTGGCTTTGAGTGGATGTAACGGCTCTCATGCATGGCACGCGGATTATCAGTGCCCTAGAAACGAAGATTTTGTTTATTGACGTAACCGTTTAAATGGAAATGCGCCTCGTCGCTCATGATGATTTTCGACTCAAAATCGTCCTCTTTGTTGTTGAGATTGAGGATGGCTTGACAGTAATTCACAGCGCTCCATTGCTTGTCTGTTTGTATTCTGCAGCTGTGTAGTTCACAAATATCAAATATGATTGACGTACGACGCCATTTAAAATAATTATAACATCTTCCGATAGACTGATTAATTTTGCGCCACCTTGTATGTTTCGTCAACGACTGTTAGACCTTCTATTGTGCGCGCATGAGGTCCTTAAGTTCATTATGGCAACAAAGAAATTCTAAAATAGTAGAAAAATAATGCAGCGGACTACGTTCAAGCTCTCGAGGCTGCCTGTATGATTTATAACCTAATAATAATAATATGTTATAATTCTTCATTATTAAATCCCTGCTCGTGGTAAACCCCCGAATTGATCCAAATACTAGGTTGGTACCATACATCTGCCTAATACTAGCAATGCCAAATACTATGCATGGAATCTAGTATTTACGTAGTATTGAGATATGCAAAATTTCATTGTATTAACTGCATACAGTGCTTTAAACAAGAAATTTACTTCACAAAACACGGGACCATAAAATACCTAAAAAGAAAAATGTTAAAACCAATTGCCTATTTTATTGACGTTTAGCGTTAATAAATTTACAATTTAAAAGAATCTTTAGAGGTTGACGAAATACCAATAATTTAATTTCCATTTAAATTTTTCAAAATTTATTGTTAAAATGCGTATTTTTTGGAAAATAATAAATTACTTGTAGAAAGTTCTCTTAAGAAGAAAAATAATTAAACAGCTGTGCTGTGATGTCTGCACATTTAAGGAAATTCGAAGTTTGAATTTGACTGAAACAAATTTTCGGTA
Source organism: Philonicus albiceps (assembly GCA_963969385.1). Lineage (NCBI taxonomy): Eukaryota > Metazoa > Arthropoda > Insecta > Diptera > Asilidae > Philonicus > Philonicus albiceps. The sequence continues at coordinate 15,787,292 of OZ017773.1, forward strand.
CCATTTAATATTTTGTGTGACATCTATTGGTATTTATGACGATTTGAATTTTACGAGGAATTGAATTTTTTACATTTTTGGAGACCAAGACCGAAATATTATTTCAGGAGTCCTGTGCGCGCCTAAGGACCGAGTTTCTTCTGGCGTTTAAGCTTATTGATTCTTTTATCTCAACTCATAAATGTTCGATAGGGTTGAGATCGGGAGACTGAGCGGCCGGTGTAATAGATGAAATCCCTGATTAATTAACCATTCTAAGGTCAATTGAACTGTATATTTTGGGTTTTAATTGATTTAGTTGAAAAATGACTTCAGACAAATCCTTTCGGAAATTTTTCCTCGCCGTTTTGGACAAAACGCTTGTATTATCGGGAACAGTTAAGCTGATTTTTTATTGGTACAGCATTATCATAACTCTCTCTCCTCCCGCACACCGCCAAATTGTGATTTTGTTGTACGATTGGCCTTGCAGCTCTTGCGTCAGGATGGCTTTCTTGCCAGTGCTGTTTTTAGACGCTAGACTTCTACCACTCACATTTAATCGACGGGCCATTTACCGATGAGCTTCACTGTCCCCGAAAAACTGTTTTTAAATTCTGTAACTATCTAAGTCTAAAGAAAATGTTAAATATAAATATAAAAGATATAAAAAAGGACAACAATCCAAGCTTCAAATAATTTTCGATTTTAATCACCGTTTAAGTAAAGTTAATACAAAAGCAGTTTTGATTTTACTAAAAAAATACCTTTCGGCGACAGAAAGAGATAAGAAACAAGAGGTGCATTTCAACTTTGTCTTTAAAACATGAAAAAGTCTGTCCTTGTATGATTTCGCAAACAATGGATCAAAGCGATAAAGGTTTGAACTTTCTTTAGTACTGTTCAGAGTATAAAAACCTTTATATTTCGCTCTTTATTTCGATTAAATTTTGCATATATCGAGCCAAAATCATAAGATATTTGGTTATTAGTATTATACGAGTAAGTATATATAAATGTGCACCTCCCTCACCCTCCCATCCAAATTACACCATTTTTATATACTACTATAAAAATCAATTCTGTACAAATCAATTTTGATCGAGATCGAAATACGAGAAATAGAGGGTTTTAATGATTTTTATCTAAGGAGATAGAATTCTTAATTTGTCACCCTTTTGACCGATTCATCCCATTTACGAACTTGAGCGAGAATTTGCTATAGTGGATATTTTAGCTGAGTTAAATCAAAATCATATATATCATATATATAGAAATATATGGTCTGTATGGCAACAAATTAAAATATATTGCGAAATGAAAATCCCCTCGTCTTCCCTAAACGTAAATTTTTAATATGATCTTAATGTCAAGGCGATAAATGCAGTAACTCAACTAATTGATCAAGTACTCAGAGATGAATTTTAGTGTTTAATAACGGCTCTTTACATTTTGCACTACGATCTTTATCATCATCATGAATTTCTCGTGTTTTTCGAACATTCTCCTCACGTACACGTTTAATAATTATCGTTATATTTTCAGAATAAAATATTAAACACAATGATGATGATATACATATTTATTCTGAGCGCAATGATTCTGGTCACTGGTTTTAATATTTAGTTAGAAAACAGCCTTTATACTCGTATCTTTCGTATTTAGCTACATAATGGATATTTTAGTTTTCGCAAAATACAGCTTATAATTCAAAAGAGATTATTGCGTGCTACTGAAGTCATTCTCAAAGCCAGTAAAGCTTTATTTTTTATCCAAAACGTACCCAAACGTAAAAAAGATTTTTATGACGTCATTCTTTTTAAATCACCGACATCATTAAAAAATAAAATTTTGACTATTTCTGATTGTTTATCTTCAGATAAAACTAACTAATTCAAATCTTATATGCCTTTGGTGGAATAAAGAAAAATCGCTTATATTCGTTTCTGATTTGGTCGAGATTTATTGAAAGGGGGAAGTGAAGTTCAACCCTTCCGCTGTACAAAATAAATTATACCCTTTAGACAGTCCCCAGGGGAAAGTAAAAACACATTCAAGTTTATCTTGCGTTGAACTCTCGGTAACGTTTAGATAAAATTCTCTTAACTCATGTAAAAGGGGACGTTTCTAATGTAATATATGTAAATGAATGCATATTTTAGTGGTAGTGAATAAAAATAAATGTTTTAATTTAAAATTTATAAACGGATTTCCTTTGACATTCGAGCTATTAAATATATTGAAAGGTGTTCGATTATAGTATGGATTATGTTAGCAGCTTCTAGGAAAAATACTAATATTTATTTGGAAACATATTTAAAATTTCTGGATTATAACTAGAGTTTAGAAACGTTTATTGCAATTAAAACAATATGAATCGAAGTCGCTTGTTGGTTTCAGCAAAAGCGATATTTTTGCCAGTTATTATAATTTGCCCCATACTTTGAGTATATAACAACACTAAGAAAGAAAACATGAATTGAACAAGGTTTACTTTTTATTTATTTCTTATTAGAATTCAAAACAAAAGGCATTTTGAATGATTTATTTATGAATCACATAATGGCAAAAGAGTAAAACTACCCCCATATTGATTTGCAAAGTGGTTGTAGGAAATTTTAGGACCAAACATTGATTTTGATCATATATTCTATTACCCACGTCATCATATGCTGATAACGAAAAACAGATGTTGGCAGCAGGTATACATGGAATCTTTCCCTGTCCTAACTTATTCAATGAAATCTGTTTTAACTTCTATACTAATTTTAACAAAAACAAGCAAACGTTTAATGCAATCGTGCTCAATTTTAAAAATTCCAAACCAATTTTCTTTTGTCTCTTTTTAAATGTAAAGCACCGTTTTTCTTAAAATTAGTAATTTTTTGCAGAATAGTGTGTGGTTCAATGTTTGTCACAGTGTGATTCGAACCAATGCTATTTCATATTGGATTTTCATTAAATCAAGAACAAAACTAAAGTCAAAAGTAAAGTAAAAAATTGTTCATTTGTTTCAAAAATGTTGAAAAAATATAATGAAATTATTAATATTTACTTTGATAAATTTAACTTACATTTAGGCAATATTTTTATAGATTATAGCATTACGTGGTAATTATACAGAACGATTCATTTCAGAAAAACTGGGAATAACCAAGACTTGCGTTCATAAAACAGCATTCAACGCTACCGGGAGACCGGCAACGCTCAATATAGGAAAGGTGCAGGAAGGCCAGAAAAGTTAATTGAAAGGGTCACAAGACATCTCGTTAATCTGCAAAGCTGCTAATCTGCAAAGCTTCAAGTAGAGATTATACAATAATTGAATACGGCGGCTGGTACATCAATTAGTTCGTCCAGGATTAGAGAAAAATTGTGGATCTTGGATACCGTTTGAGAACTGCTGCAAAGAAACTTGCTCCAACCCAGCACAACATTGCAATGCAAATGCGTTAGTATTATACAGGGTGTTTTTAGTGGGAATGTCAAAATAATTGGGTTTGAAGATCTGACCTAGACAAACAAAAAATTGTATGTCAGGGGGAGAGTTATAGGGTGATTCGTATATTGGAATTTTCTATGGTATGCATATCACTAAGGTGGGTGGACCATGGAAGGCCACGCTCCTTTGAAGGCCAACTATTGAAAAGTCGTAGTTATTGGCATGTAAAGACATATTCCTTCTGCTACACATTAAGATCTATCAAACTCAATGCCACAGATGCGGCGAGTCGCTCGCGCCGCTATTGTGGCAGTGCGATCTCACGCTTCGTAGACTTTAGTCGTCGACGTTATAATTGTTATTCGCACGCACAGCAAAACGTAAGTTTTTAGTTAAATAACCCATTATTATCTCATATTTTTTTACTGTGAATTGTCATATAAGGATATGTTTATGGTACCAAAGAAAAAAAAATAGTTTTGCCTCGATTTAAGTTAAAATATTGGTAGTGTTCCTAGGAAAGCCGGTGGTTCCTTATAAGGCCAATAAAAAATTTGACGGTTGGCCTTGCTAGGGTACATGGGACTTACAAAGAACATCTATAAACCATGAACATATGAACAGTTACTTTTTAATAATTACAGTACTTAGTCTGTAGTGTCTATTATTTCATTGCATTTAATATAAAAAAGTCATTGATAATTGTTAGTTTGGCCTTCTTAGGAACATTTTGGCCTTACAAAGAACGGACCCCTAAGAAGGCAATTTTAGGTAAAAAAAAAAGTTTTTAATTTCATCATCAAACGCGTTGGCAAGTTATTTGATGTCAATATAATACTCATTACTATTATTTTTAAATGATTTCTATTAATATATGCTTAGTTATACGATGGTGTTCAAGTAATGTTCGTTGAGTTTTTTATAAATGATAAAAATATATTGAGCATTTAATGTTTCGCTTAAATGAAAGAGCTTATTATGTAGTTTTAGTAAAAGCGGATATATTAATTGTTACAACTCTATTTTTAAGTTGAACGACTGATGTATAATATTGGCCTTGTTTGGAGCCGTGTTCCTTGCAAGGCCGTTTGGAAGAGCTTAATAAAACTTACGTTTAATAAATAGCGATTAAAGCTAGGTTTAAAAAAAGTGATTTATGTGGTACACAATAAAACAAAGTATTACTTGATAATTTGTTTCGTTCATTTATCCAATTAATAAACGAATAAAAAGTGTTTACTCGTTAGAGTGGCCTTCCATGGTTCACCCACCTTATTTTATTTTTATATTTTGCTCAACTTTACGCAGCGGCAACCAATTCTTCGAAATTCATGTAATAAATATACCTATTTATTACTTTTATCAAATTTCCTATCTTATTACCTTACTAACAAAGTACAGTACGAGGTCTGCTCAAAAATTATTGTGAATTTTGTGTTTTTTCAAGAAGCATTTATTTATTCATGAATATCTATTTTGTCCCCTTCAAAGTAATTCTCGTCAGATATTATACACTTGTGCCAACGTTTTTTCCAATCCTCAAAGCAATTCAAAAAATCAATGTTTTGTTCAGCTCCTCCTTCGATGCTATCTTTATCTCCTCAATCGTGGCGTAGCGTCGTCCCTTCATGGGCCTCTTCAGTTTTGGTAACAAGAAAAGTCACAGGGGGCCAGGTCTTGGGAATACGGTGGCTGTGGCATCAATAGTGTGTTGTTTTTGGTCAAAAATTCGCGCACAAGCAACGATGTGTGAGCAGGGCCGTTATCATGGTGCAAAAGCCAATTGTTGTTCTTCCACAAATCCGGGCGTTTCTGACGGTAATATTTCTTATTGACCGCTCTATCCTGTGGCAAGAACTCATGATGCACCACGCCCCTGCAATCGAAGAAAACTGTAAGCAAAATCTTCACATTTGACCGAACTTGGCGCGCCTTTTTCGGGCTTGGATCGTGTGGCAGCTTCCATTGAGATGATTGAGCTTTGGTTTTCACGTCATAATCATAAACCCATGATTCGTCACCAGTTATGACCCGTAAAGTAGGAGTAAATTTGGGTTGTCGCGGATAAAGTCCAATAGTTCCTTAGCAATGTTAATGCGATGCTGCCTTTGTTCCAAATTGAGCAATTTTGGCACGAATTTCGCGGCAACCCGTCTCATGACCAAATCATTGGTAAGAATCGAATGGCAAGGGCCAACATATCCTCAGTAACTTCCCTAGCCGTGATTTGACGATAGGCCAATACTATTTTCTTCACTTCTTCGACGACAGACCTCGTATGTCCAAGTAGAGAAAAAATATGGCCATTTGTTCGTAGAAGAATTTGTCTGGTAAATTAAAAAAATCCAATTTTAAAGAAATTAAACTAAAATTAACCCCAAAATATATTTTGTTTAATAAAAACCGATTTAAGTTCCTGTATTTTCATCCCTGCAGTGCCAATCCAGAGAGGTGTGGAGTGGACCACCGGTGGTTTACGTAAACAAGCACCGCCAGAAGAATAAAAAACTGATTATCTTGTGCACGCCGATCATAAAGACTTTGAAAAAGTGCACCGGGTTGAACGTGTTAAGCACTTGGAGCAAAATGAATGGTCCTATTAAATGATTACCAATGACACCAGCCCAAACATTAGCATTTATGGAAAAATGATGTCGCTTTTGTCTTCTATTGGTTAGTATCCCAAGATATGAAGGTTTTGGAAGTTTGTGATATCATCCTTAGTGAATTACAATATATCTGTCTACAGAATTCGGTCCATAAACGCCCCGTTCTCTATATCGCATTCCAGAAGTCAAGTGCAAAATTCCAATCTTCTCTCGGAATTTTCTTCTAGAAGTCCTTTTTCTGGCATATGATGATATGGATACAACCTTTATCGATGAAAAATTTTCCAAACTGTATATGAAGGCACTCCTAATCGTCTACCAACTTGTCTCGTACTCGTTTCGTTTGCGTGACGATGCTGATTATTTTTTCTTCAATGTGGGCAGAAACTTCCGAATCTGATCGCGGATCCGTCCTATTTTAAGTTACACTTCCTGTTAAGATATCTGGAAGTCCGCGAAAATACCCCTCTTTGGGGTAGCCGTTGCTTTGGGCATTTTTTTTGGTATTCCCGGACAGCCTTTTTTTTCATCTATTACACCATAAATGTAAATTATATCGGCATATTCCTCCAAAAAGAATTCGGTTTTTTTAAATATTTCAGCACTCCTAGTTATCGCTTGGTTTTCCAACTATGATCGATATTCTTTCTGGCCCTCTTTTATATGTTAGCAAAATTTTCATCAGGCATTAGTAACAGAACGTCGGTATAGTCCCAAGAGTGGCTGGCTAAGATAAGTTAATTACGGGAATAAAATAAATTCCTTTAACCTTTTTATGATTTTTCTGCAGCAATAATTAAAAGTAATTATCTGTGTATGCTAAACAAATATTACCGATAATTTTTGGAGATATTTTGTTCGTTTTACTACTTTTGCAATTACAGGGCAATAAAACAGTAAGATTAGTTAAGTTAGAGAATTAAGGACAATTTTTATTTATTTATTTATTAACGCTTAATACAAGCTACGTACATTAAATAAACTTAAGACTAGTGCTAACCTAAGAGACTACCTCTATTTAACCTGGGTATTCTATACCTTGTTGGGAAGGTAATAAGATTGGCAATTCGATAAAAATAATAAATATGTATTTATATTACAATTTTTGTTTTTCTAGGTCATATCTTTCATCCCACTCATTTCGGCATGCCCTCTAAAAAACACCCTGCATACCTGGTGGAAGAATAATAATATCAATTGCCTGGAGTGGTCTCCTTAAAGTCCGGATCTGAACCTCATAGAACATGTGGAAATTCCTTAAAGATAAATCTGAAAAAATAAGAGCGGAAACATTGAAAGAAATAAAAGATATATTACCAAATGCAGGAATATTTCACAAAAAAGTTGATAGTTGTCCTTACTATGACGATGACCGACGTTATAAAGGCCAAAAGGCAATACTTTAAAGGCTAAGAGAATTTTTCTATAATTTTAAACACAATTGAATTAGGATTTTGTTAATTTTTTGTAAAATTATTATGAGAATTAAAATAAAATTTCATGGAATATTTAAGTAAGAACAAGGAAAGACTTTATTTACACCTCCTGGTACTATTAGATTTCTCTTTTTTAACACTAAAGAATGGAATATACATATGTTTCAATCAACGTTTGGTCCTAAAATGTCCTACAGTACTGTCATCAAAAACGTATTCGATAGAAAAGCTTTGATCCACCAAGAATTAAAGCGAAAGTGTAGATTAACCAGGTTGTAATCTCTCCTTTTTGATTTATTATACATATATTGCATTATTTTAGAAAATAATCCAAACCGCCTCAACCCTTTCCGTTTTGTTGTTCCCCATACCTTCTTTTTCGCTCGTGTTCTGGTCAACCTGGCCTTTTTCATGTTTGTTTTTAACCTAGAGGAATAGTCATCCATTCAGTAAGCATTTTTACTAGAATAAGTGATAGTGTCTCAGTTGTCCCAGCGGTTGTCCGAACATGACTAATTATTACATGAAATACTTGCAAAAATGTGAGCAATAATTCTGGGTTAACACTGTAAACAAAATTGAGCAGTTTCTTCTTTAAAAATTAGTAAAACCTTTGTCTCGATTAAATATTACTCAGACGGCCAGCTGGCACAATTACAGGCAAGGGTATGCAACTTTACACGTGATCCAGCCAATTAGCAAATTAGTTGATTTGTTTTTAATTAGTTGGGCTTTGCATTAGAGAACAGGAATTACGGTCTATCTTTGTGAGCAGCTCTCACACATGAAATGTTGACACGGAACATATTAGATTTTTTAAATGTTCTCCAATAAATTCAAAGTAGGAAATAAGGAAAATTTGCTAACTATTTATAAATATAAAATATAAATGCGTAAAGCAGAAGACAAATAAAATATTTATTTAATTTAGTTCAGGAGAGAAGTTTAACAGTTTAATTTCATTATTGGAAAGTTGAGAAGTAAACTTGGAGGGGATTAACCCTTTCACTGCCATATGGGTGACATACAATAGCTTAAAGCTATTGTATGTCACCCATATGGCAGTGAAAGTGTTAAAGCAGCAACTGTCTAAATTTTCTTTACAATTCGCACAGCGATTTAACATCTTAATCACATATTTGCTGTGACTAGCTTTATGATTTTAAATTGAATTTTGTGACTAGCCTTATGGTTTTGTTTGTGAGTGAACAACTGTTTCGTAAAAAATATAACTTTAATATGGAACCTAGAACCTTAATATGGAAGGTGAGTGCTTACTTATTTTACAAAGAAAATTTAAAATGTTGATAGCTTGGCTTACAGGTATAAATATATTATACATAGTACTACATGTTTAAAGCTTTGTAATTCTTTGTTAATATCTGTAGTTGAAAGATTATTCTGTTGTGGGTTTAAATGAATTAACATATGCCTTCGCAGTCCCCTACAGATTCATCTAAATTTGAAAATAAAAACTCTAAGTGAAAAATAGTGTTTGGTTTTGCTGCTCCGTTCATTTCGCAATTGTTGCTGTTGTTCATCTGGTTTCTGTTTCGATTAAAACATATTCTAATTCGCGCCTTTTCCCTAATATTTTCATTTGTTCCTTACTTCGACCTTCTGTTGTTCATTTCTCGTAAGTTTTTTGTAAGTCGTATTTTTCTTTTCGTCCTTAGCATAAATTAAAAAGAAAAAAAACATAAATCAATACATAAAAGTAAATCAAAAAAATATTAAAAAGAATTAAACAAAAAGTTCAAATTTAACAAAATTACGTTTAGGAAAAAATGTTACATTTGAAATAAATATTAATGAAAAAATGTTAATATTTTTTTTCGGAATAACTTAAATTTATCGTTTGCATTTATATTTCACTTTGGACTTTCAATTTTTGTTCTCGTTAATCTGTTAAGACGTGGGTCCAACTTTGCTTATATATCGAGGATCGAAATTTTTAGAACATAGCATCTACAATTTCCGGTTGTAAAACGTTCTACTACAATTAAATACATTTGATTTCGAACATTGTGGAAATTTCTCGATAATTTTAGAGCACTCTGATACATGCAATGTTGGAAAAATTGGAATTTTTTAGAATATTCTAGGAAATTCCAAAAGTTTTTATAACATTCTGCTTTACTCGCATATCTCTATCACTCACCGACACACGTTGCCACTCACCAAAGGCAATTTAAAAACATTCTGAAGCATTCTCGCGTTTTTCATAATAAATCAATGTGTTAAAAAATGTTCACCACCCACTCCTACTGCTACCAAAATCTTTTATTATCAATGTGAGACCAAGCTGTAAACAGGGGTATGCCAATCGATTCTACTTGGTCTTCCGACTGAACGCTTAGTCGAATGCGGTTTTTGTCTTTGAAAAGGCCACAACTTAACATTTTTTTCAGGTTTAAGGTTCTAATCTCTCTATATAAAAAGTTGGCAAATTTTTGGCATTTGGTGTCTCTAAACAAACGTTGCTAAGTCAGGATACTATGTAGAATCGATTGGTATATTTCTGCTCAGTCCTTAGTGTAATACCTCGTATATTGTTAAACTTTACGGTTCTTTTATATACGAATATGTATATGTGCGATTTTCTAGATGACATATCAGGCAAGTACCTATGGCATATGTATGCAATCGATGGTTCCTATAGTTCCTTTTATACCAAATTTTAAATAAAATCCATGAAAATGAATTGCATATTTTAATTCGAAAAGTGAGTATTATACGAGGAAAGATTATTTAGGTTAACCTTTTAATTAACAATGACACACGCGAAATATTCCTGAAAACTGAAGCCTGACTCATTAGCTACGTTCCACTGGGCTACGTAAAGTACTCCCCATTACTTCTTGTTACACTCAAATACCCGAACCCTTGTTAGCAAACTATGTAGATCAGCCGAGTAGTTTTGCTACCTTTTTTCGCTAGGTGTTTTTCGATGCAAAGTAGATTTTGGGCATAAAAGAAAATCACACCACAAAAATGTTAAAATTGTCAGATTATGTTTTATTTCTGAAGAAACACACTTGCGTTCTATTCAGAAAGTACTCAGGAATATTTCACACGGCGCAATGGAACGCAGCTATTGGTGCAATGCAAAAATTAGAAATGCACTTTTGATAAAACAGATAATAGCTCTAAGAAACCTTGTTAACTTAAGTTAGTAGAAATTCTACTTCAAGAAAGCATTAGCAAGAGCACAATCTCTTCCATTTTTGATTTGTGATATACTCTTTCAACCGTCACAATTTTGTAATTTATTTTTATACGACAAACATTTGACTTTATCTGAATATCAAAAGTAATTACTTAATGACTTAATGTGATTTTTATTATTGTTTTTAAAACGAAATCTTTTTTCAATAATTAAACAATGATTTTTGTCAATTTCTTGAAATTTAATTAATAGGTATGTCTTAAATGCCGTTATGAGCAGGTGCAGATTCAGGACTTAGCCGCCCTGATTCATTACATTTTTCTGGCCCATCCTGTCTCACTCTCTCCAATTTTTCTTACCTGGAGAAATATTGTAAATAAAACAATTCTAAAAATTATTTATGAATAAGGTAAAATGTTATGGCCATATTTTACTTTGTCGCTAAATTGTTTTATAGCCCAAATATGTATGCCTTCATAATGATTACCGCGTCATAATAAATATGTAAATTTAATAACTATTATTGTTGGAAGTAAATTAACTTAGTGTAATTTAGATAAAGTATTTGCACTAGTGCAACTTTGTCCAAATATATTTCTTTAATCTCTTAGATCTGTTAGAAATTACCATTATATAATAAATGCAATTGCCTAACTAGTTCAAATAGTATTAAAGTAAATAGTAGAAAAATAGGTTTCTTTATATTTACAAACACATTTAACAAATATTCGATTTTTGTGTCAGATTTCACAAAATTTCACGATTTTAATTTGATTTCTCTACGAAAGGAACGAAAGCCCATTATCAAGTGAGCGATGAAAGTCCAAGACCTTGAATCGAAATTTTCGGAAAACCTATCCATATACGAATATGATTTTTAAAATCATACTGAAATATAATATATATAATATTATTATATAATAATATTTAGAGAAAGGTTTTTGATATTCCAGTTGTGTCCAAATCAATTTCGAGACAATGACTGAACCCTGAGTTCTTCATTCCATCAAGTCGTTCACTGTTCACTTAACCAGCTTAAGCCACACGACATGGCACTATAAAAACCATGCGGACGCAGTTTTCGTGCTCTGGACAGCGATGTGACTAGCATGGCAATTATTGATTTGCACATAAAAATGGGCAAATGCACAAGTAACAATGATTACTGCATGTTGGATAACCATACATGAAGGATAGAATAATTAAATATCTTGTGAGTACTACCGCTTAATACCCCCTGAAACAGAACAGCTCATAAATCCCCTTGACCAATGAAATTGGAACAGCTGGAAATAAACGTGTTCCGACAGAGCTGGTTGGACTAGTTGGAGACTTTTTGTCTTGTTTTTAAGTCTATTGGATTCATTGGCTAATCAGATATCACTCTATGCGGAAATGATGATAAATTAGAAGAACAGGCACTTTCGATCAGGAAAAATAAATATCGGTGGGTTTTTAACCTGGAAGAAAGTTAAATATTTTACGCTCTATTTCCTCTGATAAAAGAGTAAACTAATTTTTCGGGAAAGTCTGAATATTTTCCCATAGCGTTCATTCTTCACTTTTATATATCTTACTCCTAGATTCTTTAAAAGCAATCCTCTCGATTCTTGCATTTCTAACTTTAACTCTTATCTGGGACAGACATCGCCTACAGGAAAAAGAACTGGTTCTTGTGAAGGTTTAACTAAAATTTGCTTTCCAATGAGGGCGTATACTACTGTTTCTCCGAACTAGTGTTTTAAAGATATTTTTTAAAAATAAGCAAGCAAATTACATCCGCACATATCCACTCCTGTGGCATGACTTCGTTTTTTACTCAAGATATTAGGGTTTCAAAAGATATTACCTTTCACATTATCACACAAGAATTTTTAGCGAAAACCAGGTATGTGTTTTCAAATCTGATCTTACTTTAAGCAGAAAAACTCTTTCAGAAATCCTGAAAGGCATTGCAACTTTTTTGTTAAAATATAATAAATCTTAAGTGGCAGTCGGTGGTAAGGTAAACGTGTTACTGACACTCAATAAAGACATTAAGAATGTTTGAATACACTTCCTTTTTTTATTCGTTCGCCCAAAACACATTAATAAATTTCTATTTATAACATTGCTGACTAATTCTTTGCAACAAAAATGTAAAGGAACTTAACCGAATTTTGGTTGGAATCGACTAAATATTGCAAATTGTTACTAGAACTTCTTTTATGAATTTATAACTCACAAGAAAACCTAAAACCTAAATATGTATTACATTTCAGTCAAATTATTTGAACCTATTGTAAAATAATAATCAAATAATTATAATTGACTTCACATCTTATTAGATCATGTTCGCTTTAATCCCTTCTCCCTTTTCAGAATTCTGTAATCTGATAAGGAATTCTTATAAAATTGTCTAGTCCGACTGTTCGTTCCTTTCTGTTACAGTGTCAGTAACATTCCTTATATTTCTTTTTCATTGACGAACTATTCCTTAATTTTAACACCATTTACTTATTGTACGTTTGTGATTATGTGTTTTTACAAGAGAATATGATGTTTTCAGAAAGATGAAATAATGAAAATTTTCTCTAGAAAGGTAATACTAATTTGACCCGACGTTTTAAGGATTTAAAGGTCACTTTTGACCAAAGTATTTTAATTGCATTACCTCTAAATCCTTTCAAATTTAACGTCTTTTTACTATCTATTATTATCTATTATCTACTATTACTATTGTAAAAACTAGGTAGGATCAAAATTCACATTTGCGAAAATGTTGTTTGAAAACTCTTCCTTCTTGAAAAATGTCATCCGTAAAAGATTAACTGGTTTAAGAAAAAAAGTTGCTGTTCAAAAATTATTAACATTATATTGTGGCATCAGAAAGATGCATTTTCTCAGTAAGACGCAGAAAGGGCAAAGGTTTGAAATTAGTACGGTAATTTGCATAATCGATTGCAGCGTGATCCAAGCCGGAAGAAATAATCGATTAGTATGGGATATGCTTAATAGATCTGGGATGCTCATTTATAAAATTCATGTGAATACTAATTGTTGGTTAAAAGAAATTTAATGTTATATTCTAAAATAAATTTGTGACGTTTTACCTCGTACTATGGATAATTGTGACATTGGTCCAGTTGTATTATACAGATATATTTCATTTAATATATAAAAGTGAGTTGTATTTCGGAGAAGAACCGTTCTTCTGCGTTATTAAAAACTTAATTGAAATAAATAAACATTATCTTTTACTATCTATTACTTCTTCAAAAACAATTTATTTTACTTATTTACAAGAGAATTCAAAGAAAATTTCGACATACCCTAAGCTAAGTATTATGCATCCTAATTATAATTATATATACAATATATTAAAATCTAACATAAGTAAATAATAATTTTTATCTTTAAACAAAAATTAACAAAATCCGTTTAAAAGGTCAAATTGTTTACAATAGATTATTTTTCTTTTATTTTTCAAGTTTCTGGTATAGTAATAATAACTAAATATATTATTTTATATACATCATTATTATTGAATCTATTTATATTTCTAAAATTATATTCATTACCTGGTAAACAGGGGCGGATTTACGAATTTGCCGCCCGTAGGCAGGCAACAAAGTGCCGCCTTTTTTTCTTAATAAAAATCTGTTTTTTAATTTTAAAAATTGAAAAATATGTAATTTTCATTAAAGTGACGTATTTTTGAAATGATTGTTTAACGCAAAATTAAATGAAATTAGAAAAAATGTGTATCTTTACATTTTTATTAATCAAAAAATTTTTGACTAATTGAAACATGATTGAGAAAAGTAGGGCGGTAAAATCTTGCAAGATGAAAAGTATAAATGTGTACAAAATTTCATTTATTAGTTTAATGTTTGAGAAGCAATGGTGCAAACTTGGTTTAAGTTAAGCTTAAACTTGAATACCTAAGCATGGCTTTTATCTAGCTCTCTTGTTAAAACGGGTTTTCTAAAAAGAAAAGAAAACTTATTTAAAATCTTTTGTGCAGTGATGTTGACTTCGATCGATTTAATATAAGAGTGCTTACACAATTTTGTTGGCATTGCTGAAACGCGTTAATATATTCAATATGTCTCCTTAATAAAGATAATGCGCTACCGTTATAGCGTATGGCAATTTTAGTACAATAATTTACTTTTGAAATTGTATAGGCTTTTTCTGAAATCCGAAGGAAAAGAATCGAAAAGGGCTTACAAAAGCTCCTTTTGATTTGAAATTCCATATTAAAATTTCTAATTTCCTAAGAAATTAATTTCAGTTACCTTTAGCTTCAATTAATTTGTTCGTGCAAAGTGATTAAAATAATTAGACAGAAAAATCCCATCAAATTATTTTCACGTTTTGGGTCGCAAAAATAATTGAAATCAAAGGTATCTACATAAATTTTTGAGAAATTTAGAAATTTTACAAAGAAATTATTATCCAAAAATAGCTTTCTTAAGCTCTTTATTATTCGATTCGTGTGGATTCCAGAAGAGGGGCTGTAATGTTGCCTTTTCCCATCTTTAGTTTTTAATTTGTTGTCAGAAACTACCGAAGGACATTTTTCTCTGGATTGTAATTACTCTCAGGTAGTGACCATAGGGTTAAAAAACAAATTTTACAATAAAAGTCATTTCAATAGGCGAAGTTAAAATAGAAGCGCGTCGTGTTTCTAACTGAAACCATTAAGATGAGGGAAGTATGGTTTGTTTTCAGACTTGTGGAAGCGGTAAGGGAGTATACTATATCTAAGCTTAATAGAAACGTGCCGAAAATATAAGCAAAAAGAGGATATTACACAAAATAGTCCAGTAGCCTTTAAAATACTTGACGTTTTGTAGAGTCAAAATTTTGAAAAATAATTTCCATATTAACAAATCAAAAGTGAATTTAAATGATTATAACTATTTTGCAAATTTACCTATTTATCTTCATTTTTCTTTTTGTTTTGTCATTTATCCTTTTTCAAATTATATTTCTCATTGACTTTCTAACATCCAGTTCTTAAGTACGCTGTGCATGGGATGGCATATCTATGGGTTCCTCCACAAGGATCAACCACTCAATCACGAAATGTATTTCTGCGGAACATTTTTTGGATTCACATGCATTTCTATATTTACAAATATTGGTAATATTTGTTTTTTTTTTAAATTCGCAATGAGTTAATCAGGCAATTTATATTTACAGGAACGATCAAAGGAGCTACAGTACCGCTTTTCTTGGAAGCGGTTATTGCATCATTTGCATGCCTTTTCTTTCTCGTATGCTCTGTCATGTCAATGCATTATGCTGAAAAAGACTTTCATTTAATGTATTTATCGGACTATGAAGAGTCAGTACATCCATTTTTCTACATCAACAAGTGTCAGGTAAGCAACAAATGTATACAGGGAATTTTT
This sequence comes from Philonicus albiceps, assembly GCA_963969385.1. NCBI lineage: Eukaryota > Metazoa > Arthropoda > Insecta > Diptera > Asilidae > Philonicus > Philonicus albiceps. The sequence continues at coordinate 15,803,329 of OZ017773.1, forward strand.
GCTTAGCCAGGGTAGCTTCGATTTGTGCCACAAATATTCTTAGGTAATATGCTTCGAAAAGCTATTTAAACATTTCGAGATCTGACTCTTTTCTGATGTTTAGAAATCACTCTGTAGTTTCTAATTATTTAACTTACGAGTATATAAACAAACTGGAATTTTAAAGAAATAAGGAGGCATATAAAAAAGCAAATTTATTTTATTATTATGAGTAATGCGAAGTGCATTTATATGTAATTCTGAATAATACGAAGTAATGTCACGTAATGCTACGTAATGCTGAGTAATGCTAAGTAATGCTCATACATTTATAGTAATGTTGAAGTACCAGTAACTGTAATGGTAATTCAATTTTTTAAATTATCATTACTAGTAATAGTACTGGTAATCCGTTTTAAATTGGATTAAGTGTAATGTTAATGGCGTGCTTTTTGCATGTTGTATGTCCTGTAGGTATAATTCGCCATTTGTTCTGTTTAAACATGATATTAATTTTGTTCAGATTCCACTTGTAAGTTTAATTAATATTACTGGAAAAATTAACCATATTGAAAGTATTGTAATATAATTACGATTACCACCTGTCTATGAAACTCCTTTTTTTATTCTGGTTACTATTAATATACAGATTGTTGCAAAAAACATAATGGACGTATTATGTTTTCCTCGATTACACACATCGCATCATTTATATTGGATGCACCATTTGAAAAATTTGAAATAACGAAAGGCGTTCAACTCATCTACTAAAACCCAATTTTGTTTGCTTATTATGACTATTATCTGTGAGCCGAATAACTTGGCTTTCAGGCTAAAGAAGAGGAGCATACACAAAAGGTGGGTGAATAGTTCCTCTTTTTGCATTTACATAACGACGATTCAGAAATGTTCATCGTGTGGAGTTTGCGTTCACTCACAATCTTTTAAGATATCACTTTCAAGTTGAAAGCCTTGAGAACGGTTTGACTGTTCGAGAGGATCAGTATATTCGTCTTGTACCTTTCTCCTGTATAAAATTAGCACATGTAATGATGTCACATCGAGCCGGTTGTGAACTATTCGGAGTTATATTCTGACGTATTCGTACATGCAGGGTGTTTTATATATCGTGTGTTAAAATAAGTGAAGTAAATGAAAAATTTGACCTAGGCAAACCAAAAATTAAATGCGATTGGGGAAGGGGAGTATCTTAACCGTTTGGGAGCTACAGGGTGATTCATAAGTTCGAATTTTCCATGGCATGTACATCATTGTTTTATTTTTACCTTCCATCTACTCAGCAAATCGACATCAAAGTCATATCACAAATCTACTGTCCCGATGTCTTTTCCAAAAATGTAAATATTTAGGGGTAACTCCTTAGAAACCATTTTTCGTATGGAATGAAAATGTAATTCAAACTATTTACGACTTTCCACATTTGCTAAAATCATTAAGAAACGTTTTGCTAACCCATGAAATGATACCCCAGATGGAGTTGTTTTATTCGATGTTGTTCGAGAAATACTATACTACTATATGAAATTGAAAAAGGAAAAGTAACTAAAGTATGACCTAAATTGATTTTGCAGCAAGTTTTTAGCAGGACCGTTGCTGCTGCAAAAAAATAATAAATTTAGCAGAAATGCTAATCCTGTGGCAAGTGCTAACTGATACTTTAATAAAAAAAGGAAATAAGCCTTGATTTGTAAATAATCATAATTTGTACAAGTCGGCTATAAACCAAAATAATATTATTTACAATACTTCCGAGCCCGACGCTAACTATATGAAGCTGAAAAAAAATTAAACGCGACCTCTTATCGGATCAAATACAAAGTGCAACCAACGTACATATATTACGAGGATTGTCTGAGAAGTTTCCGATCTCAACATAAAGATGACAGTACTCGTAAGCAAAAGTTTGGGAATGCGTTTGCACCAATTTCAACTATTTTGGGCGCGAAGTTTGTTTGACAATCATTTGAGTGAGTCAATGTGAGCGTTTTGTGAAAAGGGAAAAAATTGACACCATCATTTAACACCGTGAAATTTTAAGCAGCTGAATTTAAACATGACTATACCAGCTTAGGTGACGATGAACATTTAGGACGTCAAAAAACTACAAACACTGAAGATAACATCACTCAAGTGCATTAAATAATGCTAGACAACTGTCGAATTAAAGTTAGAGAGATAGCAGAGGCTGTGAATATAATCAAAAAATGTATTTTTCACATATTGAATCAAGATTTATGGTATGCATGATTAAGCTGTCCGCAGGTTGGGTGCTGCGTTTGCTCACTTTGCACCAAAAACATGTTCGAAATAACATTTCCAACGCTCTATTTGGACGGGCTGAAGAAATGCTGAGAGAAACTCTCAAACTATCTAGAAAAATAAAATTGAAAAAAATATGTCTGGTACCTTTATTAGGTCGGAAATTTTTCAGTCAATTCTCGTATTTCACATAACATTTTAAATGTCCCTTTATTTTGGGACTGAAACATCTATGCTGTCTCTTTATAATACATGATTTTGCATCTTTTACTTTATATGAGTCGTTTATATTGAAAGTACCATAAGTGCAAAATGCCATAGACACTTTTTTATATTCTTTTCAAGTAAAATCGAACTTCTGATATTTTGAACTTACACCATTTTCAAAATAAACGGCTCGTACAATCTTTGCTCTCAGAGAGTACGTTGATAGAACCGCTTTAAGTGATGAAATGAACAATTTGAGTGATGAAATGAAGAAAGGTTAGAGAGAGGATTATTGAAGCAATTATATATCATTAAAATCACCCGTCGTTTAGGAAAGTCGTAATAAAAATGCTCCGTCGTTAATATGTTACGATGGATGTATTTCGCCCTGGAAAACGCTGCAATTAAAACCTTAGTTTTGGGTACATAGATATCAGCTCTGAGCCATTAACGCTTCTGGGATTCCAATCTCTGCATTAAAGAAAAATAACCCGGAATTTCTTATCAAAGGACAGTTACAGAGTAATGTCTGAAAAGAGACAGATCTTTATGATCGGAATGTTCTTAAGTGCTATGGGATATTCATGTAGCCTTTATGAGCAATTGGCATATTCGACTTAGCATTTTCAGAGTACTAGTTGCATCTGATTTCAGAATAATAGGGTGCACGGTGTGTGAGCCCTACTATTACCTCCTCGGTGAGTATTAGACAGGACTGCAATTAAGAGGCAAGAAAGTCGCTGCAACTTGCTTTATTTAGCAGCAAAATCTTTAGAGGCGTGTTCGAGAATACCATTACGAGGTCTTATGTTGACAAGCTCGGCTATTTTGAATGTTCAGTTTATTTTTGACAGCTATTTTGCTTGGACGTGTTTTGGCTCATCTTCGATTTTTGCCTATTTCAAAAAATGGGTCAAATTTTGGCTTCCACGTCATAACCATAAACCCATGATTCGTCACCAGTTATGACCCTATGGAGCAAATTTAGGTTGTCGCGGACAAAGTCCAACAGCTCCTTAGCAATGTTAATGCGATGCGATGGTCTCATAACTAAATCATTGGTAAGAATCGAATGGCACGGGCCAATAGATATGTTTAGGACCTCAGCAACTTGTCTAATGATTCGACGATTGGCCAATACTAGTTTCTTCAATTCTTCGAATTTCTCTTCCGTTGTTGACGTGCTCGGGTGTCCGGCACGCTCTTCGTCGTTCACATCTTCTCGGCCTTCTGAGAACATTTTGTACCACCGATAAACGTTGCTTTGGTTCAAGGTAGCTTCACCGTATGCTACAGTCAACATTCGAAATGCGTCCACGCACTTAATTTTGTTTTTAAGACAATTCTATTTTTTGGAATTAGCAAAAATCGAAGACGAGCTAAAAGACGTCCAAGCAAAAATAAGCTGTCAAAAATTAACTGAAAATTCAAAATAGCCGAGCTTGTCGGCATAAGTGAGGGACATGAGTTTAGTAACGCTATAAAAAAATCGAAAATCGAATATACGCAGCCCGTGGGAATTCAAAATTCGCGATACTTTTTGAACAGACCTCGTATAAAACATATATATTCCTAAAGCACCTAAACGATAAAAAAAACATATTTTTAAAGCAAAATACAAAACTTGTTCCTTACTTTTAGTATGATATTTTATTTAAAGTGTAGTTTATAATAGTTTCTTTTGGTTAATAAACTCTTTTGTATTTTATCAAGGTTCCATTTTCTATTCAGTTTGTTTTCATACTTTTTATTCGTTTTACTTAAATATATGAACAAGGCTTAACATAGAACAAAATCTTAACAGCGCTCTTGGCTACTAAGTCCATTAGCGTTCATTTTCCGTTCTTAATTTAAGTTTCTTATCATTGCATAGTTTAGGTAACACATAAACGTAAAATTGAATTATTCTGGAAATAAAACAGAAAAATTTAGGAGACACAAAGGACTAATTTTAATTATTTCTTATTCTCAGTAGATGTCGTGTTTTTGATTTTTTAATATTTTGAAACATTTTCGTTTTGGATGACTTTTAAATACTGGTAAATACACGGTATGGTAAGTTTCTAAAAAGTATACATTATGAGCTTTTTAACAGTCCTAATGATATCTTTCAAATAAAAAAATAACTATGTCAATATCTTTAGTCCTTCAAAAGTTATGAACATTTTTGAATACGATTCGTAAAACAAATTAGAAGAATATACTAAGGCTTCATTATATGTAACCCATATGGCATATAATTGCTTAACGATTTTGTTTAAGTTCCATAATATAAAAGATACAATAATCTATTATTAGGGATAAATCTTTTCAGCTCGTCTCGGGGATTTCTTAATTAAAGTTCGCATCAACTAATATTTCTCAGAAAAGATTGCTTTTTCTATTCATTTAATATTGTGTTGTAAATCCACACGCACTTGTTATATCCCTCTATTTGTTATATTGGCCGAAACCTCAAAGAGGATCTTGTCTTAGCTATCTGTATTATAAAAACCTGACGACAGCGCTTTTAGGGAAACGTTAACAAGCTGCTCCAGAAAGCTTCTTGCTTAGTTTAATAAAAGCTCCAAATAATCCATTCCAAGTTTTTGAACTTTTCCGCGAAGTATTTTGTTCGATGTTTATGTATTGAGGCTTCAAACCTCTCATTCTTCCACGGAACATAGCAATAGTAAAGAAACACACCCTTTATTCAACAAAAAGCTTTTCTAACGTAGGAGAGCGAAAACAATTATGAAATCACAGCAATTAAGAATTTCATTATTCGACTAGAGTGAGGTGTAGCATATTTTTTTCTTTCGCATTGCATTGCGTACGCTGGAACCAAAAATTTAGTTTATAATTATCAAATACTGACAGGTTTTCAATTTACAGTCTGGTTCATTTTGTTAATTGAAGCTCAACTTAATTGGACAAATCAACAAGGTTTTGTTTGAATTATATGTTAATCGATATACTCTTTTTAAGCAACACATTTCACATTGTCTCAAGGAATAATATCTAATTCCATTACGTACGGCAATCTTTCTCAAAAGTTTTCTTTTTTATTTTACAAGTACTAAGAAAATACTCCTTAAATTAAAGACAATGCCAACCTTCTAAACATTCTAATGAACTTTACTATTTTTTAATTTTTTTATTCAAGAATGGTTTTTTGTATCTCCAACACCTTTGATAGACTTTTATCACTTATTTTTAGACTTATTGAAACCTATCTGAGCAAATGGATCGCTACCTTTTTCTTATTAAATTTTACTTCACCACTTACTTCACCAGCTAGATATAAGTTAGAAAAATTTAGATAAAAATAGTCATTATTCTTCTAAAATATGCATATTGATTTTATTACAGAGCATATCTTCGTTGACTTGTGGTACGGCTTATTTACTACATGCAATTTTTGCAACAGATGCTTTGATTATAACTACAGCTACTTCTTTTGAGATTTCGAGCAGCGTAGCCAAGTAAGAGACTAATTTGTTATAAAAAACGATTTTTTAAGCTTGTTGTTTTTTCTAAAAACAATTTAATTTGATACCACTGAAAGCGAGAGTTTCAAATTTTGCTATAAGCCTCATCGAGGTCATCCCTTTTGGTTGAAATTGGGTTGGCGCTAAATAATTCTTTTATGAAACACTAATTCTATTTTATTTTCAATTTTTTATGTAACTAGACACTTATTAAACGCTTAAAGTTTTACTGTGTTACCATGTTTTATAATGTTATCAGTGTTATATTTGTAATTCACTAGACCGATAAAATCATTACTCGTATATAACTTTTATGAGTTCAAATCGGCGGCATCCAAAAGGAAGAGATTCAAATCCAGATTTCAATATGGTCTTTACAGAAACGAAACTAACATTGTCCTCATAATAGGAGTGGGGATTTTGATAAAAAATTAGATTTTCTTAGTGCTTTCAACCATTCCGTTAAAAATTGTAATATGTATACATCTGTTTTGTAAGTTCTAATTTTAATCTCGGTTAAAGGTTATTTCTGAAAATAATAGTTTTGCTAGATTCCCTGCACTATCACGAATATCACAAAATTGTTAATTTGATTGGAATCACTTAACGAATGCTATGACAAGAATTGTAATAAAATAATCTTTTTATATAAATTTGTAATAGAAATGGTTGATGCTTCTCCTTTTAAGAAAAAGATACATATAGTTGTATAACACTCACTCCCTCGTCTAAATCATCCCACTTTCCACTTTCCTACACGACCAAGAAGTCAGTTATATCAAATTTGATCGATAGCGAAATATGAAAAATATCGAGTTGTAAGGTTTTACACCAGGGAGTGTAGTCATTAACTTCCAAACCCTTTGACCGATTCACCCCATTTGCGATCTTCACAGATATATTACTACGAGTTTGTTAGCAAAGTTTGATCAAAATCGATTAAGAAATATACGGTATATATAGCACAAGATTAAAATGTGAGTATATGGTAAATTGAAAGTACCTTTGCTTTCTTCTTTCCTCCTTCTCTAAGCAAATCAATTTTGCCCATATATGCATACCCAAAGCTTCATCAAAATTTATTAAGAAATGTTGTAGCTATTGCGGTAAAAATTTTTTGAAATGAGTGTAACCCCTCACTACCTTGACCAATCACTATTTGGATACATGGTTTAGAAAGACAAATGTAAATGTACATATCTCAAATGGTAGCGATTAAGCCATGCGAAAGATATTGGATTTAAATCATTTTCACATAAATTAAAGTAGTTCCTATCCCTCTACCTCTTTGGCCGTTTTTATCATTTATGAACTTAGCATAGATATTGGCCCAATAAATGTTTAGGCAAAGTTTGATCGATCGATTAAGGACTATGTCGGCCTCCATCGTGATTGGTTATATCCATAAATATTTGGGTGGAGGTATTTTTGAAGTCTACAACCTCTAACATAAATTTTGACTTAATTTACTTTCCGAAATCGTTTCATTAGGTAGGCGTAATACAATAAGTAGTATTTTTTCATAAGGCATACCTTATTGGAATCTTATTAATGTTGTGTAGTGAAAATCGATCAGTTTTTATTTAAATTGAATTATATGACGGAAATATCTACATACATACTTTGAAACATGACGTTGTGTCAAAATAAAAAGTGTATGTCTTGTAAACTGTAGCCGGCCACCAAGTAATTCAAATCTTTACATTTTTGACCAAACGGGAGGTTCCTGTAAAATTTCATTAAAATTGGTCAAATTTCGGGTTTATTTGACGAAGACTAAATTAGTATCTTTCCTATTATCTTTTTGAAAATAAATTATCAAGTGAATATATTATTCTAATGTTTATCCTTTTATTTTAGATTAGAAGACCAAGAAGCAAAGCAACCACTTAAACTCTATTTATTTTGCTTACCATTGTTTAAGTATTGTCGCTGTGACTGCTGCTACAATATTAAGTGCTGTGTAACAATGCACAAGTTTTTTGTTCATGAAACTAGTGAGATGAAAGTGTAATATGAATTAACATATTTTTCAAATAAATCAAAATTTTAGTTAAGTTTTGAGGAACATAGGACTTTTAATTCAAATGAATTTTCATACTACTATCGAAATTGATGTGGAATGTGTACTAAAGCTACTGAATGTTACATTAATGTAATAGAAAGTTAATTTGATGCTGTTGTTCTAACTGAATATTTACAATTGAAATTGTTATTCGTGTTTATAATTTTGTCCAGTATATTGCATTTTCCAACCCGGTTTATGATTGCTCCAAAGTTAATTATGCGAATTTTTTATTGAGTTTAATTCTTGAATTCGCTCAGATCGAATCGAGAAAAGCTTATAAGAGCTGCTTTTGAATTGAAATGTATTTATATAAAAAAGTAAGATTAAAACCTTTTCCCATCTCATTTTTTCTACATTTTTTGATGCATCAGGTTGGTATTATTTAATCTGAATCGAATCGAAAACTGAATAGATTTGGCAAAACCAAGAGTATCAAAATAAATAATAACCGTTTGGGGAATAATTTTCCGCAGCAAGGGACTGTTCAAAAAAACTTTTACAAATCGTTTTTTTTTCATTCAAAGTTATTCAGTTAAGAGTAACACTCTTCCCACTCCATTTTTTCTCTCTAGAAATCTCTACGACAACACTAAAAGTGATTGATTCATTCGTCTTCGGAAATGATCATTGAAAACTTGAGTTTAATTAATTGCTTAATTAAAAATGAAGTAAGTTGCCGGCAATTTATTGAAAACTTCACCTTATCCTGAAAAAAGACAATCGCATCCAGGTTAAAAAGTTGGCAAAAGTAAATTTAGTGAATGTAGTTTGTCTTATCACTTAACTATCAAGCTCGAGGAGAGAAATAGTTCGCGCTTCAACTAAGCATTCTTCTCTTTCCCGGTGAATGAAGCAATTCAAAATTATCTGAAACATGAGGTAGTAATTTGAGCTTTTCTAAGTGGCTCCTGAAACTGGGAAATGGACTGCTTCATGTGACGATCGAAACCATCGTCACTCCGCATGTAACAAATTTATTTCAGTTATATTTGACTTTATTGATTGTTGACAAAGAATTTCTCTAATAAAATGAGGAGAATACATAGAAGTATTTCGCCCTTTTAATATCTTATTTAGAATTATTGTTTTTCTACATAAATAGAAAATTAAGCCTTTGAGAAATTACTAATTAATTAATTAATTAATCAAATTTTACAATTTGAGAAATTAATTCTTAAATCAGAAAGTGCGCTAATTATTAAATTTTAGTTTATTTTAACAACATTTGGGCAAGCAACGAAATTTAGAGAGTTCAATACAAATTTCCTAAATTTCGTTAATATAAAAAGGCACTCTGTAGAAGTGATTCAATTCGCGTTTAGTGCCCTCTCAATTTGTTGTCTTTCTCTTATACATGAGCTCTTTATTGCCATCTACATACTTTTAGCTAAATCTGCAAGGTTGGTCGATTATAATTGCCATGCTATGTACTTTTTCATTATTGTATAGAATTATTAAATTTTCTGCAAATAATCTGGCAAAATTGTTTTTAAATCTTCCGGATAAAATTTACTTTTTTTTGAGATAAAACATAGACATAAATTTTTTTATTCCGTTTCCTGCCAGACTGCTTCAAGCCATATAGGGATTTCTTCAGATTGTGAACTTTATTTACATTATCAACCTATCCTTCAGGTTGACTTATGTAAACTTCTTCTGTTATTTCACCATTTAAGTAAGCCACCGTTACATCTACATGGTGTAGAATTAGTTCATATTCTACGGCCATAGCTAAGATGATTCTTATTGTTGAATAACGGACTACTGGTGAATATATTTTAGAAAAATTAACTTGATATTTTTGCGAGTAGCCCTTTGCAACGAGTCTAGCTTTGTACCTGTCTATACCATCTGGATGTCTTTTAATGCTAAAACCCATTTTGTACCAATGACGGGAACACCTTTTAGGCGATTAACTTTTTCCCACGTCTGATTGCGTACCAAAGAGTCATATTGCCTTTTCCATTTATATCCTGTCCAAACAAGGCCTCAGAAAAAGTTTGAGGGATGCGTACCTCCTGTATAGCGTTTGTTTCTTCAATGATGTTGTGCTGCTTCTCCGGTCTTCCTCAACTTCCCGTACCTATCTTTCGTGGATGACCTGGACCAACTCTTGGCGATGGTCCTCCGACTGTTACTGCAGGTACAACACCTTCCGCCTTAACGTCATCAACCACCTCTGTTTCTTCCTCTTGGGCTGGATTATCTTCCACTTCTGGGTAAGAGGTTCATACAAAGCTGGAACATATTATTTAAGAAGCGGTGAGTTGTACATCTTTCTTTTGCGACAATACTATCATCGCAAAGCATCAAAATACTCTGGCTAGTTTGAAATAATATTCATCTTATGGAACGTCCTTCAACTATCTCACATTCAGCATTTTGGAGTCTTTATGGGGAAAATTAAAAAAAAACGATGCATCTTCTTGAATTATGAATTATTGTTGTTATTTTATTAATCATTTAAAATTATATATAAGTTTAAAACTGGTTTAATATTTCTTTCTTTGTTAACGCAGAAAAGGCAAGAGTTTATTGCTTTTAAGCACTAATTAAAAAGCAGGTGATCAAGCTATTTTGCATTGGAGTATATATTAATTTAATTCTTCCTGAAACCAAAATATCTCATTAATAGCTGGAGTTTGCAAAACTAGGTGGAGGCTACGAGATATGTTTGGACGAAAGTGCAAACCAAAAAGTCTACGAAAAGTGGTGCTGAGGACGACACCTGAAAAAGTGTAAATAAAAGCATATTTGAGTTATAAAAGCTTAAACTTTAATTTTTAATATTTCTTTCAATACAAATCAACAGCAGAAGTGTTCATTCTGAGAATGATAATGTATCAGTCTCTAAAAATAGTATAATGCAATGTAGAGTGAAGACATCTTTACTTCACCACACCAACAAAGGCAAAACGAATGCGCACTATTCAGACCATAAAGATGATTAAAACTTCAACTTTAGCCCTAGTTGAGAATAAAGTATTATACAGACACTTTAAGAACGAAAACAATAATAGCTTTGTTCAAAGATATTCTCGAACAAAATAAAGATAAAATTCGAGCGGGATTATTTTAATTCGTTTTATCATTTATTCAGTTTGCTTAATATAAGCTATAATATAGGGCTTAAATTAAACTAATATAATATATTAATAATATATATAAAAGCAAATAATCTAATTATAAGAAGTTGAAGTCACCAGAATGCTACGAAAGGCCAACAACATAAATAAAAAAAAAAAACAAAAATGGAGAAGAGGATGCGGAAATGATTATCGTAAGATTGGGTTAGGCGGATAAAGAGCATCATTGAGGAAATCCTTGTCGACATGGAGGTCGAATGCAGCAGAGTTGTTGCATTTGTAGCATTCTGGTGAAGGGTACGAAATGACCGTAGTTCGATGGCTTACGAGGTGAAAGAAGGGGAAAGATCTAAAGGTGCGAGGATTTGTTTTAAGAAGTATGCTGTGCAGGAACTCAGAAGAATCAATGGAACCAGTTAGGACAAGATGAACGAAGACAATGTCGGCGGCATCAGGACGGAAGGCATGAGGCTGGAGGTTAAATAACTTTAGACGGCTTTCGTAAGGAGGAAGGTTGCGATGGTCTAGCCAATGAAAACCGCGTAATGCGAAGCAGATGAATTTGCATCAAACGGATTCAATTCTGTTAAGGGGAGGAACGGTTCAAAATTTTAAAAAATCGAAATTTTTTTATGATTGATTTTGTTAGAATTATATATATATTCGGAAATGTCCGCCATTTTGTTATTTTTAGGCGTACATTTTAACTTGTAATCCATCCCGTAGCATTTTTTTTGTTCAAACGTTCCAGTAAGCCGCAATCACTTCTACTGTGAATTTTTGAAATTGTTTTTTTTTTTTTTTTTTAATTAAAGCAACGGAATCAAATATGTACAAAATTTGATTTATTGATATGTTCTTATTTTATTTGAAAATATTCCATTTTAAAAAAATAAAAATTTTTAAATTTGAACTCGTCATATCATATCATATAATAGTTTAGAAGGGTGACCAAACGTGACTGACACTACTCAAAATGAAACCAAATTATTGACAATAATAAATGAAGATATACTTACAAATTTTGCTCGAATGCTTTTGCATTTTTCTTATGAATAGGAGGTACAAATAAAATTAATAAATATCCAGGTGCGCAAATGCGGGTAACTTAAAAGCGAACAAATGAGTGGTGATCTACGCATGTGCTAGCAGGATAATTGATTACACCAATTTGTTGCACATGAAATAGACTCTAAATAATCTTCGTTCCCATATGTATGGCGATATATAAATATTGAAATATATTTTTACTGATTTATAATCTTACAAGATAAGAAAATAGAAATTATCTCCAATAAAAGCAATGTGATACGAATAGCTCCTCTCTATTTAGTTTCTATTCACTTCTGGAGAAATGCCACTTACTAGCATAAGTTAAATTTTCATTTTGGTTATAATTATTTGGAATTATCAATACCAAGTTTTACTATGATTATATGCTCTCGATTTTCCCATTTTGATGTATTTTTACATAATGCCGGGCGTAAAAATGCTCCTTCTGACTCACCATTCTAACACCAATTTAGTCACTTAAAAGAAAATAAAATGTAAACAACAATCTCAACAAATTTAATTAATTTAATTTAATTTCTTTTTAAGTTAATTTTTTTGCAAAAAGACTGAAAACTATTACGGTAATTGATTAAAACTAACGCGTGGACGTCACGTGCACTGCGAATAGTAAGCAGCGCAGACCATCGTACAATAGAACTGGGTGTGTTACATTTTATAGACTTTCCAGCCGCGCTGCAGTACAGCTGGTTCAAAGACAGGTTGTACTTGGTGCGTTGTGGTTCAACGACTTCATGCTCTCTTGATATGGGTAATTATGAGTAAAACTTCTAAACTTTTCGAAATTTCACGATAATATTTTAATGACATATGCTTGGAAGGTTGTACTTATGCCCTATTGGTACATATATCATATCGACATAGGGTAATCCCCCTGATACAGAAATAATTGATTTGATAATATTTGGTTTGTTTTTAGTTTTCTTTTTTTACGCAGACTTCTCTCGGAATAAATTGCCCTCGGAAGGCAAAATCTTTTTAAAATTTTTGCGAAATGAAATACGTACAGCAATTTATTTTGAGTAAGACCATTTAACTGCAGCATTTTCTACAGGTGGTACGGGCCCGCACAACGGCTCATGCAAACGTGTGTGACTATATCATAAACCACAACAAGTGTCATCCTGCCTTCCTTTTGACTGCGGCGTTTTAACTCAAAGGACCGCGGCATGGAGCACGGCTATACAAAACGCCTGTGTGTTAGAGCATTTCAAGGTACGGTTTCAAGTAAGAGTTCGCCCTTTATGTGCGATAGCACTACGAACCTTCACCTTCTTGGAAAGGTGGAAATTTTCTAAAAATGTTGGGAAACATCCAAGTAACTCACTTTACATATTCTCATGATCTTAATCCTATTTGCTATGTTTTTGCCCATTTTCATGAACATGGGATGACACTCTATTTTCTCAATTCTTGCATATGTTGCCTCGCATTCCCGCCAGGATTAATTTAAGATAATATGGAAATAAAGTAATAACGGTATATCAGCATACCTACATATATACATAAAACCTTAGGCCAGCAAATTTTTATTATGAGTAAGTATTCAAAGTTCATTAAAAATGCTTGCGCTAAATATTTGTTGTTGTAAATTATTGTTAATGAAATTGTTGTTGGTTTAACTGTTTTGTGAAAAAATGAATTTTATTTTCATATTCATGAATGTTTTAAAAAATTAATGTCCATTATATTTATTATTTTTAATAAAAAAAAGAACTTTGTTCGCAAAACGCGCATACCAGCTATTATAACATATGTAGTATATGTATTAATAAGAATAAGAATATACTAAGGACCAACTTCAAGAAAAAATCAGCAAAGGAAATATTGTGATCTAACAATAACATTGTCATAATAGGCTTTTCATAGAAATATAGAATTATAAAAATGTTTTCAGTTTATTGGCTTAAGAAATACTCATCCAATACCTGACGCGTTAGTGACTTTTGAGTTAACTAGGAAGACACTGCCCCCGATTTACGAGTCGAAACCTGCAGGTTTTTCAATTAATAGCAGAACTCTATCACAACCACTGGAATGTTCCTAACTGAGTCGGATGGGAAGTACATCCTAATGACGAGGCCTACAAATATCAATGGTCTTTATTTCGGTAAGAGATATAGGAACAGTATACCTTCACATATATCGGACGTAGGGTCATATGGAGGAAGTCATGGTGGTAAGACAATGAACACTTTATAACACAACTTTCGCAAACATTTCTCATCAAATTGTCTCTCTAAAATAAAGCTTTCGCCTTTTCTTCCCGCCTTATTTCATAGGAAAATTCCTACATCGATAGTTGCCAGTATAAAATTGGCTACGTTAAACGTTGGTTTAAATAATTCTCTAACCTTCATGTCAACAAATTACTTGTCATCTTCTTTGTTATACCACTTCTTGAGTATGCCTGTCAGGTCTGATGACCCTCGCAATCTACACTGATTAACAGGATTGAAACTGTTCAGTGCATGGCCTTTCTTGCACAGACCACCATAATCTTCGCCCTTATGAAAACCGCATAAAACTAATCAACCTCCAGTCCCTAGCCCTACGTTGTCATAGCAGGATTCATTGATTGGCCTGACCTCCTTCGCAGCATATCCTTTAACACTAACCCCGCAACGTTAGATTTTTCGTACTATCTATGGTTAGTTTGAAACCTTTATCAGAATGCTGCGGATGGTCAATAACTCTGCCGCCTTCAACTTCCATTTCCCTAAAACATCCCAACCCTTCAATGAACTATCCTGTTTCTACGCTTTCTGATCTAGTCATAAGTAGGCTAATTTAATTTAGTTAATTAGCTTTTTTTTTACTTTTGTAGCTTGTATTAAGCGAAATAAAATAAAATAAACTCTTCGATTTCTTATCCCTTTGCATTCCATTCCCACAACTACTCTAAAGACATGCCTAAAACTTATATGTGTGTATATACCCAGTGTTTTTCATTTTAATACAATAAGCAAATTTGCTGCATGCAAACAATCAGCCAAACAAAGCCTATAACTAAAGCTTTCATGCACACCAAATGATGCTGATTCGATTTACGATAACGAAAAATTAAAAGCTTTGCACCAAGAGCAAGTCGAAACAGAAACTGAAACCGAGATTACCACCAAGTGCATTAATTACATGAATTTTGCATTCAATTCTCTGAAAATGTGAATTTTAGGAAAATGAAAAATATTTTCTCCATTTTCGAATGACCTTTCTTTCCATTTATTTTGGCACGCGATATATGAAATCCTGCAGAATAGGTTTCTTCTATAATTAGATGAAATTTATTGAAGAATTATTAGTTTTGGAGAAAATTTGAATTATTAAATCAAATTAATATAATGCATGAATTAATTTTTATTTTAAGTTGATTTTTCTTTTTCTAAATTAATGTGGGTTTACCGAAATGAATATCTAGACTTTATTAAGTTCACTAATTTTTTGTTTTCTTATGCAACGCTTCTTAAGAAAAACATTTTTTATTTTAGAATATCCAGCTTACTTTCACAAAGTAAATAATTTCTTTACGAGTTTTACCCTGGCAATAAAACTTTGACAATTCAACTTTTTGAATTTTTGTTGGTACTATTCGCAAAAATAAGAAAAAACTGCCGAAATCTCCAAAAATAATAAGTTATAAAATAGAATGCTTTTAAACTTAACTTTACTCGTCAATTGCAATTTATAAAATTAAACCCAAAAAAAGTCCTGCTACTAAGTTTGGGACATGGGGCCTCTGGTAGTTCAGTTGTTAGCGCGCTGTCCTACCGTCCCAGAGGCTGTGGGTTCGAATCCCACGAATAACCATGGTCTCCTGCGCTACGTGGTAACACAATGGGCCAAAATTGGCCTAAGTGTGCCTTTCTAGGCAGCCACAGTTAAAAAAAAAAAAAAAAAAAAAAAGTTTGGGACATAATTCTGTATCCGTTATAAATATTATTATAATAAAAGTCTTTTTGAAACCATTGTAACAGTACAAAATTTGGGCGGATAAGGCTAATCATATAGCCAGTAAATATAGTGCAAAATATAAATGCCGTAGATGGCTTAAGTATTTTACAATATTCTAGATTTAATCGGAATAAATGCAAGTGTTTTATATAAGGAGATGACATCCGAAAATCACGGAAAGATTTCTTATTCCAATTGGAACAAGAGCTCGCAGAAATATATAAAAAGCCTCAAGAAAGAGCAAACAAATAAAATCATATCATTTTTAAAAAAAATAAAAGAAAAAGTGCCAAATAATCGCTCAGGTAACAGAGCTGTTATGTAATTTCGATACTGGGCAACTAAAGCCAGCTAAGAAAATGGGTTAAGGTTAAAATGGACAAGAGGTATTACGGCCACGAAACCATCAATAAAAGCCGATTTTAGACTCATTATATACTTATATTTCATCGAGTTCAAGTTGTTGGTTGGTTTTGGTGTGACTTGCTCTACTAGGCAGCTGAGGCGCGCCGTTTTCATACCACGCCCTACAAAAAGGTTGTTAACGGAAGTAGCACTGCCAGAAGATCAGACCCAGCTTGTGAAATTCCATAAGAGAACAATTTCTGCGTTGACGAATTGTAATAAAAAAAACACATGCAGAACAATGAAATATGGAAAATTCATGTTAATGGAAGGAGAAAGAACAGGAAAAATTATGCTAATGAGAATTTGCATTTATGCTAATAAATAACCTTCTACCATTGTTAGGTTAGGTCAGTTAAAGGTGCATTTAAGGGGTTACTCTGGGATTTTCAAAAATCGATTTTTTTAATTAGCTTAAAAAATAGTTTAAACCCTATAGAATAAGAAACAAAACGTTTTGTGCCATAAATATAATTTTTTTCTTCGAAATTCCAGAACGCCGCCGAGCGCGTTAAAGCGGGCCAAACCTGCCCCGAAGCGACTACCTCTGGCGAACTCGCCTGGACGAAAGGTAAAGCACAATAGGGCTTCCCTATTTCTCCAAAAGGGCTTTATTGTTAGTCGTCGAGTGTCGTTTTGAGCAAAGATCATGAATTACTAGATGTGACACTCGTGACGTGGTACGTTATCTTTTTTCGACCTTGGTTCCCTTAGCCCACTGGCCTTGCAGATTTTTCTAAAAGTGGATAGTAATAAAGGGCGTACGCGTGAGACAAAGACAAAAATTGAGGGGGAGGCGGAATGAAAATTAAAATCACGTTTCACCACCCAAAACAGCGCACACGATCGAATACGTTAGGCTCGCCTTTAAAAATGTACAGTGAAAAAATGTACACAGCCGCATCCGTATACATGCTTTGAGTGTGCTACCTGCCTGTTCCCCATTCTCAATTCAGGATTTCCCTATGCTGGAACATTGCCTGGGGACGGCACTAACACCATGCATGCAGAGGCACACAGCGAGCCCGACAGATTAGCCCGCCTTTAAAAATGCGTGATAAAAAAACGCTGCATTTTATTGCCTACACTGTAAGTGCTGTAGATGAGAATTTTTGACTGCCTATTCTTATCTCTTTCATTCTGATTGGAATTTAGATAAGACAGGAAAGGACAGGAAACAGTAGTTCTTTGCTACTTTCTCTAATGGAAAAATTTTCCCCAGGCAATTTTAGAACTTGCATATGGGTTAGAGTTTTAAGCTTGTATCTCGACAAACTTTCATACTGCTGTATTTAAATTGATTCTGCCGTTTATGATTTTACTTACATCAAGGACTTTGCATTAAGAAAGGATTTATCTAATAAGTGTTCATCACTTTAATTTAAAAAAAAACAACCTAACTCTGCATAAATCTTAAACTGGAATTAGAGGAATGTTTCTTTCTTATGGAAATAAAAACTCGGCAGAAGTTTGTTCACAACGAAAATTCAATTCGATGAATGGATAGCTGCCTTCCCTGGAATCAACTGGAAAGCAATTATGTTCGTCACGCATAAAAATTACTGATTCCATGAACATTCCCTAGGAAGGGGGAGACTTAACAACCTAGTAAAGCGATTTTTCTTTAACGGTTTGGGAAATTTTCTTTGGTGCGACGACCAGACAGATCTCCCCTACTTTCAACCTTTACAGGTTACAAAGCTACCATTAGTAACTGTCCAATGACTTCTGTAAAAATTTCTACAATGAAGAGGAAGAGGAAAGGATCACTCATTTCCTCTGCCTTTGGCTGCGCGTAAAAGCTGTAACATAGGCATGTTCACATTTCTTTGATGAACTGTCTAACCTGAGTTCAGCCAGGATCAAAAGCCTGGAACACTTCATTAAGGATTCCAAATGGTTCGATGGTTAGAGGTAGGAATCTCATCCCGCATGGTACCACAATGGGCTTACTTAAGGGTGCTTTGATTGACAGCAATTTTAACCTAACCTAGTGTTAATTAGATTCCAATCAGGCATTTAAATCGCCGCTTGATCCAACCAATCAAGACTAACTCTAATTTAATTTATACTACAATTGTCTTAATACGGAAATACACTAATTAATTTACAGAAGTATTAGTTACACTACAGATGCGCTAACAAAGTTTAATATGTGTTGTCAATAATAAAACAATAATAATGGAAAAATTCATATGTGTCTAATTTAATAAATGACAATATTCAATGCGTCTAATTTAATAAACTGTATCTTAACTTCACTGATACTTGGTTGAAAAAAGGATTATAAAGCATACTCGTATAAGAGAGAGCGCATACAGGGTGGGACATTCGATAATTTTTTACGTCCCCATCCGCCTTCTCTGGCATCCCTTCCTTTCCTTTTTCGCGATGCTACAATTTCTCAACACGGGAAGGCGACATATACGGCGACAATGGATGTTGTATTTCGGGAAACCCAACACTAAACTAATACGAAAACACGTTTCGACATTTTTGCAGTAAATCCTATTAGCTACAAATTTAGTCAATGATGATGTTGAAACGTTCGTCGTTTTGGAAGTACTTGCAAAAACTTATAGTGCGAGCTTATGGATATTATTTAGAATAGAAGAATTGTAAATACACAAAAAAATGTCTTTTAAAGATAAGTTCTATTTTTCCTGGGTTATTAAATATTGGTTAGCTAATGCCGTGTAAAAATGTTCCTCAGTTTTATTCTCATTAATTTTCCAGTGGCTTTGAAATTTCTTGACGTTATAACAGATCAATACCTATTTAATTACCTTTGGGTTTTGATAAGCAATATTAGCAGCAATAGGTCACTGACTGGAATGGCTAAAACCAGTGAACGTGGCTGGAAGGCAATTTATTCGTTCAATAAACTTGACTGCCAAGGCGTACGCAGAGAAATGCAAGCCTAAACTTGATATTGTCTGGACAGATAGATAAATCGCGAATAAGAAGATAAAGTGTTTAATGAGTTTTCGGTCACTGAGACTTGCAGCGTGTACCAATAGCAGCTGAACTGATTTGTGGCATTCTTCCTCTGGGAATATTTATGATTCTTGTTAGTTTACAGTCGAAAGAGCGTGATGCATGTGAAATTTCAATACCATGACAGGAGTTTTTCTTCACTCTAATAGATGTCCAGGCAAATAACCTAAGAAGAGAAAGCTTTATGAGACTGGGCGGTAGGATCAAAAATTTAGGAAGAGCAACCGAATAACGAATTAATTTGTTAGAGTGTTAACGTGGTGATAAAAATGTATATACCCTTGCAACAGAGCAAGTACTGATTCCATTATCTAAAGGTCATTGTAATTATAGTTTGTAAGATTAAAATGTAATCGGTGAACAAAAAAAAAATAAAATATAACGTCTTTAATAAATAATTCTACCCTAAAATGTATGAAATAATCCAAAAATTTCATATCCTCCAATAGGAAGATGTCATGTCAGTTTTCAGTCAAAAGCGGACGATACGTTTTGCTTTGTTTACATTGCAGAAATTATATTCATTTAAAAAGGTTAAGTCCATCTTTGAATTTAAAATTGATGTAAATCTATTGAATTGAGCTGCAAATATATAAATAGAGTAAATGGTGCTTACATTCAAAATCCTGACTATTCGTCCAAAAAGTGCTACTAGCAAATGTCCATTTTTGTGATTTGTAGAGCATCTTCAAACTTTTTCGTTTTCTAAAATAAATAGATAAATAGATAAATAGTTTATAACTTCTGGAAACAATTTCACATTGATTTTGTTTTTTAAATTAGATCAATGTTATAATCTTATTTTATTTATTTAATAGTTTCAGGGCCCATGGGGCTCAGTTAATAACGAGCTGGACTACCCTGCCAGAGCCTATGGGTTCAAATTTTATCAATAACCATGTTCTTCTGCGTTATGGGCGAAAAAATGGGCTAAGTATGCCTTTTTAGGAAGCTACACCAATCTAACCTAACCTCCGTGGCATATATGCAGCTACCTAATTTGTCTAATGTGGCATTGTTGCGCAATAATATCCAAAAGTTTGGTGCAATAATTTTCAGATTTTGACTGAAAGCACTACATATTCCAATGTAATATATAGGCTACTTAACGGATTTAAATAAAAAAGTCCCAAGAGTATTTTGAGGTTACTTATTGTAAATCGAATGCTACAATTTGGAAGTTCATAATGACGGACTGAATTTGGCTACTAATCTTTTTAAGATTGATATTTTAATACATATATCATACTTAAAAGTAAATCGGACGCATTAATTGCAAATGTAATATCAAAATTTGGAAATTTGAAATGGCAATTTAATGAATTTAAGTGAGATAAAGAACTAAGAGTATTATTTAGGCCACTAATTTCAAGTCTACATACTATCCAATGCAAAACATTTTCATTAAAGTTATTATAAAAATAATTATGTAATATAATAATGTAATGTAATAATTTCGAACGTAGTATAAAAGTTTATAAATTCAAGAAGGCGGTTCCAATCTGGAAACCACAATTTTTCGAATTTAATGAATTTAGGTGAAATTCAGTACCGAGATTTATACCTTGGCCACGTTCGTCAGCCAACAGGTACACATGGAGTCTTAGTGCCTAAATACGGGGATTCACATGTAACACCTTGGTGTACATGCTGTAACTGCCCACATATGTCGTAGCTGTATGCACTCCTGGTAATGCGAACATACCTTCCTAGTGAGGGTGGCTGGAAATATTGGTCATGTCTCTTAAGTAAAATTACCAGGATGGGTATTACATTATGTAAGGAGTCAAGTCAACCATGCTGATGGACTGACGTTTTTTATACAGTCATTTCGTCATATCGTGGTTTTGGATGGTTTGTACCTGGGTAATACTGGGGTAATACTGGCTATATTTTAACGGAACCTTCGTCATACCTGTCCACCTAGATCGTACCTGTGGACTTACCATGTTAGAAGCGCTGCATGGTGGACCCTTTTTCTCCATTCTTTCACTTATACATATAAGCAAAACAATACTTATTATAAATAAAATAAAAGGTATTGGCAACAGATGAGTTTCAATAAAATTTATCTAATTAAAACTAAATTTGTAGGAAGTCCTATTTTCAACATGACCTTTAAAACTTGAAAAAAATATCAATACCTTCGAGGTATTCATATGACTAGTATCAGAAGATGACATTTATAATTCTTATACCTATGGTATGAGTAGGTATCGGTACTTTGTGGGCACCGAAAGCTTTGACTTGATCACTCTGTCCGTCTAGAGGAAGGATCTGACAGGCGATAGGCCAAAAGAAGATATTGGCAAGACAGCAAAGCAGATACGTAGGACCCAAGGAAGCCACAACTTTGGAGGATGACCTAGAGGATGATCTTCTATCGATGGACACTGAGGACGCTGAAAAGTGGTGCTACAGTGGTGCAATGTGAGTACAATGAGTTCACTTTACATGAGGTAAGACAGGAGGTTCTAGACATTAGTTTGATTACGGATGATTTCGCCCTCATTGTCCGGAATTGAAGGATATATGGAGAGCCCTCTCTATCCGATCACCTATATCGGCCAGTATCTCCTTCTGGTATATCAATAGGAGAAAAATAGACTGGGATAGGATCAGTACTTCGTGAAGCTCTGCTGACCGAGGGTCCGCTTGTTATCAATTGCAGACAGCGGTCAATACACTGACAGGACTATATCATCAGCAGCGCTAATTTTGTTCTAGGTTTTGTTTTCGAGTCTACATTCCCGCAAAATACACCCGCCTCCTCACCGACTCACCTAGTCGTACCATCAGTTTTCCGATAAATCTTTTAAACCAGTTAAGTTTAATCCTAGCATATTAAAACCTAATTCTAATGATACCAAAAGCTCTAACTGTTGGTTAAGTCCCAATCCATGCATTAACACTAATTCTAACTCTCGTATTATAAGTCCTCATCCCACCTACTCTCGAGTTAGCATTCACACCAATCCGCCTAAATGAAAATCAACTCCCAAGCGTTGCAGTATCCGCCAACGACCTACCCCTTCCCGCTTACTCTTCTAACTTGCAAATTAAACCTAGCCTAGTTCTCAATAGGCCAGCTCACATAAAATACTATAACTTCATTTACTCACACACTCTTAGCTCACCTACCCCATCCCTCTCAGATACAACTAATACTCCTTCCGAACATGCTCCTTCCTCCTCCAATCAGATCAACCTCGCCTTCTCCTCATCCTGAAACGGCTTCCTTTGATCCTTGTCCCACAGATCATATCCTATCTCCTGGCCCCCTCCGCTCACTCCTTCCTCATCCTCCTTCAACCCAGCTCCGGCTAAGCCCTTCTTTATTGACCCTCTTCTTCCTCTAGGAGTAGAGCTAACTAAGCACTCAGCTGATTTTTCTGACAGCCGTTATTTGCTTTCCCGCCTCCGTAAGCACAGAATCTATGATAAAGTGCGGCTTTACCTGGCGAACTTTCATGACAAGCCTGATAACATCTGCATCGAAGTAAAAACTCGTACTGGTCTCCATACACCAAGTGAGTTTCCTAACTGAACTTTATGTCTTGCCCCAACTATTATATACTAAGCAACTTTCGACATCCCACCCCAACAAGTTTCCGAAGATCTTTCTCCTTATG
Source organism: Philonicus albiceps (assembly GCA_963969385.1). NCBI lineage: Eukaryota > Metazoa > Arthropoda > Insecta > Diptera > Asilidae > Philonicus > Philonicus albiceps. Next base: position 15,826,475 of record OZ017773.1, read on the forward strand.
CTTCCTATATCATTTCCAAGCGTATTTCCTATGTGCAAAAAACTCCCGTTGACTCGGAAAGTTTTGCTCCTAAACCTCCTACTAACTGCTCTCCCAAATCGAACCCCAATCTGCCAGGTACCAACCAAAACTGCATCTCCCTATATTACCAGAATGGCAGAGGGCTGCGTCCTAAAGCCCGGCATGTTTTCTTGAATTCGCTTCCCTACGACATCTTTGCGCTCCCTGAAACAAACTTAACCCCCAAGATTAATAAGAACGAATTTTTTACGTCAGACTTCAGCGTATTTCCTGTTGACAGTTGTTGACTAATTCCGGTTCTTCTGGTCGAGGCGTCCTTATTGCAGTTCACAGCCGTTTTAGTTTTACCCTAATAACTTCCTCTTCATCTTTCTTCTAGTGAGTGTGTTTTAAAATCTGCCTCACCTATCTCTTCTAACTTTCCCTTTCAGAGGGGATTTTTCCCAAACCTTGAATAAATTCTTACATCTTTCCTATTCACAAGAAAGGTTGTAAAAGTGATATTTCAAATGACTGTCCAATTGCAAAATTATCTTGCAGCCTTATCAATGAATCCATGTTGTTTTACTGCAAATCTATTTTATCCCCGACTCATTTCTTCCTACCTCGATAACCGTCATTTCAAAGTCCGTTTTAACTCCGCGAGAACCCTTTCATATCCCATTCCGTATCCCCAAGGCAGCCACCTCGGTCCTTTAACTTTCATCTATCTAAACGCCTAACGATTACCTATTCCTGTAAGCGCACTTCCTCATCTCGCAAATCCTATGCCATCTCAGGCGAACGTATTCTTTTTGTCATTTCCCTTCGTGATATCGGTGTTATATGTGACAGTGAGCTGAACTCCCGTTCCCACATAGATCATTCAATTAGAATGGCCAATTCTGCCTTGGGCTTAATTCTCTAACCCTTATGTCACCAAGTAACTCTTTATCTTCATTGTCAGACCACTTCTCGAGTATGCCTGTCAGGTCTGGTCATCCTTGCAATCCACACTCAACAGGATTGTATCTGTCCAGCCCAGATTCATCCACTTTGCCCTGCGTGACCTCTTTTGGATAGACTACTAGAATTTTCCTCGTTATGAAAACAGTCTAAAATTATTCAACCTCTAGTTTCTCGCCCTACATCGAGATGTCACCGATATTGATTTCGACCAAGTCCTTGCTCTGACCTCTTTCCCAGCATATCCCTTAACACTAACCCCCGTAACGTTAGATTTTTCCCTATCTTTCGCGTTGAAAGTCGTCGTACTAACTATGATCACTTCGAACCCTTTACCAGAATGCTGCGGATGGTCAACAACTCTGCAGCTTTCGTTTTCTATCTCACCAAAACCTCCCTTAAGCATTTCCTATACTTGCCCAACCCATCCTTCCAACGAACCATTCTGTCTCCACGCCCTCCTGGTGTAGTCATAGTTAGTAGCTTTTGTTTTTAAAATTATTTATTTTTGTAGCTTCTATCTATGGAAATAAAATAAATAAATAAATGGGGGTCTAAGGAATTCTGCAATCCTTATGTCATTAAATTACTCTACATCTTATTTGTAAAACCTCTGTTCGACTATGTCTACCAATCTACGCTCATTAATAGAATTGAATCCACTCAACGCAAAGCAATCCGCGTTACACGGCCCTCCTTGGGCAGACCGTCTCGAAGGAAATTGCTCTTAATGAAAGTCGTCTTAAATTAATTATCTTTTAGACTCTTGTCTTACGGTGTAATACCATCGAGGTCGTCTTCGTTCATCAAGTAACTGGTTCGAGTTTTTGCATAACATATCCCAGTAGGTAATAGGGCGATTGAGCCTGGGAAAATTTTGGGTACCGTGGGAAATAAGTTTGACCTTGAGATGCCCTTGTGGTTTTGTTATCGGTGGTTTGTGGTTTTGTTATCGGTGGTTTTGTGTGTGTGTGTGTGTGAGTGTCAGGTGTTATCTTTATTGTTTATTATAACCCTTTATCACTACTTCCGGGATGGTTAGGTGAGTGTAGGAAATAGTGACGTCATAGGGGATTCCAATTCCACCTCCGGTCTTAATGTTTATGTAGGTTATTGGTTGAATTAAGGTATGCGTCATCTTTATTATTATTATAACCCTTTATTTTTATCTCTGTCTGTCTCATGTTAGATAGCAGCCGATACCCGAACCGGATATCAATACCCGAACCGGATATCAATACCCGAAGTCGATATCAATACCCGAAGTCGATATCAATACCCGAGGTTGATTTCGCTGGTTGGTCAGACATCTCTGTCTCTCTCTCTCTCTGTCTCTCTCTCTCTCTCTCTCTCTCTCTGTCTCATGTTAACAGCGCCATCTGTCGCGAGAATTGGATAACGCTGGAAATTTAATGAATTAAAAAGCAGGTTGGGTAGCTTTGGGGATTTGAACCGGGGATTTGTAGCTTCAGAGGCCAGTATGTTAGCCGCTGGGCTATTAGGGTTTCTCGTCGTTGTCGTTTAATTTGTGTATATAAGGTGTTTTGGACGATCTAGCGAAAATTAATCATGCATCTCTCTCTCTCTCTCTCTCTCTGTTATGAGAATTTGAACCGAGGGAGAAATTTAAAAAAATGAATTAAAAAGCAGGTTGGGTGGCTCTGGGGTTTGAACCGAGGGAGAAATTTTTAAAAAAAAATGAATTAAAAAAGCAGGTTGGGTGGCTCTGGGATTTGAACCGGGGGATTTGTAGATTCTTGTCGTTGTTATTTAATTTAAGTTTTCTTTCGACCATGCTGATAAATATTTGCTTCGGGACCTGGTCGGGATCTGGCCACATAACATGTATGAAATCCATGGTTCTATTTTCTAAAAGATATTATTACGAGAACAGAGGAATTTCAAAGAAAAAAAGATAACGGTTGGGGGCTCTATTAAAAATTGATCGTATCGACATCCAAGCCATGGGTATCAAGTTTTATAACATATTTAGATGCAAATAACTTGTATGTTTGGGCAATGTCTCAATCACTATCCCATTCTAAATTTGCATGGGCTGAAGATATTAATATCACTACACGCGGGTCAAATTGATAAGCGAGTGCCTTTTACGGGTGAAGTTGTTGACCGTGTTGATAAGTTTTTTTTTAAAAGCCTGGCGCCTGTTCATGAGATAAAAATTGGATATCAATATCAAGGTTGCGCGAGTGAAGATAATAGAGTTGTTTTTAGTAAGACTTTTTAAGAGTGTTTTAATTGTGAGAAAATTATGTTTGAGAAATATTTTTTTCAAGTAGGGAAGGTATATCTCTATGCTGTGGTGAGTATTTCGATTAAAAAATTTTGGAAGTTTTTTTCCTTGCGGTGAGTATTTCGATTAAACCCCGGATATTATGGAGATTCAGGAAGGATATTGCGGTTTTTTTTGCTGATATTAAAGGTCTTTATAAGCGGAAAATATATTTTCTGAGGCTAAGTATCATTTCCAACGTCTTCGGCGAACAAGTTATAGACATCGGTGCTATAATTCTTTTTTTAACAATGGATTCAACAAATTTAAACCAGGAATTTATAACCCTGAAGGAGTTGAATGGCTGCAATTATAAACCTCTTTTAAAAGCGCGGGAGATGGATCCCTTCAAAACCTATGCTATTCTAGGCTGTGGGAAGGTTTCAACGAAATATGGAGATCGAATTGTGTTGGAGCTAGAGGATCATCAGATGTTTTTACCGGAACGATTCCGTAATATATCCAACAAAACAATAGAAAGACTCAACGAAGGTGGATACTTTGTCAGTTATCATGGAACATCTGGGGACACATATAATTTAAATTTTTCTAAATCTACTTCTAACCCTGTTTTTTATACAAATTTGTAGATTACTTCAGAAATAAAGTTTAATCTAAGTAAATAATGTTGTTTTGTTTTTCTACTTTACCTCTCCACTTCACTTTACAATTATTTTCTAAAAACAGGATTTTGTTCACCACTTTTCTCATTCTGAAGAGATTGATAGGAAACATTCGATTTCTCTGATGGTTCTTTTTTATTAAAATTTGGGCATATAGACTTTAATGTGATGGGGGATTTTTTTTGATTATAATGAATATTTGTTTAGACAGCATTATTGGAGGGGCTACTCCGATTACTCTTCTATATGGTTGAATCGTTTTAGTTTAACAATTCCAATTCACGTTGAATTTCGCAATATTATCGAACAAGATTTAAAGGTGTGAGTAAAAAAAAGAAAAAAGCAATATCTTACCTAACTAAGCTAGTGTGGTATTTTAATGCTACAATATAATAAAAACCGTTAGTATAATTAAAGTTCTTCCATAATCATGTTTTGGGCCGAGACGATAAAACATTTAACCAAATTTTGCACCTGCGAGGGCGGATGGCAGAATTTTAAAATTTTAATGTAATCTTAGATTCAAATAGGCTTCTTGAGGTATATATGACTCCAGAAGATGGCCATAGAAATCAGGTGTTATGAATGAGAAGTGGAGAGTGTATTCCGGTTGTACTTCATGACAAATTTCATTTCACGCCATGGCAACACGTCAAAATAGAAGTTTTTGGTAATAAATAAAATTCTATAAAAGTAGAATAAAATAAAAGTTGCATTTTTTTTTATTTATATAGGGGGTGCTATTGTAATAATAGGAGAATCTCAGGATGGTACAATAAGATACAAATCAACAAATCATTTCCCCTCCAACTGCCCCTTTAGTGATGAGGACGATTGGAAATGGAATCATCCAATGAAAGTAAAACTTGGTGATCGGTTACAGCAACATACGCATATAAATACCCCCGATGAAGTGAAAAATGATCATTAGTATTTTCTAAAGTGTGGAGTCTATACACAGGTGATTAGACAGTCAGTCAAAATGTTATCAAAAATATGTTCAGAAATTATTTTACTGTTAGCGTTTATATTATTCTATACTAGTGCGCAACCACTGCCACTAGATATAAATCTTAAGAATGACGGTGTGAGCAACATAGATTTTAAATTAAATCTTCCAAATAGCGATCAAGTACAAGTTGCCTTATCTTTTCGTCTTCTTACGTATACTAATAATAGTAGCACCAATAATTCAACAACAACAACAACAACAACAACAACAACATCACCAGAGGATTCAGTTGAAAAATCTAAGAAGAAATTTGTAACTGTCGAGGAAGCTATCGAGGGGTTTAGGCAAGAATTAATTAAAAAAGAACTGGACATTGCAGGATATATTGAAAGCAATAACATTTTTTATAGACATTTTGTGCTTGAATTTGATGATGATATTTCAATAAGAGTTCGGTGTACATATGATAGCAATTATGAAGCTCGCTCATTGAAAATAAATTGTTATGAGTATCATGAATATGAGACGGAGAGAATTTTAAGTAATGGCGAGGTTGAGTTGATAAAACAACATGATCCTAACTATAAAACTGATGTAGACTTATTAGATCTACGTAAAATGAGACAGACATATCGAATGAATATATCTTAAATAAAAAAGTGAGCTTAGTTATTATTCGTCTACCGTCTTAGAAAGATGAATATTGAACAATTTTTAAGTGAATGCTTTGAAATAATGTATGATGAACATAAAGAGGAAATAAAGGAACATTTAGATTTTTTGAAATTATTTGTAAATGTAGACAAGGTGAAATCAAAATATGGTGAACACTACACAAGCTGTCCATGGTCTAAAGATGATGCAACAGAAGGTCCCGATACATGTGAATGTCATAGTGTGGATATGCATTTAAAGAGAGTGTTATACTTGATTAATTTCTACAAAAACCTAAAGAAAAGAGGCTGTCTATCCTACTGCGGAAGCTGCTTAAAATAGGAGAGAGAGAGAGAAAACATTTTACAACAACAACACCACCAGGGATACATTTGGGCTTTGCTTATAGAGCTGCTCGTAAGGGAGAATGGCATTTGCATGCTATTGAAAGACATCGCTTCCAACAAAGGATCAACGAGCTGAATAAAATTCTAGAGCCAATATTGAACGAATATCATCGGAAACAAATATATAATACTAGATTTAATAATAAAAAATAAAAACTAACAAATTTTTTAAAACATTTATGTTTATTTTGCTTTTCCCCAAGCTCTTCAATTTCTTTTGTTGTTGTTTTGATTTTATAATACATCATTTTTATTAATCCAAGAATTGTGTTTTGATGAAAATCCTAACCACTTTACAAAAACCTTATCATCTTTTTGTTTTACAATTTTTTCAACTAAGAATAAAGCAGGATTTTTGCTTTTCTGAAGTTCGAGTTCATAGAATCCACCCTGTATTGGATTACCTTTATAATCTTCCAAGAGATATGTAACTGGATTTGTTAACTGAATTTTCCTGATTTTAAAAATTTCAGTTGTCCAATTTGGTGTATAGCCCTTTTCAAACACGTGTTTGTATTTACTAATTCGAACAAAGTCTCCAGTTTGATATCGAGGTTTCGGAAATACTTTTATGTGATTATATGTTGTTGAAATAAGCTGTTGTTCATTGCGATCGTTAACCTCAAAGGGACGCATTTTTATAGTACGATGTTTCTTCATATTGTATGTTAAAATTAATTGTTTTATAATATCAATCCATCGATATGATCCTCTCATGCTAAATTCTTTCCACATCATAGACTTTAAGGTTCTATTAAATCGTTCAGCTATTGACGCCTTAAGAGAACTATATGTAGAATAATGATTGATTTTGTAGTTTTTCATAAGCTCTGCAAAATTTTTATTAAAAAATTCCTTTCCATCATCAGTTTGCAAATTTTTAGGATGTCTTCCATCTTTTAATATTGTTCTCATAGCCTGGGTAACTTCAGCTCCACTTTTTCTTTTAACAGGTATAGCCCAGGCATATTTAGAGAATGTGTCAATAACAGTTAATAGAAAGTTGTATCCATTATTCTGAGAGGCATATGGACCCATTTCTACCAAATCAGCCTGCCATAGATCATCCAAACCCTTAATAACTACGCGACGTCTTTTAAAATTCCTCCTAGCAGGCTTGTGTAACTCATTGACAACAATTTTTTTACTCATTATTCTTATGTTCACTCTTAGGAGTATTAATTGTAATTGATTCTACATTTATAAACTTTTCTAAAACTAAATTAATATTACTAATCTTCATATCAATATATTTCATTGTATCCTCAATACCTTTTTCTATGAAATCTCTTAATTCTTCTTTTGTTGTATCTAATTTATCTTTTAGATTACCATTTGCTTTTTCAATTTTCTCAATTTCGGATTTAAGGTATCTACTGATAATATCAACATAGCTTTTATTTGTGGCATCTTCATCATCTATAGGTTGCGCGAGGTATTTAAGTGTTTTCAATTGCATATCATAATCCCCATTTTTTGTTAATAAGAATCCTATTCCTGGCTTTCCTGGAGGTCCTGGTGAACCTGGTGGACCTCTTTTACCATCAGCTCCTGTCGGACCCCTTTCACCACGCGGACCTGACAAACCGTGTTTTAAAAATTTCGTACTCGAACGTCCAAACTTGTCAACACTCATTATTATTATAAGCATAGAAGAAAAGTGACTATCCTATTTATTCAATGATGGCAGCTTCTCTTAATTCTTCTACTATGGCTACGATCTCATTATGGTGGTTATTATGACCAGCTTGTTGTGATGCTATTAAAAGTTGTAGCCTTTCTACCAATTCATTGGGATCATTCCAATATATATAATCAATATTGTTTTTAGGTAGCTGCATTAAACCTTTTCCTTCACGTAAATTGAATTTGCTTATAATATTTGTAAATTTAAATCCCCTATTTCCGCTTATTTGACTACTAGGATCATAATTTCGTTTATGTGCGCTACTGCTAATAATAATATTTGTATAATTTGCTAAGTCTTCCTCGGTATAAAAACTTGCTGCAGGTCTTTTCATAAATAGCAATTCACATAAACCAAGTGTTATCTTATATTCTTCCCCGCCAATTATAAAATTGTCATTCTTGATTTCAAAGACTGTATTTCCTATCTTCCATTGACTGCCATCAAAATATACACCATATGTAGTATCAATAGCAGGACTATTTTCAGAATATAATTTCATATATTTATCTACTATCATTTCTTTAAAACTTAATTCTTTTTCAGGTAATTTTTGTGATGGTGGTGATGTCATCATAAAAGAGTCATTATCGAATGTGGCGAATCGATTTCTTTTTATTAATGGTGTACTGGTGTGTTCTATTTCTGGGAAAATAGCTTTAGTTGTTTGATTCAACTGACTTGTTGTTGGTTCATCATTTTCACTCTTTGGCTCATTTTTTACATCAATCTTATAGTTTTCCTCAACTTTTGTAACAAGTTTATGAAGTGGTTTTGTTATAGGTTTGAATGTTTCTTCCAGTTGAAACTCCGTATGAATTTTTCCTGATTTTAACATTTGAAACTTCTTCCTCAAAGAATTTCTTATTTTTACTATATTCCTAATAGTATCTTCTTGATATTCTTTGTCTTTTGTCTTATGCTTCATTTTATGAACTGCTTTAACTGCTCTCCGAACTGCTTTTAACAGATATCTAAACTGCTTTAACTGCTCTCTGAAGTGCTTTAACTGCTCTCTGAACTGCTTTTAACAGATATCTGAACTGCTTTAACTGCTCTCTGAACTGCTTAAAGCGTATTTATATATGGATGAATGTATCAAACCCTTTTCGGTAACGACCTTTATTAATAGGACTGTCTTTATCTATCACTACAAAGCCATATTTATCTTTCCAACTCTCTGTGCAAGCCTGCTTAAAAATATTGAAAGGCATATCCGTATTGACATGATCTTCATAAGCATGTTTAAGATTCATTTCGTCTTGCTTAAAAAGAATAATGAAATTGGCATTATCACATATTAAATGTTTCGGTATACGTGTGTATGTTTGACAAAGATAAAAGCTGTCCACTTCATTATGTCGACCCATACAGAAGTATGCGCGAATATTATTTTGCTTATCGCAAGCAACATCATCGAAAATGAAAATTGAATTTCGTTTAGCTTTTTCTGGTGTTATAACAGCAGTGTTATCGGAGAATGTGTAATAACCCATTCCTTCTATTGGTTTCATTAAATCTTCTAAATACTTGTACTTAGGTTGATGTAATGATTTTGAATATATATAAATATTCTCGAATCTTAACCCATTTGGATGTTCTATAAGACCAATCATAAGATTTGTTTTACCACAGTTTGATGGACCCACAATTATACCTCGTATACTGTTGGGTAAAAGCCTTCCATACTTTTTTCTTAAGCTATTTCCGCTTTTAAAATCAATATTTGATATCGGTAATTCTGATTGTTGTTTTACAAATTTCATTATGTAGGTATATATATTCTTAACATAGAAAGGTATTACCTCAGCTCAAAGTAAACGCTACTTTAAAGAGAAGCTACTGCTTTTCACGTTTTGAAGTCGAAACCTTTAAGGATTTATTGCAACTAATATATATTTTATACTAAATACGCTTCTTATACCTGCGTTAATACAACCTTGGTTTGAGATACATTAAAAAAAAAGTAATATTGTTATGAATGCTGGAATACAATAAATGTAAGAGACGAGCTGGAAAAGGATTACTGAATACAGTAATAAACAATTTACCGTTTGAACTTCATCTCCCCGGTTATCAATACTGTGGACCCGGAACAAAACTACAAAAAAGATTAGAACGTAGCGACTCGGGTATAAATCCACTTGACGCCGCCTGTAAAGAACACGATATTGCTTACTCTAAGCATAAAGATACAGAAAATCGACATATAGCAGATAAAATTCTATTAGGAAGGGCCTGGCAAAGGTTTAAATCTAGCGACGCTTCAGTTGGAGAACGTTTAAATTCTTGGCTCATTACAAACGCAATGAAAACAAAGGTGAAATTTGGAATGGGTCTAGATAAGAAGAGGATGAAGAAGAAGAAGACGATAAAATCGAGTATATCATTTCAAAAAGGAATTCGTGAAGCGAAAAATATTCTAAAATCACAGAAACCTAGCTCAATAAATGATGCAATAAATCTTGCTTTAGGTGCTACAAAACCCATGTTTCGCGGTTATAAAAAATCAAAAATAAAAATACCTCGTATTATTCCTATACCAAAAATTGGAGGAATACTACCATTGATTCCAATATTTGCAGGGCTTTCTGCTTTAGGAGCGTTAACAGGAGGTGCAGCTGGAGTAGCCAAAGTAGTTCGTGATGCTGTTGATGCACGAAAACAACTTAAAGAATCCAATAGGCATAATGAAGCAATGGAAGCAATTGCTCTAGGTAAAACCGGTAGTGGGTTGTACCTTAAGCCCTATAGAAAGGGCTTAGGACTTTATTTAAATCCACCATCAAAAAACTATTAAAAATGCTACCCAAAAGACCACTTAATGAATTCGATCTACAACAGGCTGCTAAGAATTTACCAAACTTTAGAGGAGTTTTCATGCGCGACAGTCTTCCTAAAAAAGCAAGAAAGAATGAATGTGGCATTATAAATTTAGACTCTATTTCTGGACCAGGAACTCATTGGGTAGCATATTATAAAAATGGAACGAAAAGCGAATATTTTGATAGCTTTGGAAATCTGCAACCACCTAAGGAAGTTATTAAATATTTAAATAATAATAATTTAGTATACAATTATGATACATATCAAAATTATAACACAATTAACTGTGGCCATTTATGCTTAGAATTTTTGTTTAATCGCTGCAGGTCATAAATAAAGCTATATTTTTTTAATCAAAAGTCTCATTTTATTCCAAACAACCATGTCATTAACATTAACTTTAAGCGGTAGTTCATCTGTACTAACAGCTGAGTATTTTCCATCTTTGGAACTGAAAACTAATTACGTTTGTGGTTTAATTGACTTTCAAACGTACAATTCAATCCCTAATGTTGATAGCAAGAATAATTTACTTCGTATCGGAAACACAACTATTAAAATTCCTGAAGGTTCTTACGAAATTAGCGACATTTCCGAAACTGTTAATAGAGAATTAAAAAAAATAGGTAGTGAAGAAGTTATTATTATTAAGGCAAATAATAATACTCTCAAAAGTGAAGTTAAAAGTTCAGAAAAAGTATTTTTTAATACAGAAAATTCAATTGGTTCCTTGTTGGGGTTCAGTAAACGGATCCTTGAACCTAAAATTTTAAACGAATCCGATTTACCAGTAAATATAATAAAAGTGAATGTAATTCGAATTGAGTGCAATATTATATCAGGCTCATATATAAATAACACACAAGTTCATACACTACATGAGTTTTCACCCAAAGTGAAAATAAAATAAAAATAAAAAAAAAAAATATAAAATAATTGAGGTTCCGAAGAATGTAATTTATTTACCAGTGAATGTGCAGAGAATTAAGTCGGTTGCGCTCAGATTAATAGATCAAAACGGAGATTTAATAAACTTTAGAGGTGAAACTATAACGATAAGACTACATCTAAAACCGCGAAATGTTAATACATAACACGGTCAATAAAAGCGGCTATAAAAGTACATTACCTAGTAGTCAGCTCTCAACAACGTTACAGACTAGAAGGAGTTTAACAATAGAAAACGAAAGAGTTTTAAAATCCTTAGGATTTATATTAAAAAAAGAAAAACAGAAATGAGTGAGACTTTAGATATTTCACAAGGAATTACTTATGATAATTCAATTACAAAAATTGAATATCATAGTTATTCCCCATATCAGTCCTCTTATAAAAACAGTGATGAAATTCGAATTTCTATACAACATCAGGATTTATACATTTTACCCTGCGAAAGTTTTATTTATATCGAGGGGGCTCTAACGAAAACAGATGGGACTACCTCAATAACATCAAATCTTTCCAATAATTCTATTGCATATCTTTTTGAAGAAGTTCGTTATGAATTAAATGGTGTAGAAATAGACAGAACGAGGAATCTTGGATTCGCTACAACACTAAAAAATTATATATCTTTGAATCAGAATGAAAGTAGTACACTTCTAAATGCTGGCTGGTCACCAAATGAAGCAATATCACTAGAAAAAGGATTTTTCAATTTTTGCATCCCCCTAAAAATGCTTTTAGGGTTTGCTGAAGACTATAGAAAAATTATTGTGAATTCCAAACATGAATTAATATTGATTCGAAGTAGAAGTGATGAGAATGCTTTTATTGCAAAACATGATGATGTAAAAATTGATATATTTAAACTTCAATGGCGTGTACCTCATATAACTGTAGCTGACGGAGAAAAATTAGCTCTCTTAAAAACAATTGATTCTGGACATCGGATCCAAATGAGTTTTCGTAGTTGGGATATCTATGAATATCCAGTTTTACCACAGGCTACAGAACATACATGGTCTGTAAAAACATCTTCACAACTAGAAAAACCACGATTTGTTGTGGTTGCTTTGCAAACAAATCGTAAAAACAATAAATCTGAAGATGCCAGCAAATTTAATCATTGCGATACATCAGATGTTAAAGTACATCTTAATTCTGAAACGTTTCCATATGAAGATATGAACATTAAATTTGATCGAAACCGCTATGCCATACTATATGATATGTATGTAAAATTCCAACAATCATACTATTCTCGCCAAAATCAACCTCTTCTAACTAGAGAAAAATTTAAGGATGAGGCTCCAATTGTGGTTATAGACTGCTCACATCAAAACGAATTAATAAAATCGGGGCCGGTTGACATTCGGATTCACTTGAAAAGTAATCAAAATATTCCGCCACATACATCAGCCTATTGTTTACTGCTTCACGATCGGGTAGTTGAATACAGTCCGTTGACTAGTGAAGTTCAAAAAATTATTTAGGTAAAATGGGCAATAATTTAAGTAAAATATGTGCAATCGTCGATATCCAAGGATTCAAAAATGAAAATAATAAACTGATTGTGAAAGAAATGGCTATATTAACAAATGAAAACTGAATACAACACTTTGTATTTCTACCACCATACGGACTTCAAGAGCTACCCCCATCAAAAATTCGAGAGGCTAAATGGATGCAAAATCATCATCACGGTATTTCCTGGAGAGATGGATACATTCCCTATCATCATTTAAAAGCGTTGATAACTCCTCTGTTAAACAATAAAACAATATATGTTAAAGGGTGTGAAAAACAATATTGGATAAAACAATTATTTGGACAAACTTTAGATGTAATCAACATGGAGGAGGAAGATCTACAATGCCCAAAACTTTCTTTTCTCAAATATGAAAATCCTAATACATATCATTGCTTAATCCACCAAGGAATCTGTGCACAAGAGAATGTGTTTTTGATGGAGAAGTTTCTGAAATGTAACAATGGTTCTAGCCAAAATAAACAAATTGTTTAAATTAAAAAAATGTTTTATTAAAACTCTATACCTAGATTATTACATATCTTATAATGACCCATGCATTTTTTTTGTAGATCTTTCAGAGTACTTAACTTATTCTAAATTACATTGTTATTTAAAACAAACAAACAAAAAATGTGCTAGGCCTTTTTCGAGTAAAGTAAATGGGTATTTTGCTGTGATAAGCGATTGACTTGGCGGGTCTGTTCTTTTTTTTTACGAGCGAGGTTATTGACTGGGGGTTTTATACGAAATTGATATCTATTTTACACCACCTTTATCATTTTCAGCATTATTGAGTATTCGCCTAAACCCTCAATTTCCACATTTTAACCGAAATACTCACCGCAAGGAAAAACTTCCAAAATTTTTTAATCGAAATACTCACCGCAGCATAGAGATATACCTTCCCTACTTGAAAAAAAATATTTCTCAAACATAATTTTCTCACAATTAAAACACTCTTAAAAAGTCTTACTAAAAACAACTCTATTATCTTCACTCACCCAACCTTGACATTGATATCCAATTTTTATCTCATGAACAGTCGCCAGGCTTTAAAAAAACTTATCAACACGGTCAACAACCTCACTCGTAAAAGGCACTCGCTTATCAATTTGACCCACGTGTAATGATATTAATATCTTCAGCCCATGCAAATTTAGAATGGGGTAGTGATTGAGACATTGCCCAAACATACAAGTTATTTGCATCTAAATATGTTATAAAACTTGATACCCATGGCCCGGCTGTCGATACGATCAATTTTTTAATAGAGCCCCCAACCGTTACCTTTTTTTCTTTGAAATTCCCCCGTTTTCGTAATAATAATATCTCCGCAGAGTTTTTAGAAAATAGAACCGTGGATTTCATACATGTTATGTGGCCAGATCCCGACCAGGTCCCGAAGCAAATATTTATCGGCATGATCGGAAGAAAACTTAAATTAAATGACAACGACAGGAATCTACAAATCCCCCGGTTCAAATCCCAGACCCATACAACCTGCTTTTTAATTCATTTTTTTAATTTCTCCCTCGCGGTTCAAATCCCAGACCCGTACAACCTGCTTTTTAATTCATTTTTTTTAAATTTCTCCCTCGGTTCAAATCCCAGAGCCACCCAACTTGCTTTTTAATTAATTAATTCATTAAATTTCCATCGTTACCAAATTCTCAAATTCTCATGACAGATAGAGAGAGAGAGAGAGAGAGAGAGAGAGATGCATGACTAATTTTCGCTAGATCGTCCAAAACACCTTATATACACAAATTAAACGACAACGACAAGAAACCCTAATAGCCCAGCGGCTAACATACTGGCCTCTGAAGCTACAAATCCCCGGTTCAAATCCCCAAAGCTACCCAACCTGCTTTTTAATTCATTAAATTTCCAGCGTTATCCAATTCTCGCGACAGATGGCGCTGTTAACATGAGACAGAGAGAGAGAGAGAGAGACAAAGATGTCTGACCAACCAGCGAAATCAACCTCGGGTATTGAGATCGACTTCGGGTATTGATATCGACTTCGGGTATTGATATCCGGTTCGGGTATCGGCTGCTATCTAACATGAGACAGACAGAGATAAAAATAAAGGGTTATAATAATAATAATAAAGATGACGCATAGCTTAATTCAACCAATAACCTATATAAACATTAAGACCGGAGGTGGAATTGTCATCCCCTATGACGTCACTATTTCCTACACTCACCTAACCATCCCGGAAGTAGTGATAAAGGGTTATAATAAACAATAAAGATAACACCTGACACCTGAAATTATTTTTCATAAACATCTATCCATCATTTTAACAGTACGAATTTTAACGTATACTTTAAAAGACAAGTCAAGTTGTTGTCACATCTGGTCATACTAAAATTTATAATACCTTACAATTAATCTTAGAAGCAGAATTTACACAAACTAAAATATTTAATTTAATTTCAATTAATAATCCTATGAGATGATACATTTTTGGTCATCGTCTTCCTGGCAAAGGCATTCCTTACACATTTCTATGTTGCTTTCTCGTTACAATCAGCTGAAAGTCATAAGAAATTATTACTTGAATTATCTATTCAAAGTAATTTTTTATAACAAAAAAGGCACATTTTTATTTGTTTTATTTTAGTTTTCGAATATTGAGTTGAAACAGTCTGGAATGTGAAAATGCATTTTTTCCTAAAGAATAAAATGTGTTTATTTGTTGTTATTAATATTTAAAATTGTTTATTACTATTTCTTTAATTTTTCTGTTAAGATTCTCTGTTAAGTATAAAATGTGAAATTGCATGCCTTTTCCAACGAATATAATAATGAATTTCTGAATTGTTATTAATTGTTGTAATTGTTTATTTACTTTTTTAAGTTGCAATTTTAAAACAATCATTAGCATTCATGCTCAATTGAATCTCACAATTTGTGAAGAGGTTCAAATAGATTTGTCCTTTTGAAAAAGATTTATGAACTAAAATCAACGATTTTTTATTATCTGTTAATTAACAAATAAAAAAAATGACGAAAAACTATTAAATTTTATTAATTTTAATGTTCAGAACAATTTTCCAAGTTGTCTAACACTTTGCACCAATTTCTATTTTTTTTACATTTATTATCCTGAAATTCTAATTTGTTTAAACAAAAGGGTAAGGGGTGGAAACTTAAATATCTTACTGATTCTGTTATAAACAACTTTGTATTAACGTTTCCACCCATTCAGAATATTTTAACCAGTGTATTTGAAAAAACGTTCGTTTTTTTTAATAAACAATTTTACAATAAACAAAACCGGTGGAAACTTTAATACAAGGTGAATAATCATTTATTATATCACCCTCTAACGTTTCCACCCAGGCTGCCTTTTTTATTCAAAGTTATAAACAAAAAACCTTTTTCACCCTTTTTCACCCCTTTGCGAACACCCCCGAGGGTGGAAAAAAATTAGAGCTTCATTTCTCACCGTCCCCAACAATATATCAAAAAATGAGATATCCACTCCAATTTTGGGATTCAGAGGTTTTATTGACTGGCCTATTAGTACAAAACGAAAGATGGAGAAAGATGTAACGTTGAGAGGGTTTATGTTAAGGGATAAGTAGGTAATAGGGCGATTGAGCCTGGGAAAATTTTGGGTACCGTGGGAAATAAGTTTGACCTTGAGATGCCCTTGTGTGAAATTCATTATTATATTCGTTGGAAAAGGCATGCAATTTCACATTTTATACTTAACAGAGAATCTTAACAGAAAAATTAAAGAAATAGTAATAAACAATTTTAAATATTAATAACAACAAATAAACACATTTTATTCTTTAGGAAAAAATGCATTTTCACATTCCAGACTGTTTCAACTCAATATTCGAAAACTAAAATAAAACAAATAAAAATGTGCCTTTTTTGTTATAAAAAATTACTTTGAATAGATAATTCAAGTAATAATTTCTTATGACTTTCAGCTGATTGTAACGAGAAAGCAACATAGAAATGTGTAAGGAATGCCTTTGCCAGGAAGACGATGACCAAAAATGTATCATCTCATAGGATTATTAATTGAAATTAAATTAAATATTTTAGTTTGTGTAAATTCTGCTTCTAAGATTAATTGTAAGGTATTATAAATTTTAGTATGACCAGATGTGACAACAACTTGACTTGTCTTTTAAAGTATACGTTAAAATTCGTACTGTTAAAATGATGGATAGATGTTTATGAAAAATAATTTCGTTTGCTTACACAAAAAATCACGATAAAAAACAACTTTTCAGACTTTTCTGATACTTTTTATTATTATTATTATTCAAAATCAACGGG
The DNA here is from genome assembly GCA_963969385.1 of Philonicus albiceps. Classification (NCBI taxonomy): domain Eukaryota; kingdom Metazoa; phylum Arthropoda; class Insecta; order Diptera; family Asilidae; genus Philonicus; species Philonicus albiceps. Next base: position 15,843,662 of record OZ017773.1, read on the forward strand.
TATGCACCCTTTTTACAATGTTACAAAATATACAGAAATATACAAAGATAAAAATTCATCTGACATAAATATTGCACTTTCAAATGTATATATGTACAATGCGGACTGGCTGTATGTGCAGTATAAATAAAATAAGTGGCTTGATAAATAAGTACAATACATGATATAATAAAACGAAAAAATGAAGAAACGTAGAAACAATGACAAAGAAAAGACAGAATAAAGATTACAGGCGACTAATGACTAGATTTTTGAACAGAGGGTAAGATAAGTTAAGCTCGTCTCTCGAGTGTAAAACAGAATTTGCTAATCTTGTTAAACGCGGAATGGTACTGTTGAAAGCGAAAGAAGTTCTGTAGTAGTCCACACAAAAAAGTAAAGGACGTCGAACTGTTCTAGCTGGTACATTAAAATGAAAAAGGTTAAACAAATCAAGACAAAGTATACGGCTATTGACAATTGAATGCAAAAATAACAGATCATTAACGTGACGACGTGATTCAAGCGTATTAACGTTTGAGAGACTTAGTGCAAGAGAGTAGTCGTGCTCTATGGGAGACATTGAAAGATTGTTTTTGTACATAAAAAGCCTAAGAAATTTGTGCTGGACGGATTCGATGGAAGATATTGCATCGTCTGTGAATGGTGACCATGCCACTGACGCATATTCAAGCATGGGCCTGACTAGCGAGATGTATAGTGTCTTAACTGTGTTTGGCGACCTGAAATGCTTGGAGTTTCTGGATATGAAACCCAAAGTCCTGCGTGCCCTTAACAGAATATCATCAATGTGGGGGCCGAAGGATCCACTCGATGAGTACTTGACACCCAGATCAACAAAATCATCGCAGCTGGATATTGGTTCCTCATGGATGGTGTAGTGGTAGGTGACGGTGTTTCGCTTTCGCGAGAAATGCATTACCTTGCATTTCGCCACATTCAGCTCGAGGGCGTTGTTCGAGCACCAGACAACCAGCCGGTCCAGATCCCGCTGGAGCAAGGCAGCTTCATCAGCGGAGCCGACGGGGCGGTAAAGCTTCGCATCGTCAGCATACAGCAGCGACTGACTATATTTGAAGACAGTTGGTAGGTCGTTGATGAAGATGTTGAAAAGCATCGGGCCAAGGTGGGAGCCTTGTGGTACACCTGAAGCGGCAGAGTAGGAAGCAGCCGTAGAACCATCAACACCAACCGTATAACTGCGGTCAGAGAGATAGGAGGTTATCCATGACAAAAGCTGTCCATCGAAGCCAGTAGCCCTCAACTTGCATAGCAAGACCTGATGGTCGACCCTGTCGAAGGCCTTGGCAAAGTCCGTGTAGATCACATCAACCTGTTTATTTGCATCAAGATGGCGAAAGATGAAATCGTTCAAAAGAACGAGGTTGGTGGAGGTTGATCTACCAGATCTAAAGCCGTGTTGTTCATTGGCAAGTATGGGGTCGATCAAGGGCTTCAGCTGTTGGGTCACGAGTTTCTCAAAGAACTTTGGAATTGCACTGATGAGAGCTATCGGACGATAGTTCCTGATGTTCGATTTGTCCCCTGCCTTGTGGATAGGTTGAATGAGACTCGTCTTCCAGCAGTCGGGAAATATCCCGGACTGGAGAGATTTCTCAAACAAGATCCACAGCGGTCTGGCCAAGCCGTGACGTGCCTCTCTAAGGAAGAGGTTTGGGATTCCGTCAACACCAGGCCCGGAAGAAACGTCGAGTAGCGTCAGGCCCTCGAAGATTTCAGCAAGCCGAAGGTGGAGTTCAGTGACGTTCAGCGTACGTGGGATACTTTGGGTGCCAGGTGGAGCGGCTGCCGAGTTGTTACTGAAGACTGATTCGAAGAAGGCGGCAAACAGTGAGTTGATTACATCTGGCGAAGACGAGGAACGTTCGTCGAGGTACATCGCGGGCGGTAGTGCTGGGGACTTCCGTAGGTTGTCCACGTACCTGAAGAAGTACTTCACGTTCGACGATACAGATGATTCAACCTTGCTGACATACTGCCTGTATAGAAAGTCCGAGTAGTTGGCCACTTGTCGGCGCAACTGCAGGAATTGAAGCTGAGCTGATGGGTTGCCCGTTTTCTTGGAGGCAGTGTGTGCCATCTTCTTTTTCCGTATCATATTCTTCAGTTTGCTGTTGCACCAGATGGGGAAGGAGTCGCACTGTACAGACTTCGTCGGAACGAGGTCATCAACGATTCTTCGCAGGATCTCTGTAAAGAAGGAGGAAGCATCATTCAGGTCCAACTGGTGGAGGTAATCCCAATCAATGAGATTCAAGGCAGAGGTGATGACAAAGTAGTCGGCCGACTTGAAGTCCTTCCACGATTTACGTTTGAAGGGGGTCCCGGCTGGTCGATGGTTTAGCAAGCTGATGGAGAGAGGGGGATGAAAAGGAATATCCTCAGGGAGATGAACATCCGTTGTGCGCCATACCCGGACCGGGTTGAATGAGGAGAACAGCAAATCTAAAGTTTTACCCTGGTCATTTGGAACGGTATTTTGCTGCCTAAGGCCAAGTCTATGGCAGCAGGTGGAACAAAGCGCGTTGGCAGATGAAATCATCGATCTGGTAGCATTCGGATGTGGAGCAAAGCGAGTGATGTCGGTGTCATTGTCCCAGGTGATAAGTGGTAAATTGAAGTCACCGGCCAGAAGGAAGTCGCAAGATTTCCCTAATAAGAGGTGCTCCAGCCTGTCACACAGGTTCACGTAAAAAACCACGGGTGACTGTGGTGGGATGTAAACGACACCGAGGATGGTAGGTACATTCGAGAACATGCATTCCACGAAGACGTTTTCAGTGTCATGGAAATCGAGTTCGATTCGACGACAGGGAAATTTGTCTCGAACAGCTATCAGAACTCCTCCACCTCCCTTGTCCAATGGTCTATCGCATCTGAAAAGCGTGAATCCATTTAAACCAAGCTCGTGATCCAAGATGTCGGGCTTCAGGCCCGTCTCAACCAGAAGCACAACGTCAGCAACTGTGGTAGCTCCAAATTGGCGAAGGGGATCCAGTTTCGTCTTGAGACCTCGAACATTTTGAAAAAAGAGTGACAGATCAGATGGTGGATGTGGGGATGATGTACATACCCGGACTACACGTTTTTTGAGATGTTGACGATCTGAGGTGCGCCGTTAACAAATTTGATTGTCAAGTTCTGCCCTCCTGACTCTAGCCGACTTTTGAGGTCCTTACGAAGTTTGGCAAGATACCTCCTTTGATCCAGGGTAAGATCATTTTTTACCAGGATACCAAGAGCAGCGAAGGCGGCGCGGCGTTTGAGTACTCGGATTGCACCGGCTTCGGAGTCAAAGACCAGTTTGAGAGGTCTGGGATGTCCGTCGCGGGCTGTGCCGAAGCGAAAGGATGATACAGGGGGTGTCAGTTCCTGGAAATCCTTAGCCAAGGCGTTGAAGGCACGAAGGTCATCTCCATCGTCTGGTACCTGGAAATCGTACACCAACACATTTTTGGCATGATTTCGACGATTTTCGAATTCGCCAAGTAGATGTTGCTGTGTTGATATTGGTAAATCGGCAGAGAGTCCGGTTATGTCTGTTCGCGGCTGGGATTCAAGCACGGACAGTCTCTTCTCCAGTTCAGTGACCCTGGTAGTAAGGTCGGCGAGGGATTTCTCAATTACAGCTGTCAGAGTAGCCTCCAGCCGGGTCTCGAGTATTCTGGACCATTTCTCGAATTTGGCATCCAGAAGGTCCTCAGATGCTCCATGGTTACCTGCTTCAGATGCAGGTCGACCGTTGTTGTTGGATTTTTGAGCAGCCGGAGAAAGCACTGGAGGCAGCAGTAACGAGCGACGAGATTTCTTCAGTGACCCACAGCAAAATGCAAAAGCTCCCGAAGTTAATTTCGGAATGCTTTGTGCGCAGGCATTATGCACAACAATTGCACATGTGATGCATTTTGATTTTTTTGCATTTCGTGCAATGTCCGCACTGCAAATTGGGCAGACACTGATATTCGCCATGGTGCAGAAAAAAGACGTCACGTTCCCTCGACGCCAAAAACGACAAAAAAAAAAAAAAAAAAAAAAAAGACAGTGCACAGGTATTGTAGGTATAGCAAAAGTGAGGTTATGCCGGGTGGAAATGTAAGCAAGTCCCCAACCGAGTTGACGTGAGGTTGCGGGCACTGGTGCAATCGGGCGAAAGTTTCTCCTTGGCCCAATGATGATCGTACAACGGTTGTTAAACAAATCTCCACAAGTTCTTTAATTATTTCACTTCAGCATTTAGCTTAAATTATCAAACAATCCCTCGAAAAGGCACATGAACAGCACAGTTTAATTCAGCTGCTTTATGTCAAAAAATGTTATGAATTGTCACCAAATTATCTGAAGGTTCTTGTAAAAAGTTTTCGCATTTCGCATTAAAATCGATTGTCGAGACTACGTTTTCACCCGATATAAGATATGTGAAATATGAAATATGAGACGAGACCACAATTTTCAATAAATGACGAGCGCAAACCTCAAAAATGAATTAATTTTCCGCGAACTCCACTCTTCGACGTTCTACGGTGGCCGCCATGATGATTATGATTATATTGAAAAAAAAAAAACGTTTTATGTAATGCCATTCTTTATTGTTATTAATGTTCAACATTGTTTATTGCTATTTCTTTAATTTTTCTGTTAAGATTCTCTGTTAAGTATAAAATGTGAAATTGCATGCCTTTTCCAACGAATATAATGATGAATTTCTGAATTGTTATTAATTGTTGTAATTGTTTATTTACTCTTTTAAGTTGCAATTTTAAAACAATCAGTAGCATTCATGCTCAATTGAATCTCACAATTTGTGAAGAGGTTCAAATAGATTTGTCCTTTTGAAAAAGATTTATGAACTAAAATCAACGATTTTTTATTATCTGTTAATTAACAAATAAAAAAAATGACGAAAAGCTATTAAATTTTATTAATTTTAATGTTTAGTACAATTTTCCAAGTTGTCTAACACTTTGCACCAATTTCTATTTTTTTTACATTTATGATCCTGAAATTCTAATTTGTTTAAACAAAAGGGTAACAAAAAGGGTGGAAACTTAAATATCTTACTGATTCTGTTATAAACAACTTTGTATTAACGTTTCCACCCATTCAGAATATTTTAACCAGTGTATTTGAAAAAACGTTCGTTTTTTTAATAAACAATTTTGCAATAAACAAAACCGGTGGAAACTTTAATACAAGGTGAATAATTATTTATTATATCACCCTCTAACGTTTCCACCCAGGCTGCCTTTTTTATTCATAGTTATAAACAAAAAAACTTTTTCACCCTTTTTCACCCCTTTGCGAATACCCCCGAGGGTGGAAAAAAATTAGAGCTTCATTTCTCACCGTCCCCAACAATATATCAAAAAATGAGATATCCACTCCAATTTTGGGATTTAGAGGTTTTATTGACTGGCCTATGACTACGGCCACTTCGAATCCTTCACCAGAATAATGCGGAAGATCAACAACTCTGCTGCATTTGACCTGCTTATCGACAAGGATTTCCTCAAATATGCTTATGTCTGTCTGACCCACCCATACATCTATCCCACACGATCTTATATGATTTTCTTTTTTATTTTTATTTAAACTTGTTATATACATATTAGTTTGTTTGCTTTGTTATATAAGTTTAATTTAAGCTCTATATTGTAGATTGTGTTAAGCGAACTGAATAAATAAACTAAATAAAGATCCAACCTCACCGTAATATTAGCTTAGTGAAACTGATTAACTAAATTTCTGGAAACCGTTCTGAAAGTGGCAAGGCATTCGAAATGAATATTCCTACAAATTTTCATCAAAAGGGAAGACTTACAAATTCTTCACTTGTACCATACTGTAAAAACCAAACTTGAATATACTCATATATACATACACATATGAATTATGAATAAATAATTCTAAATTTAGGGACAGGATTTTCCCAATATGCTTTGAAAGCTAGATGAAAATAGGAAAAAAATGGTTGGCTGGTTTAAGTGGGGATCCCAATCAACTGAATCGGAATCGAATTAGGGCAAGCGTGCGCCGTTTTGAAACTACAGAATCTCCAAGAATGAAACCAGGATGTCGTGAGATCAGAGCCAATCAATTAGGAATTTTAGACCTTGTGGTGAATAGCATGAACTCTGTCTTGATCGGGTTTATTCCTAGGCCGCACCCTGAAGGAGATAGTCCATTACCATCTCCGATAGTCTGGCTTCGATATCGCACTAGGCCTACCCAAAATCTTTCCCCTGGAGGATGCCTTCTCCTTTAGCGGAACCTGCAGGTGATCATTCACTACACTGTGTGCTTGCAGAGACTTTGCCGTCCTCGGCTAACCTGATTGCAGTCCTCGTAACCTTGTGCCACATGGCCTTGCTTCCCGTCGCAGTGGTCATCGCCTTCATTACCTTGGTTCTTTTGGCATACACGCTCTCTTTATTAGAACGACTGCGCTTTGTAGTCTCCTGCCTCCGCTGTAGTTTCTTATTTACTAGGCTCCGGTTGAACTCCTGTACAACCGCCAGGTACCTGATTTTATCAGCGACATCCTTTACTATTCTCATGCAGGTGTCATGTTGTGAAGATTTAATTTATATATTTTAAATATATTTCCTTTTTATTTCAATCGGATTTCTTGTAATTGATTATTACTGCAATCAATATAATTTATTTATTATTCAATAATTTATTTAATTGAGTAACTAAATAATTATTTGCTTTGTTCCAAAGATTCCACTAAAGTTTATTATTAACGACGTTTGTAAAGAAATTATTGTTTATTTCCAAGGGTTTTCCAATTCCAAACCAGACGAAGGAAGGATAAAGTGTACTACTTGCTATAGATCGTCTCAAGAAAAATGGGCAATTCTTTACTTTGTAAAAATTAAAATGTAAGTACAATTAAATTGTAAATAAAAATAATTGATAACTTGTAACAATTAACCCTATAAATGTGACAAGACCCCGCTAGTAAGTCTCTACAATTGAGTTTAGATGTTAATAAAACATAGACTTCTTTTATGGTATGCTTAATATAAGGGAATATTACTCTATGTTTTACTTAGGGACTTGTATAAGCTATGTGTAATCACTAAATCACTAAATTTTCCAATTAAAGCTTTAATAGGTGACCATAACATATTTTAAATTCAAAATCGTAACAATCAACCTCGGTCTCTCTTACCTTAAGATTTTTGGTGGTTTTCCTTGGATTTTATGGCAGTATTCGGAGTTTCTTTTTGGCCTTGCTTCCCATCCGTTGTTAAAAGGGTTGTGCGACCATAGTTTTCAGACTATGACTTTCAATTTGGAGCTCTAAATTAAATGTCTTATATTATTTTAGGTTATTTTTTGGAACTTCAACTTAAATTTGGTTTTATGGTACTTGATTAACTTCAATACCGACTGTGTCATTTTATAAATAAGTAGGCTTATGGGGTATTGAAAAAGCTTTTTAATTGTTAGGAGACTGGATACAGACTGAATATTCTAAGATTAATGTAGAAGATGGAGTGATCCCGTTAAGGGCTTGTGATAGAAATAAATGGGTTTCACTAATTCCGCGATTTTTTACTATTGTAAGGTTTTTCATACGGTATACTACTTTCATACTGTGCCATATGGACTTAGTTCCCGAGTTCACGAAAATTAGAAAGCAATTTCAGAATTAATTTAAAAAAAAATATATATATATATATATATATATATTTCATTAGCTCCCAATAAACACTAATAATCAGATCATATTTTTGTTGTATCAGAATGGCGCATTTTACTGCTAATTGGATTCTGACCGACCAACCAATTTCAGTAATATTATTGATAACTTAAGCACATACCAGATACAGATAAAATTAATACCAGTGCCTCTTCTAGTGTTGCTACTGGTACTTATTTTGCCAAGGTAGGTAGGTATAATAATAATTTCACCAAATAAAAAGTTTCCTCGTTAGCCATTCTTCTTACGCATTTTGCATTTAAAAAAATTTTTCTTTATTTGATAAAATATTATATTTAACACAAAATTAAGGTGTGTGTAAAATAATTTTATTTAAAACTTTAAAGGTTTAACCCTGCAGTGATCCGCCCATGTTTTGAGCCTCCGTGTACTTTAAGCTGGATAGTTGCCTGATGCGCTCAAGGTACTAAGAATAGCACATACCGATTCTTCAACAAAAAAGAAATTGAATTTTTTTATTTACAGGAGAAATATTTATTTATAATTTTTTTTACATACAAGTATATTGAAAGTACTAAGGCGCGACCAATTAATTAACAAAAATTTAAGAAATTCTGTAGTCCTCGCCGCTATAGAGAACGGTCTGGCATGCTTTCGACGAGTTTTTTTTGCATATTCAATCGACAGCGAACGCCTTGCTTGAGATTTCTGTTTGGTTAAAAATACTGTAAGACACTTAATAAACAATGTTTTGATACCAACTAATTAAAATCTGATTCCAGCAATCAGACTAAATTCGAGGATATCCAAAATCAGTTTCAAAAATGATTCTTGGGTTGAATTTATAACTGGTTGGTGGAATCATTTCGAAATTTTCTTAAAAAACCCCCCGAAGGAGCAAGATAAGTAGAATCTCGTCTTTACTTACCGATCTCATCTTTTCTCTTCGGGTGATTCTACACAAAAGGGAACTTATCGAAAAAACTGTGTGTAAATATTATAAAAATTAAATTTTATTTCAATATCTCATTTGTATGACCTACGAAAATGCAGCTTGCCAAAAAAACTTATTTTATAGAATTAGATTATAACAAAACTGTTTTTTTATTGTAACTCATGGACCTTCAAGACCTCCTATTTCGATGTCATTTACATTGATAAGGGTGGGGTGATCACATCTCGTAATTCTTTTGATTTAAAAAATGTTTGCCTTTCGGGATATAAAAGAAGAACTCTCTGTATCTCTGTATCTCTGTATCTCTGTTCTATTCTACGTATTTCATATGAAATCAAAAAAACAACACAACACTATTTTTAGTTTATCTCGCAATGTTTTAACTTTACACGTAAAAGTAGATATTATGAGATTTTTTACAGCATTGCAAAAAATTGAATATATTTTTTACAAATTAATGTAGCAGATGTTTGAAAAAATGGATTTTCATACTTTTTCCAAGATAGCGACGAAAGCTCAAAGTTTCTGGACACAAAAACTCAAAGTTAAGCTGTGTTAACGTCTCTCTATAGATAACCGGTGGAAGATCGGATGTTACTTATTTTGCAGGATAAATTGAAAAGCCTGTTTTGCACATTTTGATTAGACAATTGTTTTACATTGTCAGGAAAGAGGTAGGGAAAGTAATGTCCGAAACCTATGGTATTGGTGCAGATAAAAGATCTGTGCAAAATCAGCTGATTCTAATAACGAAAACTTTAGAGACGATTCATTTACGAAACTGAAGGGTATTGAATGTACTGTTTTTTTTAAATGTTAAGTCATGCAGTAAGAGCTCTCCAACATAAAAGCCTTAACGTGACTTGCATGAGCATGACAGCTCCGAAAAAGTGCAAGGAAAATCACGAATTTTGTGATACAAATAATTGGCAATTAAAGAAATTACGAAAGAGAAACAGGAACTGAATAATCCTTTTCATCTATTCTATCCAGTATAACTTAATTGCAGGAATGTTTTAGGGCTGCTAAATACCGTGAAACTTTACAATTGTACTGCACGAGCTAACTTGGATTCCTATCACGTCTTGAGGGTTAAGCTCAGACGTTGGAGAGGACAGATTCGTCTTGAACATATTTTTGTGTTGAATTTTAGCACTTAAGTGGTTGGAAATCTCGCAGGAGTCGTTCGTCGCCTGACTAAGAAAGAAAAAAGTACTGAGGATCTTGGAAATGCTAAGCGCATTTAAGTAGTATGAAGGGAATATTCTGCAACTGCTGGAGGTTTACTTGCCGAACAAGGCTCTCATACAAATTATTCTTAAAGCAATGATTGCATTTCCAGGACAATGTAAGCCAAACATACTTAATTTAAAGGTACGATTGCATACCAAGCAGCTGATAAATGTTACGTTAACGTTGCAATATTCTGTTCAAAATAGAAAATTATAACTACCCAAACATTTATTATTGAGCTTTAAAATATATAAATTCTATTTGATAGCGTTAAACGAATTTAAAATTTTTCGTTTACTCAAGATTCAGAATATGGAATGACACGTAGGTATTACCAAGTGCGTAACCATGATTTACGAGCAATTTAACGGACGAAGAGCTATGAAATTAGATGTATGTATGATGTATTCGATGTAAAACCCAATTTTCGCCAGACTTGTAAACTAATGAATTACATTGATAATGATTACTCTCACCATTATCAGTAATGAAACTTTGTTAAAGCTGCCATAACCATTTTGGCTTAATTTCATCATTGTATTTAATTACTAGTGAAGCTCTTATTAGCATTACATATTTTATGAAGAAATTGTAATTGTGCAACAATACTTAAGATTTCATTGCTTGTAAAAAATCATTTATTTTGCAAAACATTTAAATAAAAGCAAATTAAATTTTATCACGTTCTCAATTGTGATATTGAAATTGGCTTTCATCTCAAACGTTTCATCTGACAATCATTACATTACTTTCTGTCAGATTTAAGAACAAAATCTTCAAAATATTTGTAGTGTTCTTTAATAATTTAAAAGCGACTTTCCTCTAAAAATACAAATCATGTATGCATTTACATACACCCATTGACATGACTGTTTCATACAAAGTATGCCAAAATAAATTAAATGAAAAATCTGAGCTATACAAAAAAAAATTATATGAGGTAGGGACAACACAACCGTCTAGGAGTTGCAGAATAATTCATAAATTTAACGGCATGTACATCATTTTTTTATTTGTATCTTTTTATCTACTCAACGCAGCGGCATCCAATTCACGCTAAAAAACTACTATCGCAATGCTCTTTCCGAAAATGTGAGTAATGTTAATCTACCGCCTACCACTACAGGTATACTCACTTTCGAAACTAGAAAAAATATTTTTCATTTCCTTAAAATTCAGGTTTTCCCTACATTTTCTCCGAAATTCATTTAAATAATACATCTTTTTTTATTTTAGTTAGAAGTACATTTACTTTTTCAAAAATACAGTTTTGACCCTATCTATTTCGCATGGATTAACTACTATCGACCAAGCTTAGTGTTCACGAACTTTTCATTTTGATTTTATAGTAAATCTAATCGGAAATTCTTAAAGTGTGAATAAAAATTTTAAATGTAGTCTTAGTTTGACTGTTCGTCGACATGGCAGCAAAATCACTTATTAATGTATTAGGTCGAAAAACAATCGCTTTACATAGCAATTTTTAGGCATGCCAAAGATAGGAGTTTAAGTGAATAAATAGAAGTTCTGCTAAAATAAAGTTAAAATTATTTTGCAAGAAAAGAAGATTTAAGAAGAACTTAAAAATTTAAAAATGATATTATTGATTTAGTAAGGGAGTTTGGAAGTTAGAAGTTTAGGAAATTCCTCTTCCCCCCTTAAAACTATGGGCGCTATCATTGAAAACGTTCCAATCGAATCGAAAGGAGCTTACAAAAACTCTTTTTGAATAATAATTTTTACGGACATAACATCAAAATAATACGAAAAAAATGATTTTATGAACATTTTAGGATCTTTGCTAAGCAATTTTTATCAAAAAAAAAGCTTTTGTAATCTCATTTCGATGCGATTGAATCATTTTCAATGATAGGACGCTATGTTTATGAATATAAATGCTCGACATCTAGGTCGCATACGAAAATTCAAAGTTTGGCGAAGGGGAAGAGGATTTTCACTTTACTATATACACATTTGTGTCATAAATATCGTATTAATCAATTTTGATCAAATGTTGCTAATATCCTCTATGATAATACCTTGGTTAATATAAGTTAGCAAATTTAAACACGATATTTGCTATCGATCTAATTTGACTGAATTGGTGTGATTTGGACGAGGATGTGAGGGTAGCAGTTATTTTATTTTTTAAAAGGAGCAGCATCATCAATTGCTGTAAAAATGACTGGTTTCCACGCTTGTGCTTCCTTTCATTAAGTGACTCTGATTAAACTATCTATTTTGTGACACTCGGGAAATTGAAGAAAATCTAACGACAGAATTGAAAAAAAAATTTGTATTTTTCAAACACTGCCATTAAAAATAAAATTCACGATAGAAGGCTGAAAAATATATTATATTTTGTTGTGGAGGTAAGTCTAATGCGTTCATTTTCATAACTAATGATTCTATCAATCAAAACAACTTATATCTTCTGCTATTATATTTATAAAATTATAGTACATCCATATGATATGAATTAATAACATGTTTCGTTTGTGCTTTTGTGATGATTATTCATTATTTAGGAATCTTCTACTTTAATAATAATTCAGTAGCAAAGCAATGATTCCTTATATGTACTTTTCGCGAAAATTAAGTCATCAATTTATTTATAGCTCCAACTGTCAGAGAATAAATTATAAAATAAACAAAGATTAAAATAAAGTGTTGATGGTTTATTTTGGTGCTGCACCGCAAAAACGCCGACTGATTAATTTTCTCATTTTTGGGAAGTTTCCCAGTTACAAAGGCATGCAATACTTGGCGGCCCATTGAAGACTCGCACATTTCGCAAATTAAAAAGGAATCGGGAAACAATCGGGGAGTCTCGTGCGAATGCGCACCAATTCTAGCAATCGGATTGCCTTAGAATAGATGCCAAGTCGCCACGTCTGTGTATTTGTTTGTAATATGCGAAGAAAAATAAAATCATTTAAAAAAACATAACAGCCTTCAAACTTATTTTATAAGTTTTATTTTGGAATTTTTTATTACTTACATATAAAAAATAATAGCCTAAGATTTTACTGACAACTTTTGCAAACCTGGTATTGAATTAAATTTGTTAAACCGTTATCTATATAGCAAAGGTGTTGCATAGAGGGTATGCTAAATTGAGTGTGATGAAAGCTCTGACCTAGGCAAACAAAAAATTGGCAGAAGTGGAGCCATGTCAACCATTTTGGGAGTTACAGAGTGGCTTGTAAATTCCAATTTTTCATGGTATCACATCACATCACTATTCTATTTTTATTTATTGATTTAATCAACGCAGCGACATCCAACTCACGCTAAAAATTTATTGTTCTAATATGCTTTCCAAAAATGTCAATAATGTTGACCTAACACTACAACCTACTGAGGGAATCCTCACTTACAAAAGTCGATATTTCATTCATTTATTTTCATAGAATTCAGCTTTTCCTAACATTTTGTTCGAAATGCATGTAATTAATGCACTTATTTATTATTTCATTATCGCATTTTCCATTTTATTACAACAATTTGAACTTTCAATATTATAGAAGCGCTTATGAAGCGGCATCAGAGAATGCGGTAGGAAAGCGGAGAGTTCTAGCAGTTACCTTGAATCTACTAAACAGATCGATAGTTATATATCTAAGTCAGACTATTAGCTAAACAAAACTACAGAAAATTTCTTTGAAATCGGTCCAGCCGTTTTCACGAGATGCGCAATCAAACAGCAAAAATTCTAAAAAATGTTGTTTTGGCTTTATTTTATGCAAAATTTCCCCCAAACACAAATATTCGAAAAATATGCAAAACTCAGCATTTTTATTGTTTTATAATATCTAAGATTTTAGTACATTATTTTATTTAATCTCGTTCATGTTTGGCTGAAATGAAATCTTCATTTTATGATTTATTGTAAATATGCGAAAATAAAATTCTGATTTGTTAGGTTTTGAAACGAACTATACTTTAATGTAACGAAAATCCTTCAGGTGTACATATATATATTATATACTTGACAACAAACGTTGTCCTGCCACAGACTGCCTTCTATGTAGACCGCATTTTATGTGCACCGCGTTTAAATCAGCATTGAAAATTTTTAATACGTATTTTTTTGCACATATTTCACATTATTTTCATTAAATTCATAAAAAAAACGGAAAAACGCTGCTAGCAAAGATAGAAATATCAAAATTAATTTCTGCGCTATGCACTTACTTAGGTATATTAAGATATTGAAACAAATTTTTGCTACATTTTAAAAGTTTAATTTAATTTTAAAAAAAGTTTTGTTTAAATGAGCGTGTTTTTTTATTTAGTTAAAAGTTATCTTTGTTTTGAAAAAAACTTGTAATTCTATTGAACTAAATATTTTTTGTTATCAGTTAAAGTTTAATTCATTTGGAAGAAATATCGTTTTGATTGAGATAAATTTAATTCAGTTGGGAAAGTCTCTGTTCAATGGTAATGGTTTTGCTTGGATGGGTAAATGTAGGGGAAATATAAAAATATATAAAATTGAAATACTTAATTATATCTAATATTGTTATTTGCAAGCTTTAAATATTTTTTCAGGATTTACACAAGAGACAAATATTTCATGACAGTATCAATCATTTCACAGGTAGTACGAAGAAATTCATAAAAAACGTGTCCCTTTAACGAATTCCAATTAAATTTAGAAATAAGTGGTATTTTTTACCTAAAGATTAAGATGAAGTATTTTATTTAAGTCTAGTGCCTACGATTATCCGCTATTTTTCAAAGGCCTTTTTATAATTTTAAACTGGTTTTCCTCAAATCCGCCATGTTAAGTGATGTAATGCTTCGATTTGTTATCGGATTTACAAACTACGGGAAACAACTATAATAATAATATTAATTTATCAGTACTTCTGAGAAAAAAGTTTGCAAAGCAGTTTTATGAAAATTATAAGGCATAACCACGCTTTATTATATGTATTTGCTACTGTATTAATATTAACCGTTCGTCATAAATATAATTATGAAAATGTAAAATTGTGTGCACGTATTAATTAAATGAAATACTATGAATGATTTAATCATTTCCATTTAAGGAGAAAGTAAATGAAAACAGCAAATGTGGCAATACTACGAAATTTTCACGTGTCTAAATTAAAGATGTTTTACTCACCACCAATCTAGGAAAAAGTACGCAAATGGACAGGCGTACTAATACTAACATCAATTGGGAAAAGCGTCTTCTTTTTCGTTTTGCCCAATTATCATCTGATTCAGTCCTTCTAAGGACCGTTTCTATTTCTAGCGCTCATTATCACACTCTATGGTAGTCCGTAAACAATGAAGAAAAGTTCACACATGCAAAACATCATAGCGAAAACTCTAAAAAAGTGCAGGCACTGATGCAGACAGTACCACCACCGTGATGCATTGATAGCATCAAGGCAAGAGTCACTATAAAAGTCTGATTGTGATAATTTTAATCTCACTCGTTGGTTAACAGAGCAGGTGGTGGTGACAAACAGATCAGATCGGTTACACATTATTCGAATTTCTTTCCTTGAGGTACGTTGATCGTCCGTAGTGATGTGATTAGATAATAGTGAGTTAAAACGAAAACATCTAGTTTAGGGTATACCGATTAACAACTTCTTCAATCTCGGCTTCGGAGTATTTCAAATCCTTCATAATTGTAGTGTTTTGTTCAGTCCTTCCGAGAGAACTGTGCTGCATAAGAAGTCTCGCTAAAATTTCATAAGAAATTTGGAATTAGTAAGGTGTATTCTTAAAGTAATGACTATTGCTTTAAAATGAACAACAATCTATATTCTAACAACAACACTAATTATAATTTAAAGTATGGTATAAAGCGATCAAATATCAAATCAACAATAATCGGAAACTAGTGAAATGTGTAATGCTGGGAACTCAGTTCAGTTTAGTAATTTGTTATATTGTAGAGACATACATCCGAAACAATCATCATATTCGTTATTTAACACTAGAACTATCAAAACCAGTCAATTTTACTGATACTCAATTCTTTCCTTCATTTAATTGTGTATTTTTGTAATTCTCTTCTGGGTTATACTAAAGTTTAATAGAATTGAGAATTACGACATATTCAAAAACCTTTTAAATTAAATTTTAAAGCGTATTAAATTAAAGGTGCAGAAAGTTGTTAAAATTCCAGACTTGTGCGCAGGTAGTTCTAGTGTTAAAAAGGTTTTCTATGAAATAAAACACTTTTCTTAGAGGCAGTTTCAATGTATTATATTGTTTTCGGGAGATAGACAAACACTAAAATTCGAATTTTTTAAAATCTCTTTCAAACAAATTGAGGTTGAAGAGGTTTCGCTTGTCTTGCTATCAATTGAATTTTTAAATCTATTCCCTAAATCCCTACACTGCACCTATTTTCAAAACTAGCTTTAGACTTAGAAGTTATCGTCGATCATGATTATATTATTGCTTTCATTATAAACAAGGATCGCAATCGGATTGCAATATGAATGTATGAAATAAAACACCACACTCTTTGCATATTGCACTTCTGCGTATGCCCCATTTCACAATTAGGGATTTGAGTTTTAGTTCATTAACATAACTTCAACTTAGAAAACGTTCATGAATGTAGTGTTTCGTAAAACCTTAATTGAATATAATTATGGTTAGTAAATTATAAAAATTATAGATACGAAAACTAAATTATCTACGAGGTAAAGGGAATTAAGGGTTTAAGTTTTATAATGAAAATAATATATACATCCCTTTATTTATTTGGAAAATCTTTCCAATAAAAAGTACATATTTAAATAAAAGAAATTCATAACAATTGCAAGCCTATTATATTTTCAGTTATTTAGTTTTGAGTTTCTTTATATATTTTGTAGAAATTTGATAACTATTCTTTTGTTTCTATACATGCTATTTCAAAACTTATATCGTTTGAAGAATTCAAGCTCAAGAAAACAAAAATGTTATCTTAACAAACTATTGGTCTTCATATAATTCAAAATATTTAGTTAATTTAACTGACTGAGTTTGAATAATATTCATTGATCAGAATATATAATATTTATTTGCTTATGAGAAAGAGATCTGTGGAAAATGTACCTATAACATTTGAATAACATTATGTTACTTGCAATCATTAAAGTGCGATGTGCCATATACGAAAAACGATTCATTGAACTTATAGTAACATCTGCCATGTAAGTTCCCTTTGTTTACAAAAAGTTGCAAGAAAATAAAATTGGTGAGAGACACCACTATTAAATTGGAACGCAAGGAAACAAAACCACTTACAGTATTTTATACAATGCAGAAATAAAAACCAAGAGCAATTTTGCAAGAAGAGACGAAAACAAATGATAAATGTAGCAAAGGGGTACGTGGTGCGGAAAAACTGTGAGTCATTTCACAGCCGCTAAATTTATTTTTTGTCCATGCTGATAGCGTGAAGTTACTGTGGAAAACAACTGAAATAGGAAAAACCAGAAGAACCAATAAAATAAGGAAATGTTAGGGAAACGTTAAAGCATCCTCAAGAAGAAAGAAAACCCTAATTTAAGCAAAATTTCTTAAGTTGGACTCGTATAGATTATTTGGCCAGATAGGGTTTCGTGTATTATACCTCAGAAACATGTTATTGTACTTTTTTTTTAAAACTTCCTTGAGCAGTGCTCTTTTGAATGATTAATGGATTAGGATGTGGTATGCTTGCTGAAAGAGAAGCATCTGTACACATTTTAATTCGTGAAAGAAGCGTTCAGTCACAATTTTATTAGCGTCTTCTTTGTAGGTCGTAAGAACAAAAAACTGCCAAGATGTGTGATGATGATGCGGGTGCGCTTGTTATTGACAATGGATCTGGGATGTGCAAAGCTGGATTCGCTGGTGATGATGCGCCACGAGCTGTCTTTCCATCAATCGTTGGTCGTCCAAGGCACCAAGGTGTGATGGTCGGTATGGGTCAAAAAGACTCTTATGTGGGTGATGAGGCTCAGAGCAAAAGAGGTATCCTCACATTGAAATATCCGATCGAGCATGGCATCATTACAAATTGGGATGACATGGAAAAGATCTGGCATCACACCTTTTATAATGAATTGCGTGTAGCCCCGGAGGAACATCCAGTTTTATTAACCGAAGCACCACTTAATCCCAAAGCTAATCGCGAAAAGATGACACAGATCATGTTTGAGACATTCAATTCACCAGCTATGTATGTTGCTATCCAAGCTGTGCTTTCTCTATATGCTTCCGGTCGTACTACTGGTATCGTACTAGATTCTGGAGATGGTGTTTCACACACAGTACCAATCTATGAAGGTTACGCCCTCCCACATGCTATTCTTCGCCTGGATTTGGCTGGTCGTGATTTGACCGATTACTTAATGAAAATTTTAACTGAGAGGGGCTACTCCTTCACAACTACTGCTGAACGCGAAATCGTACGGGATATTAAGGAGAAATTGTGCTACGTCGCCTTGGACTTTGAGCAAGAAATGGCTACTGCAGCTGCTTCCACCTCTCTAGAAAAATCGTACGAGTTGCCCGATGGTCAAGTCATCACCATTGGTAACGAACGCTTCCGCTGCCCAGAAGCCCTCTTCCAGCCCTCATTTTTGGGCATGGAATCCTGTGGTATCCATGAAACTGTCTACAATTCAATCATGAAATGCGATGTCGACATCAGGAAGGATCTGTACGCTAACACAGTACTTTCTGGTGGCACCACTATGTATCCAGGTAAACTATATAAGGACACTTCTTTGTTCAAATATTCAGCTTTACTCATTTTTACTTAGGTATTGCCGATCGTATGCAAAAAGAAATAACAGCCCTTGCTCCATCGACCATCAAAATTAAGATCATTGCTCCACCAGAACGTAAGTACTCCGTTTGGATTGGTGGTTCTATCCTGGCATCGTTGTCCACCTTTCAACAAATGTGGATCTCTAAGCAGGAATACGATGAATCTGGACCAGGAATTGTTCATCGCAAGTGCTTCTAAGCGAGAAACCGCCACACTGGCATATTGTTATGTGGGTCTAGTCATTAGCCCTGAGCCAAAGATATTTCTTTTTTATATTATCATATTTTCTCGAACATCAGATCTTTACTCGCCATCCTTCTATTGTTATTCATTTATTCGTAAGCTGCTCAAATAAAACTGACATCACCAACCATACGAAAACTGGCTTTCTTTTGTGACCACAAACCGTCTCTGGATTAACAACAAGTCCAACTTTTAATTACGAAATTCCTAACTGATAACGATCAACGCAAATATATAGTTTTTGTTAATTTTTTACATCTTAAGTTTATAATTATGATTAAAATAAATTAATTTATGGTTAGGATGAAACTTTTTATCCCCTGTTATTATCAGCTTAATTGGACGTTCATATATTTTCCGATGCTTACTAAAATTATAAATATATCAATAAATTTTTAATTCTTTGTAGAATGTATTTTAATGAATTTTTGGGTAATGTTAAAAATACCAATAATATTAGAGATATAAAAAAAAGCTTATATTATATATATTATATAATAGTAATATTAGAAAAGCGGAGTAACAGTTGCAGATATTCAGTATGGATTGGCAAATACGAGGTGTGATAAAAAAATAACGAGAATTTGGAATTAGCAAGTTTTATGGGTGAAAAGCATAGTTGCGTCCCTATTGATTCTGGGGAAGGCAGCTATGTATTATCACATTAAATTTTTGCTCTGAACAGAATTCTCACGAGTTATAATTATCATAGCAAAGAAACGTCTCTCTCATTTGTGTTTAAATTTTCGTAACGTGTTTTGTGGTGTTAGGTTGTCATTAGGCCATTAATGATTAAAACTTATTACATAAATCCTCGCCAATGTATTATTTTAGGAAATCATGCATAATTAATTTACAGTATTGATTATTAAAATTACATTACTTCTATGTATATGAGTAGTTATTTTGTTGCTTTTCTTTAGAGTAGTAAACATTTTTTATTGTGCATCATACCAATACTGTATAATTACTTAGTAATTAGATCCAGTATTCTGGGCAGCTTGAATTTACATTCCGTCAATTGCTCCTATATAATTTGGCTAGTCCCAATTTAATTCGAAGCATTTTGCAATCTCTTTATAGTCCACTTCTGCGGAACTTTCTATATTATCTCACATGTATCATGAAAAACATTCCTAACTTTCCCAATTTAAAACTATATGCTAAAAATTAAGAACTTATGCCTTAGGATAAGAATCTGTAGTAACATATACGAAATAACTTGATACAAATAAAATAAAACTATTTTATGAACTTACGACAAAGGTAAATCCAATCTGCATTCGAAATTTATTGAAGGCCGAATGGAATGCTTTGCGAGATCGTCTTTAATTAAATTTACTAATAAATCTTAGCCTTGTCTCGTCATCCTTGTATGCAGGAAGAATTTCTCAGGATATATATTCCTCATTTTTTCGAAAGTAAAGCATCCCAATATTTTTCGATCTCTATTTAGGGGCTATGCAATCGTCCCTTAAATTTAAACTGCAATTTTGATATAGATAATATCTGCCATAATGAAAGTTGCTGTCTTTGCATATATAATTGATTTTGAACGAGAAACAAAAAGTTGGCAAGTTTCCGGTAAGAACAAAAAATTTTAGTTTTATAAATATGTACATTAAAAATTACAGAAATGTTTAAATCAAAGCAATTCTTAAGCAAATTGTTGAGTTGAGTTCACCGAAGTATATAATTCGTTTGAAGTGCCTCATAAAATATAAATATATGCATTCTTACTCATTACTTAATCATTTTGTAAATGTGATGTTGTGGTCCATGTAATCTTACCAGTTTCAATAAATGGTTTGTTTTTTTAAAAGATATTGAGATACCTGTAAAAGAATAACGGTAGAGTTTAAAAAGGGACGTAGTTCGTTTATATAAATAGAAAAAGGTAAAAGCTTCCAAAATAGTTTCTAAAACTATACCTGAAGAAGGTACCTTACAATTATAGAATAATAAAGCTTAAGAAGAAGTTTCAAGCCATATAGGGAATCATTAACCAAACCTGTTTTGATTTGCTTTGATAGATATGAGAATTTAATAAACTTTAATATTGAGAAAAATTACAGTGCATGTGCTGTTTCGTTATATTCTTTGAAGTACTCTTTGATTTTGATGTTTTAAAGTAATTTTCTTGTAAATTCTTTTTAGATAATTATTTAGAAAAATTACATCTCTTTTAATATTCAAAATCATAAAGGACTACTTTCGAAGCAAATTCGGCAGCAATGAAATCAATATAGTTTTTGTATGAAATCGGATAGATAATATCGTTATCAATATTGGGAGGAGTGTCTTCTTTTTATAATAAATATCTATTGTTATTTCTTTTAGATTGTAACTTAGATTTAGAAATATTATTAATTTTTTAATATTACTAACTTTCCTTTAACTTCGTATTTATTTTTCACCTCACCATCGGTAATTTTTGCATAATAATACTGTTAATACATAACATAATGCTTTATAGTGGTGTTCATAACAATGATTATTATTCAAAAACTAGGAGGAAAATTTAAATTCTTCTCGTGGCTTTCTAGCACTCAGTTATCATGGACTTTTTAATATTCTTTTTATCGCAAGAAGTAGTTGAAATTTTATCAAAAATGTCGACGTGGACTATTCACAATTCAGAAAAAGTATTGTCCAAAGTTCAATATATGTTGCCCACATTCGCAGATATATGACGTAGAACCCTTCAAACATACCATAGAGGGGCCTTTTCTTCATTACAAAGCTTAATAAAGTAGACGCTCCTTCATGATGAAGAAATTTTATTTCTTAGTGAAGTATAGTGTATAAGAGAAGGGACTTTAAGTACATAGAGGTGTCTTGCTTCAGAATCTTTTCAATAAAGGGTCTCTAAAAAGTGCGTTTACTATTCTTACGAATTATTTTAATTTACGTTTTATGAGATAAGAAGACATGCACTTTGTGAGATTAGGATAAAAACAAAATTGAGATACCTTTCGACAGAAGATTTTGTGATAAATTTTATCAAATACCTTCGAAATATAAATCATGGAAGCGTCCACTTACATATGTTGTTTCCTTCCATAACAAATATTTTCTCAAAATTAGTTGTTTTTGAAACTATAGAAATTTATTAAATTTTTATTCAAAACCTTTTAAAATACGAGTATGTATTAGCTTTTCTGAAAATAATACAGTTTGGACACTATCACAGAAATTAAATAAGAATGCAGTGATATGAATCCAGAAATAAAGAAAAATGTTTTGGCAAATTTTTTTATTGTAAATAATACCGCTTGGATTATTGGTTCGATTTTCAGTCAAAGGCTTGAAGGGATCAACACTAATTTTTGATGTAATTGTGCCAATGTAGAAATGAAAAATTGCCTTAGACTTTGCTTTAATTTTGAGTTATTGATGCTTTGTGTTAGCAATTAATTTCTTATGCTCTAGTGATTTTTATAGAACCTTAATGTAGATAAGGATAACGCAGTGGCAGCACATATAAAGCATGATGTTAATCTTTATGTGGGCTGGATCATCTCTCGTGAACTTAACGAAGGGCTATTTATTTACATAAAATCAGGCTAAGTGTTGCGAACGCTAAATTTAAAAGGTTTTAATTTAATATCAGAAAAACACGTAAAATTTAATTTTTTCTATGAAGTGCAGCCCTTTTTATATGACATATAAGGATTACGAAAGGCAATGACTCACACATCGTTCAAGTATTATAGCGTTTTCACAACTACGATGAAAGATGATTCGATTTTTGTAGGCGACCATCCTTCATAAAATTTGCATAGTTTTCATTTGAGTTCTGTTGATAAATTATAAAGCTTTCAAGGATTGATTTGTCGACAATCATTGTTTCCCTTACCAGGATTAAGGAAGGAGCTCTTTTATTCGACGAAGCTTAATTTGGTATTAAGCGTTATAAGAGAAATAAGCTGTTTGCAGGAAAATTGTGAGGTGCAGATCTTAATTTTGAGGACTTAGAAAATACATACTATGCAAATTTTCGATCTTTGGGTTTAAAGAATGTTCCTTGAAATTTGCAATCGGAGTTACAGAGTGGAGATTAAATTATTTTTGAATATTTTAAAACTTTGATTTTGCAAAGTAGGGGAATTTTAGAAATAGTTAAGTAACCTTTTGTAAGTCCAAATTATTAAGTATTCATATAGCAGCATTCAATTTTAATTTTAAAGTAGATATACTAACACTGTGCTGTTAAAATGTGACTCTGAATATTTAAACTATAAATATTGCGATATTATAATCGCAATCCTCTGAGAATTATATCCTTGTATCCGAACACGCCTTGAGATCAACAAAATATATACGAAACTTTATGATGTGATTTCGCTTATAAATTCGTAAGCAATAATAATACAGATTTCCAAAGTCCATTGCACAAAGTGAGGTCGCTACAATGCGATTAATCTACAAAATTTATTACATAGCTTAAAGACTCAAACCATTTCTCTTTAACTGACGAAACTTTTTTACTTTAACTGTTGAAATATATTCAGGTAAGCTGTGAAAATTTAAAAACATTTGCTAATGTTCTCTTACAAATCTTTTGGGAATGACGATTTTATTTATTATAGTATTTCCTCGATATACATTATTATATACAACTAATTAAAAAACCCTAGTTCAAATTTTGAAGATGTTCTTGTTGCTGACGTGATTTTATGTAAAGCCATTTTATATATACTGAAATATTTATTAATTCTAGTAATTAAAAAAAAAAAATTAAATTGTTTTTCCTTCCAAATCAAAGAACATAATAATTCTAAAATGCGAAAAAAGGAAATAAATGTAAAAAAAAGTTCGTCAATAAAAAAATCAATTTATTTTTCGATTATTCATAAGAAAATAGGAGGAATTCAACAGGAAAAATAATATGTTATTATGTCTACACAAAATAACTAGGTAAAAGCAATTTACTAAAATATAATAATTATAGACCCAGTGGTTATCATGAAAATTTAGACATATGCAAAATATTCTTTTACCCCTTAAGTTTAGAAAAATTAAAAATTATTTTTTTTGTGCTTATAAAACGTATGCATTGAGAAAAAATAAATCTTTTTGCTTCCTTTTTATATTTTCAAAACTTAAGCAACAAAGGATGTTCGTAGTAGCTTCTATATGTACTTATTTTGCAATACATGCAAAGTTCACATTACAGATTTGCATTATAATATCAATCTTCAACCTAAAAATAACTATATACTATAACTATAGCCCTTTTTGGCTTGAAACTCAATAGTACATTATAAAACCTATTATAGCTATTAATTACTAGAATAATGTAATAATAATTATTTTTAGGAATGAAATTTACAGGTATTCGCACAGTGGGGCAGGGAAAGATATCGGGCGCATTAAAACTTCCGACCAAATACTCATTATTTGATAATAACATGTTTAAGCAATGTCGGTGTTTTGATAAATGAAACATTTTTCTATACTTTATAATTAAATATTTGCATGTCATGTCATATCATGTCATTAATTTTCTTGGGGCATATATGTACATACACGTTTTTAAAAAGAACTAAAACTTCAGGTACGCTTCCTCAAAATTAGTAAAGAGTACTCACTATATACGCTAATATAACTATTTGCGGATACGTAATTTACTGCAATGACAACTCTTAAAACTTAATAAAACGTGATCTTCACATGTAGCAAGTTGACATTATTAAATTTATATGTATTTATTTCGTAAACTATCTGCGAAGTCTTTGCTTATAAAAAAAACATTTCGGCAAAAGAAATATCACCAAGATGTTAATTATGTACTTCCCATTAGCGAGGGAGTAGTAAAGATATATAGGGTTGTTTTAAGATGGTGAGAATTTCAAAAATAAAACAAAATACACAATGATTAATTTAATTCAAGAGATATACTTTATTTAAAAGTTATGCCGCTAATGTTTAAATATTATTTCAGGCATATGACTTGACTCTTACGGACGTGCTGCAGTCCGTCAGTCAAATTGTTTACACCTTTTTAGAGCGAATCGGGTGTTACTTCCGTTCTAATTCATTGAATACGGTGTGAAATCGCGCGATGTTGGACGGCAATTAACAGGCCCAAATCGGGAAATAATATTTTCGTTTAATTTTATTTTAAACAAACCGCATTCCATGGTTTCAAACAAAAACTGGTTGCTCGTTGTTCTATAGCGTAGTCCATTGACAGTAAGATTGGCTCCAGCAGCATTTCTAAAAAAGTAAGGGCTGATGATGAATGCAGTGGTATTTTCCTATACCTGTTCTGGATTAGACTCACCTTAAAACGTACAATTTTGTTTGTTCATGAATTCATTCATCCAAAAATGGGCCCCAGCACTAAACACAATTTCTCGATAAAATGAATATTCTTCCAATTTTTTCAGAGACCACTTAGCGAGTATACGACACATTTCATGATCATGAGACTTTAATTCCTACATCAGCTGAATCTTGCATGGATGTAGGCCAAGATCTACGCAAAATTTTCCATGTTGTGGATGGACATACAATACCTAATTTTAGCCAATAACGTCTAATCAATAACTTTGGAACTGCATTTATACTTTCACTTACAGCGGCTATTGTTTCTTTGGTAAGAATATTTCTTTGACGTGTTGTTGGTTTAGCACCAAAGAGGGGAAATGTAATACGAACATTTATCAACTGTACGACAAATTCGTTGCTCAAATGGACATTTATATTGACCATAAAATTCACGCAATTATCTATGCATTTTACGAATTGAACACTGAAAATTTCGACGTAAATTTTAATAATTTCAAAGTGTTGTTGAGGCGACGAAATAGCAAACTATAATTAATATAAATTGCTATTTCATTTTCGCAGTTGATAGCTGATTTGACTGTTTATTCCTATAGGAATTTCTATCACTTCAAAAACACACTCTTTATAAAAATTTTAAGGAGAGATCTGTGGTGCACAATGTCTTAAGATGAATAAAGCGAACATGTTCGACTATTTGATCAGGAGAATCTTTATGGAATATTTTAGATTATCTAAAAATCTTTTGTATTTTTTGCATAACTTAAACATCTTCTTAGGGGTTAAATTTTGACATTCGAGAAAATTTTAGTTAAATTATTTCTTTGATAAAAGATTTATGCAATATTCCAGGTTAATTATCTCGTTTGTAATTGTTTGCTATAAAATCTTCAAAACTTTGTCTTAGGGGCTCAATTTCGTAAAATTCCTTTTTAGCGATTCTCTATGTCAGAAATGGAAAATTTGTATTACATTTGCAAAACTTCAAGGAATTGTCCGACTAAGTAAGTCATAGACGAGCTAGATTTACCTATGTGAAATATGAAATGTTCAGCCTCAACTCCATTGAAATTATTAATTAAGTATTTTTTCGAAAATCATATGTTGCGGGTGTTGCGAATGCCTTTTTACTGAAATAAAGGGAGATGCCTAAAGAAATAACAGTAACAATACAGAAGCGCCATTGCAACACTAGTGAAAAAAAAGTTTTGAAAAAAAAATCGAGATTAATTATTCAGTACTTTTATCTAGAATATGGAAAAGTTATCTACGCGACTAGAAATTAATCCAGGACACCATTCATGCGAACGGAATTCTAAATTACGGTTGAAAGTATCGCGTATCACTTGTGGTGCTGGAGAAACTTCTTCCAATATATAAGTAAGAGAAATGTGAAGCTGAAAGTGAGAAAAAGTTTATACAAGTATATAAGTGTTAAGCGACAGCATTTAGTAATCCTAGCTTGCAATTATAGATTGCAAAACAAACTTTCAGCAAACAAAAACCTATTTTTTGCTATTGAAACACAAAACACGTTGATGAGTTGAGGATATTTGCCAAAAAATGATTGAAAACGCGCCCGATGCATCCAGCTAAGTTTAAGCGTACATTTAAAACTTGGAAAACTTGTCTTGATTATGATACACATGTGCAAAACGAATAACAATATTAATTGATATTATTATAAAGTAATAATTTCAGTAGTCAACAATAAAGTATTCGACTAAATAAATATCCATTTTCGTTTAATTTCTTTCTTAATTTTTTCTGAAACAAGAAAACCAAAAGAAAAATGTTATAATGAATCTAAATTGGAAATTGTAATTGTAAATAATATTATTTGAATGTCAATTAATATAGTATAATTTATATTTACTAAAGGGCCAAGGAATATTGAATAACTAAATTGCTAACATATATGTAGTTTATTTCAGCAATATTTTTGACTAGGATTAGTACATACATAAGTATATAAAATAACATAGGATTAGATTATAATGTATGTAGAAAATAAATTTGCTCCATTTCGGATCATTTACTCGTATAATTATAAAATGCTTATATATAATCAATGCAGTGGGCGATGTTAAATTGATCATTAGATAAGATTAGATTAGATTAGATAGATCGCAATGTAAAAAATTTAGGAAAAATGTGGTGAAGGTTTTGGTGTCTATTGGTTTTACGCGAAGTGTGCAGTAATTAATCTTACATCCCGTGATTAAGAACAACAGATTCAAAACGATGGACCCAATATGGCGACCGAGTTTTTAGAAATAGAATGAATTTTAATGGAACTTAGTTTTAAGGTAAATTGATGAGACTAATTTCGGATATACAATATTATTATCACATTCAGAGCGACGGATCCGATATGTCGAGCACAATTTTTCGCATTTAACGAATTTATTTGAAATAGAGTATAAGGGTATTTTGAAGCCAGCAATTTCGACTCTACTATTAAATTTCAGAAATTCGAAATTCAAAATTCAAGAAATTTTAATAAAAATCTATGAAATATCTCAAAATTTGGAAATTCAAGACGGTGGATCAAATATGGCGACCACAAATGCTCATATTTAAAAAATATAGGGTAAGTGAATTTGAGTACTACGGGTACTTTGAGACCATTAAATTCGAACCTATCTTCTATCACAATTTGGAAATGTAAAATGACCGGCTTAATACGGTGACTATCGTTTTTTTTAAATTCAAGGTATTTTAATTAAACTTAGCGCAACAATATTTCGGCAACGCTCATTTCAAATCAACCAAAAACATTTGTAGTTTCAAGATAGTGGATCCAAATTTGAGTTTAGGTGAAGTTACGTAACTGAGAGTATGTATCAATTCAACTTTTGAAATGTAAAATTGTACGTTAGACTGTTGAAAATTTCGAAAAGCGGTCGAAACGAAAAGAGTTTGAATATCTTAATTAGTATATTCATTCAAAATGGTAAATTTCAAATGGCGAACCAATTTCTCGATGTCTAATTAAAAAAATTTCCCATGAAAATTAAATATACAAAGGGTTTTCATAAACGTTGCACACTCAATATGGCGAATAAATTTCTTACTATTCAATGAAATTTCAAGAGCATACACATAGTTAACATTTTTCAATAAAAATGCATAAGTAGAGGAGAAGTGAAATTAAGGCACGAAAAGGAGACGTATTGAAAGGAACAATTGAAAATATGGACTGATTACAAATCCGCTCGCAATAAAAGTTTTTTGTTGTGTGACAACACCAATGCACACTTATTCGCACTTCAAGATCCTGTCATTTCAAAGATGGTATTGCTTCTGAACTTATGTGTGCTCCAAACTGAACAAAAAATAAAACTGTTGATTTCTTATTGAATAATTTTTAAGCTGCAGCGGCGTTTCTGATAACTCCCTTAGTGAGCTTTTTGACTAGACCTTTTGTTAAAGCTGTTATGGATTTGAATTTTACAATTACTTTATTTATATACATACGTTAAAATTTCATAACACTTACCTGTAGAAAATTGTATGCGAATGAAAATAGGTTGAGATAAAAAAAATTAAATAATTTTGTCGATTTAAAAAGATTTGAATAATTTTGTATCTAATATTTTAATAATTTTATATCTAATATGTAAGATTTAAAAATAAAAAAATAGCAAATTCAATTTAAAATATTTAAATGTTAAGCTATGTAAATTCTTATTTCTGACTCCATAAAGTGTTAGTTTTGAATTGAATTATCTTCAAGAAAATAAATGTAAGACTATTGATTTCGTGTTAAATAATCTGTGTTGTGTCTTTCTTGTAGAAGAATTGTTTCAATATTGTGATATGGTATAATAATCCTAACAGTTAAGTAGCCATTTTATGACATAGTATAACATCTCACTTTTCAAGATACCATAACAATTTAAAATAGTTTCTTCCTCGAAGCAGTTCATTATTTTCCCCTTTTACTACATACGATCGAGACTTCTTATATTGATTTACCACAATTCCTGAATACTATTTAGAGATAAGAAATTTTTGATAATACATTTCATCCACTTCTTCCAGATCTGTTAGTTGTCGTGTATTCTTATTATAATATTCTATTATTTTTTGCTCATTCCTTTTTTGAAAATTACTGATTTTGGTATGATCAGTTAGGATAGGGTTAAGATGAGAAGATTAAATGTAGACAGAATTTTCGTTCTTAACTTCCTACTAATGAGTAATTCAGACTGTGAATATGGATTTGCGTTTGGGATGGTACAATATTGTAATAATGTTACATAAGGGTCTTTGTCTCTTTCCATATTATTAAGCAATAAATTTTTAATAGTTTGGACTGATCTTTCCGCCAAACCGTTTGATGTGCAATGCTCAATATCCCAGTCGGGACAAAACATTTTGAACTCTTCTGACTGATTTTGGCATGCCCGTCACAACTTGTGGTTCACGCAAATATGTATAATCCCAAATCTATACCACTGGAATAATTGTGGACGCAATAATCGCCGTCGCGGCGATCGAAAGCAGCTAGTTAGGGACATAATTTTGACGCCGCCTTCCGTTAGTAAATACCAAGCTTTGAAAGGACGTGATCGTTATTTTCTTCGACTTCGAAAAAAAGCAAATTAGAAAATTACTTCATGAGATCGAACTTGGGAAAAGAAAACCTTCATAGTTACTTTGCCATATAAGCGATTTCGCCGGCAGGTAAAATTTGAACGACGTTCCTTTCTGGATGTAGCACCTTCCGGTGCAAACCCTGGTCAATCCTTCCGGTAAGCAAAGAAGGGTTAAGCTAGTTCGTGGCTTTTGCTGACAGGGCCATGGAAGCCAGCAGTTCCCCAGGCATATCGCTTGCGTCACTAGATTCACAGCAAACATAGGCGAGCAATATTGCACATTTTTGATTAACACCGGTGCCCATGTCTCGGTCATTCCGGTATAAACACTCAAAAGACCTAACGCATCGGCACTTAATTTATACGCTGCAACCATGGAGATCGTGAAATTTGGTGGTGGCAAAAGTAAAAAACCCATTTTTGGCGCGGACTTCTTGCAGCATTTTGGTATTCTTGTCGATGTCAGGCACAGTA
The DNA here is from genome assembly GCA_963969385.1 of Philonicus albiceps. Taxonomy (NCBI): domain Eukaryota; kingdom Metazoa; phylum Arthropoda; class Insecta; order Diptera; family Asilidae; genus Philonicus; species Philonicus albiceps. The sequence continues at coordinate 15,873,937 of OZ017773.1, forward strand.
CCAATACCACAGTTAATACTAAAATAGCAGTATTTCCTTCGGAAAAAATCGCGGTAGTAAATAGGAAGTCGCATATCACAATCTGCTGAATGACTTCAAGGATGTTTGTACCCCGAATTTGATAGGGAATAGCAGGCCGGTAAGCCATATCGTAACACATCATATCACAACTACTGGTCCATTCACGAACATGGCGACTTTGCTCAGACAAACTCTCCGCAAAGGAAGAGTTTAGAGAAATGATGAAACACCCCCATCGATCTCTTGCGTGCATATCACCAGGTTTCGGTGGAGGAAGGTATCCAAAAAATATAACAACTATAACAACGCCGTTTGGCCTTTTCGAGTTTCCCTGTATGACATTTGGAATGCTAAATATAGGCCAGTCTTTTCATCGTCTGATCCGCCTGAGGTCTTTCAGTTTAATCGTCAACTTGGCAAAATGTACTCTTGGCCAGGAGAGGTAAATTTTGCTATGGTTCATGGCAATGTTAAATTTTTACAGGAGATTTATTGCCGCACCCCGCGCAGATATTCAACCTATGACCGTAAATAGCTTTTCGCTTATTCAGCGGTCCAGTATTTTCGTTATCTCGAAGGATGTCCATGCGTAATTTATACCGATCAAAAATCACTGTTTGCGTTCCATCAAAAGCTGGACAAAGAAAGGCAGTCACGACATTTATATACATATATATGGAATTTATCAGTCAGTTATAAAAAACATTCGCCACATTCGAGTTTTAGAAAATGTAGTTGCGGACACACTACTTCGAATAGAAGCAGCAGAAGTATCCGCCCAAAACACTCGACTACGAGAAATTCGCTAAATATCAGCAAGTGAGCGAAGAGTTGTAGAAAATTATCAATGACCATATGTCATCGCGGAAGCTCAAACAATTTTCAGTTTCGCCCACATTATCTAACTAAATACTTCAATACATCAACTGATAGGATACGCCCAATTGTCACCAAGGATGTTCGCATCCTGTGCTGACTAGCAACATCGTTTAGAGTTTCAGCAACTGATTTCTTTCAATTATAAAAAAACATGCCGCAAATGCCGAATACTTGGCAAAAAACGATCCATTTGTAATCGAACAAATATAAATATTAGAATTGGTTAGCAGATAGTGCATTCTGACATTGATATTAAGATCTGTCAAATACATGTTAAGCCGTTTCATACTTAATACATACAGTAGGAGTTACACTATCTATTAGAAAACGGAACTATCTTTTTCTTATAACCATATTATATATGGTTATAATAAGCCTATGTTTTTATATTTTTTTAAATTTTCATCCCTTTGTAGCACTGGAAAAGCCTTAAAGATACAGATCTAAAAATTATACATATAATGAAAATTGTTTATAATGCAAATAAAAACATACAATTATAAAGGCTACACTCTTTTACTTTTGGACGGTAAGTTCAAATGCAGTAGCGCGATCTAAGATGTCTGAATAACGAGCTAACGAAATAGCATTCGTTGTTCCCAAATCCTGTCTAAACTAGACTATGCTATTCTATGCATCAGTTAAGAACGTGCCTATTTGCTATTTTGTTCGTTGTATATGCGCGAAGGACTTTATGATCGTGCACAGGGCATCTATGATTTCCTTCTTCTGTAGAAAGTGAATCGTGTTTGCTAAAAGTGCTTCATTTATTGTACGAGTACTTCCAGCTTAGCATTTACTTATGAATAGAAACACTTTATACCGATCCGTCTGTTATTTATGACAACAGACATTCGGCGCTGTTTTTATCTTTTGCCCTTATAGACTTCCGTGCTGCTGAGAAGATATACTGCCATCTTTCATGCAACTATTTAAATCCAAGCCAGATTTACTTGGTATTTTTGTGATTCTTACACAATGTGCTATTTGCTGTTTTTGTTGAAGTTAGTAGAAATAAATGTATATCACCTAAAGGATTATTTTTCAAAAAATTTTTATCTTCTGCAGCTCATGGGCTTATGAGTTATGCATAATTTTTTTATTACATCTGTAGCTCTTGGGGTCATGAGTTATGCATAATTTTTTTATTATTAAAGCTATCAAAAGAAGCTTTTGCAAATATAATGTTTTTTGAACTCTATTGCCACTAGCTATATGTTTGACTTAAATATGATATTGCTTTCTTAGCAACTGTATTATCAGTTTGAAAACTTAAGAATTATTACATTTAAGTTAAATAATAGAAAAAGGCCAGCAGTGAGAAAACCAATTTGATAATATTGCTTGTTTAATTAAATTTATGTATAATAAAACCATCGCATATATCTTTTTAATTATCAAAAAGATATATTTATAGTCTTCATTTATTATCTCGTAAAATATATTTGGAAATCATTGTGTGGGAAGATATTCAAACCATAGTGGAATTTCTTATTTCCGACGGGTAGTAGACACTCTTATGCATAGTGAATTTCGAATTTTTCGTCTTTTTTGAGAAAGAGTTCACTATCGTCAAATTCAAGATAACTAACCAATTTGGGTTAACTCCTTATTAGAGTCATGTTAGTCTTCCACATGATATGTCTTCGGGTTGCACAAAACAAACATATTATCTGGACATTTCTTCTTCTGAGGCCCTTGGTGTACTCATACATCCTCTCGGCAGGCATTACATTTACGTGACAAGCCGTGAAATTACAGTTATACTGAAATTCTATCATTAGATTAGATTGGGGTCCACAACCTATTTAAGAAGTTATTCTATATCTACACATTTGTGTTAAAGTTCTTCTTAAATTTGGAATTTCTGGGAGAGTACTCCCGAAGCAATCTTGTTGTCCCATCATGCTTTAAAGGTTTCTTTTCTGAACATGGTGTTTGTCTGACTATGGGGTAAGTTTTTCTTTTTATACAGTGGGCGACAGTGCGTAAAATTGCACTTCAAGGTGATTTCTTTAATTATCTTTTAGGAAAAATGTTTTCGCAATAGCCATACATTGTGAAACACAAAATAAAACATTTAAAACTTCAACGTGCTTTCTTTAATGCAATCAATAGGAGATTTTTGGAGAAATTTCTTTAAAACAAACATAATTAAATTTTCGTTTCGCATTAACTACAAAGCTATGAATATATTAGGATGTCGAGTTGAGTAAGCAGGCGTATCATAAATATAACATATTGTAGTTAGAAACTTCTTAAATAATCAAGTTTGAAATTTCGCCCAGTTTAGAAGTATTACTAAAATCTATCGATGTGATATAGAACCAAAATCCAAAACCCATGTCGCTTTTTGACCCACATCCTCTTTTTTACTTATGCGTTTTTATTGTTAAAGGTTAAATATAAATCTCATTTCACTAAGGATGGTACCACAAACTTCCACAACCTTCTTACCTTCATACCCACATAGGAAAAGGGCAACATAATTTTAGCATAAAGTCATTTGTCAGTATTTGGTCTGGTTTTATTGGCAATCATTTAATGGGACCATTCATTTTGCAGCAGGTACTTAATAGTAAAATTTATACAACATTTAAAAACAAATTAATATATAAATATAAATTAAGTTTGCACATTTGGTAATAAAGCGTTATTAGTACAAAACTAAAAAAACCTAATTGTACAAATTATGTTTTTAAAATAAAGCAATAATTAAAACTAATTAAATTTTACACAATTGGTAATTTATTAATCAAATATATATGATAATTTTCCAATAAATAGTGGGAACATTAAATTTTTTAAAGCGGTGAGTTTCAACTAGAATAAAATATAATCCGTGCTGCTGGCTTATTGGCATTCGTTGAATGTGACGGAAGAAAATTTGTTTTAATTAAACGAAAAGCATTTTGGTGTTAATCTTTTATTTCACTTATTATGGCATAAGATATATGAAACATCCTGTATAGATGTGTTAAATTTATTCATAGTAAGGAACTCACCTCCCGTATGAAATTCATCATGCGTGGTAGGGACAGTATGAGTGCATACTCTTTGAGTACCCCAGCGAGGTGTTTTTGTGCACCTCGTGCACCCACCGATTCTAAGAATTGGTTTAGGAGGAAGCTAGATAGACACGTCCTTATCATGATCATTGCGAGTTAAAAAAAGGTAAGTTAAACGGTGTTGCTGGAAACGGTGGGGTTGAATGAGAGCTGCGGCTGTTTAAGGTACGCAAAACAGTCGGCATCAGTGCTATGGTCATGTACATACCACAGAAGTGCAGAGCATGAGCATATGGAACTTTCCGTTTTCAAAGCAGGTTCTTATAGCTAATGAAAGGTTCGAGTAGCGTAGCAGGGCGATATGCCACGGGTGCAAAAGGTAAGAAAGGTAGATGTAGACAAGCTCGGTATCCCGTAATAGCAATAAGAACAAAAAAACTCGCTGTACGCAGTGGTCGAGAAAATCAAAGTGACGAAGAAGGCGGGAAGGTGAGGAAGAGCCGTTCAGGATGCGGTGGCCAAAAGAGGCGCAGAAGCAAAGGGCTAAGAAAAGCTGCAAATGGAGGAGACAATGTTATGGTTTTAGACATGTGCTTTTTGGGAGCACGTGCAATGTTTGTATGTCGCAGGGGGAGATTGCATAATGCGGTGTACTTGAGCTTGAATAAAAAGCGAAAGGTCTTTGTGAAGTTAAAGGTGGAGGTGAGGGTCTTTGAAATAAACAATGCATTGGGTCAAAATATTTTTATTAATGTTTTTTACAGTTTAAATTGTTCAATAAAGATTTTGTCTCTATGTGAGCGATGTGAAATGGAACTTAAAATTAAACTGCAGTGCATAATGCGCCTCTTAAATCTCTATTGATCCAATGTGTAAGTCATCCACGGTGCTTTGCGCACATTTCGATAGGCGTAATTCCATAAATGTAAATATTTGACTTCACCTAGGCTTTAGAATCTTACTTGTTTTTTCATATTTGATGTTTCAATTTTATACACACCTTTGAAAATTCAGAGGCTCCTTTAAAAATACATGCGATTTCGGCGCAGAACTCTCATAGATATTATACACACTTTTGATACCATTTTGTAATTTCAGAGCTCCCTTTAAAAATACATGGGAAATACCGCAGTACGTCTGCCAAAAAAACTGCGTTACGGGGTTAAGAGGAAGTGCAATATTTACAACTTGCACATTTAACATTTGAGCTTTTTCAGGATTTCCTTTTAAAAATCATTTAAATTTACACTCCCAAATATATACTAAATTATAACCATTTTGCTTAATTGTCTAATCCTTTTTAGAGTGCCCTTATACCTTTGACTAATAGTCTCAAGTTTTCGGCCTGTGTTATTTGCAACTTTCTGCATTTTAAAATAGTCACTACATCCAGATTTTATAATAGGATTTATTTGTGTTAAACGTAAGATGTTATCATTTATGCAATATTTCTTCCCGATTATTGAAAACCCCTTTGGACTTGGAGTTATACCAATTTAAAAACCTCTCTCTTTCTTTTACCTTCGTATAACCGTATAATTCAGGTGAAGGGTAACTTTCGTATCGAAAACCTAAGTAAACTAGGAAAGAGGAAGTGCTAGAAAATTTCAAGAATCGATATATACTAGATTCTCGTATGCTTCATTATTTTTGTACTATTCATTATAGATTCTATCTTCAAAATTTGTAGCCAACAATTCAGAAATTAAAAAGTGTCCGTCATACCCTTGCAAATTATGGCCAATGCAGTACACGTTTGTTATCAAAGGACGAAAGTTCAAACAATAATCCAAAAATCTGTTCATAACCGACATTTCACTATTGTGTTCAAACAAGTGCTGTCTATCGCCACAAAAGCTACATTTTTGTATCATATCTGGCTGCCTATAACAGTTATATCATATTTGTGTGAAATAATTAAGTTTAAAATATGCAAAAACGAAGTAGCTCTGTTCTCATATAAAGTATCTTACGTATTTTCGCAGTCAAAAATTATCAACAAGAATTTTTTATCTGGCCTCCCGCGGTATGGCTTAATGTAGCAAAGGTGTTCCGGTGGAACAATTTTTGAACAGCTTTGGCAATAAAACTCTCTAAAGATATGCTCCTCTACATCCCTTTTAGTGAGAACAAGAAAATTATTGCACAATTTACAAATCTCAAAAGTGTCACACACACTTTTTTTTGAATTTTATTCTGGATGTGATTAGTAAAGCCGACCTCGCCTTTAAATACGCGGTTACAAGCTTCACACGCTTTGACATATTCAACAAATACACATGGCGGAAAAGAGTTACAGTAACGGCATTTTACTTCATATTTGTGCAATTTTACATCTGACAGTTTATTACAAAAAGGGCAGCAATATTCTTTATTAAAGAAACCTGTCGGTGATTTGATAACATAAAAATGTTCTAGTACTTGTGAGTAATACAGGTAAATTTTTTTATCCTCAATTGGTATCTTGAAAAAAACTGAATTTGGATTTTTTAAATCGTCAATCGTTATTTGGTAATTTGATAAATATTTTTGGAACTTGTAAAGATCTTTTAAATTGCAACCCTTCTCACTAAGAACGACTCTTGCATTCTTACACAACAGTTTTGCCGATTTTTCTAGTGACCGAATAACAGAAGCACTAATCTGTTTATTAAAATTCTGAAGTTATTTCGTTACCATAACAGATACCTTGAGGCAGGCAATTTAAAACATTTTTTCCCAACATCTATCACGCTTGTCTACCTGGCTAAAACCACAGTTTCCTCTACGCGTTTGGGATTTTTTTTATCTCCTCCAAAAGGAAATTTGACAATGTCTGCATTTGTAGAACATCATTGGAAAGGAAAACGGCGTTTAACTGATTTACATTTGAAATCAATCCTATAATGTGCTCACCGGATACCTACATGATAGGTTGAAAAACTAATTTTGCTACCTACCACAGAATCTGATACCACTTCTTTTATTATATTATCAAATGCCTTTTCTAAATTCTCCAAAGGGTTTTGACTGATGTCAAAGTCTTGTAGCTGAAAAGTTAGCATTACACCCTCCTTATTAAATTTTTTAAAAAAGGTCGTTTGTTTTGATAACAATCTGTACCCTGGGTTTGATCCACTATTGGAATACTGTACCCAATTTCGAAGACCTCAGAGCCGCTTTCTTCAGTATTATGCGCTTTCCCGGTAATATCAAGGAAATCAATTGTGGTTTTAAACGCGCTATTTGACAAAGAAATATCAGCTAAAATCGAATATCTTGTGATTATTCTTAGTGAGGAGTATTTTTCCCGGTTTGAAAAAATTAAATTCTCGCCTTTCACTTCTTTCATCAAGACGTGTAGATAAAAAAATGTAGTTATTTAAGGAGAGCGCACTTGTCAAATGTTTAATCACACTTTTGGGTTCCATCTTATACCGAGTTTTATTATAGAACTAACTTATTTCTTTTAGTTTTATACCAATCTATAAAGTCCACCGTGTCCTCTTGGGCGATATCCTTCTTCTCTCTAGCAGTTTTAGGGGTTGGTGCATCTGCCGTCTATTGTGGTTCTTCAACAGCTGGGGGCTCTCCATCCAGCGGTACCATCAGCCGGTTAATAGACATAAGCTGATAAAAACACTTGTTACATAAACATTTTTGGTGTTGGAATATTTTCTGAGCTCACCCTTTTTCCAGCACTTTTCAGCTTTTTTACTTTTACTGATTTAACTGACTTGCAGTAACTGTAGGCATAAAATTCACACTGTGTAGTTACATTTAAACCCAGTTCTTTTACACACATTTTTAAAGCCAGATTTCAAGGATTTGCTTGTCAAGTGCGTGTTGGCATTTTTACTGAACCTCCTGAAGATAATTAACTCTAATATTGCTGACCTGCAGTAAAATTTAACAAAGTTGCACTTACTTTAAAGGCACATCACTGTACCTCCTTAGCATTAATATCATAAGACCTCACGGTTCCACAGTGTCCGAAAACAAGTAAGTTTATCAAGTACAGGTTGATATTTTTCCCAAATGATTTTATTTTAATTTAATCTTAATATTCTTGTCTTGCGATAAATTATAAACTACACTGAATATCTGATCTGCCAAGGACTGATTCCATGAAAAGGTGGGTTGTGTGTGATGAGGCGAAATAGTATATAAAGATCATTCCTTTCTATAGGAAATTCAGAAAAGTTTCAGGAACAGTGAATACCACATAAGCAATATTAGAATAACGCCAGTCTACTAAATAGTGGTAAGTTACACGTTATGCACATTATACAATTATGTTTAGACTAAAAACATAATTTTTCAGAGTGTGTTTGAGACCATGAAAAATATCGCTGCAGGTGTGTACGACACCTTACAGCCAACGCTGAAAGTCGGCAAGGAGTATAAAGTCAAGTATTTCCGACTGGTGAAAACAAAATTCGGACTTCGCCTAACAACACACTTTACCGACAACACTTACATTTTTCTACCGACCAGGTTTTCCAAGAAAATAAGAACCCAGCGACAGGTTGAAGAATTGAACCAGGGAGATTATTTTCTCATGTATGACGGTATGGATGAATCAAGAGGGGGGTTCCTAAAACTAAATTTTTTTTTAAAAATTGCACCACTTTTAAAGAAAACAGTTTAACGGCTTGTTGATTTGTTACCACATGCCGCCTATTCGAATATGCATCGAACAACACAACATTTCATTTCCATACTCTTCAAACGGAACCTTTTGGCCAGACTCAAAAATTGTTTTTGATTATGTCCATTCATATCCGTCAAAGTGGACTGTGTTTTTACCTTACAGGGTGGCAAAAATTCAAAAGCTACTTTTGAGGTATTTTGGAGATATGTCCTATCCGCTCAGAATCACATCTCGTTTACCATAATAACCGTTTTCCTTTTCTTGTTCTGAAGAAAACTTTTGAGCAGAGCTTGAGCGAGTGTGCTCTGAACTGAACATATTCAGAGCTCTTTAAATTGTTTATGAATCATATACTAGTTTCTAGTTGTCATATGTCAAATTTCATTTCAATTCAACCTGTTCGTGGTAAATATTCACTGTTAATTATTTAAAACATTTGCAATGTTCTAATAAACCGTCTTTTAACTCCAATTTTAAGGCGCTAATGATTTTATTTAATTTGATTGATTAGAAGAATCACTAAATTCCTCGCTCATTTAAATTCTAAAATAACAATTATGTTATTTATAGCAAATTTATTTAATTATTTCCTATATTTTGTTTAAGTTCTACTCCAGAATTACCCTCGCCCATCGCTCTGTTTTATGTCCCGTCATATATCAAATTAGTCTTGCTCAGTTTATAACTCCAAATTGTCGAGTATTGCAGTTGTAATGATAGTGCCACATAGAATTCATTGCGAAGTAACGCATTATTTCCTGTTCTGAATACAATTAGATTCGAATCAGAAAAATAGTGGGATGACTGCGACATTGTTTGACGTTACATCACATTAAAAGTATTAATATATATATATTTATATAAGACATATGAATTTTGTTATGATTTTCCTGTAGACTTTAAGTAAGGCGTCATATACCCTGATTATTGATTTTAGGATCAGTAGTTACAAAGATGGGGGGGGGGATGCTATATTTTTCAGAATATCATTTTAAATATGCTATTTAAAATTATTGAAAACATAATTTTGTGTTCCTCATAGCGAGCCCTTTTACTTGTAAATCATACCCGATTTGATACACACAATTAAGTACCCAAATATGTATATGAATACATTTAAAGCTTAATTTGTGTAAAATTGTATGGTTTTTGAGGAAACCGGCTGTGACAGATGGATAAACAGATGCATCAATCATCTTACTATGGTTTCATTTTTTCCTTTTGGGATACGGAATCCTGATTATAAAATGGTTTTCAGTTAAAATGATAACTTTTTTAAGTGTGTAATATAACTTCGGGAGTAATTTTCTAAATTAAGAATGTATTTATTTAATGAGAATAGGCTTATTAAATTTTCTTACATATGAATATATATATATATACAGTGAAGGACAAAACTGTTCACACTTGTATTGAAAATGAATAAAGTATTCTGTAAGTCGTAACTTTCACTCTGGAATGTACACAATTTTTTACGGTAATGTCTCTCATTAGTTGCGCGAACAACTCGCTAAGTTATTTTTTTACATTCACATTATAATTAAAATTTTTGAGGATAATTGTCGAAACAGGTGCTGTGAACAGTTTTGACTCTGTACTAGGAATCATAGCAAATTGGTAATATTACATTAAAGGGTATTAATTTGGGTAAGGAAATTGTGTTAAATATGGTAATTTTAAATAATTTCTAATAAATTCTATAGGCTTCAGTATTTTTTTGAGCGCAATTAAATCACTAAAATGCCAAAGAAGGTAATGGCGTCTGTTACGGCCGAAATTGCAAAAGAAATTGCAAATGGCGTGCCATACAGGACAATTGCGGCAAAATTTCGTGTTTCCATTGGAGTAGTGGCCAAAACTAAAAAAAAATTTGCAATTGCACTTCACAAGAAAGTCGGAGGACGACCAGAAAAACTGTCGCCGGAAACAAAACGGGTGGTTAGACGATTGATTGTTACCGGAGCAGTAGACAACGCATCGGATTTAATAAAATCATTCGAACTACATTGGACACGAACGTGTCCAATAAAACTATCTGCAGAACTCTTCAAAAATGTGGTCTTAAAGCTAGATCGAAGGTTAAAAAACCACTGCTGACTGACCGCCATCGAAAGTTGCGTCTGGAATTTGCTCGCTTGCATAAAAATCGTACGGTTGAACTCTGGAAACACATTATTTGGTCAGATGAAACAAAAATTAATCGATTGGGATCAGATGGCCGCATTTGGACATGGGTTGATCAAAAACTGGGCCTACAAGATCGAAATATTCAGCAAACACTGAAATTCGGTGGTGGATCGTTAATGATATGGGGATGTTTCTGTGGAGGAAAATTGGGAAAATGTCGAAAAATTGACGGGATAATGCGTGCCACGGATTATATATCCATATTAGAAGATAGCCTCTTGCCAAGCATTGCACAATTCGGTTGTGAACCAATGGATCTCACATTCATGCAGGATAATGATCCAAAACATACAGCCAAAATCACGCAAAAGTGGCTCTCCGACAATAATATTTCTCTTCTCAAATGGCCCCCGAATTCTCCAGACCTTAACCCCATAGAGCACCTATGGGGTTATATAAAAAGGAAGTTAATCCTCCTTAAGCCTACTCCAGCGAATAATGAAGAACTCTGGCAAGCTGTCCAGAAAATATGGGACGAAGTGGATGAAAATTACTTATTAAAATTAGTGGAGAGTATGCCCAAACGTATTGCCGCGGTGCTAAAAGCAAAAGGAGGTCATACGAAATATTAATTAAGAAGAAAATTGATTTTACTTTCCATAGATGTTCACCTGCGACAAAAGTGTTCAAAGGAAGTTTAATGAAAAATGTTTAAGTATTTCTTTTCTATCAATCTGTTGTTTTTTTTAACTGTGGAAAATGTTACATTATTCCGTAATATATTAAATATAAAACTTGCTCCTTTTTTTCTTTTACGTAGCACTAGTTAGAAAACAATATTCACCGATATCAATGTAATGTGAACAGTTTTGTCCCTCACTGTATGTGCACATTAAAAAAAAAATTCGATCCAGATATTGATATATCTCTTTATCACAAATCGTTTACCATTATTTTCATCCAACGCGAAAATTGTATTCGAAACTTTTCATTCGGGCAAGTAATATGACTTCATTAAAGCTGTCACATACAGATGTGTTAATGAACGTCTTACGAATGCGGCCGTTCACTTCCCGCTTGGTTATTTTTAGCACAATAAGCCTGCAAATCAATCTATTTAGCATGTTTATTGCTCAATTTAATGCCAGATAGACGAATAACCCAGCCATTTTTGTTCAAATTTCAATAAAATGTAAATAATTTATAATTTTCAGATTGAATTTTTTTTTTGTTATGATAAAATTCTAATCTTTTGTTCTGGATAAACGAAAAACATGCAGCTATATTGATATAATTTGAAAACATTTTGATGTTGATAATTTATTGCGGCTGACTAGAAGAAAATAGAGTTCGAAAATAAAATAAGCTAATATTACGAAGACGATGAGAACAACTACTCTAAATACTAAAGCACAGTACATCCACTAATTTTTATTTACACCCTAGATCATGCCTGACTAACCCAAATCGCTTTACGGGCCACTTTGATGATTTAATGTAACAGCGGGCCGCACTTTAAGTGAACATGTTTTTAAAAACTGTAATAAAAATAATGTATTTGATGTTATACTATGATTCAATATAATTAACTCTTTAGTCTTAATTAATGAGATATTGGTTTCTCCTTTTTTGCACTTAATTTTTAGAAATTTATATTTATGTTTGAAATAGTACATCTTAATTTTCTAAATTGGCATCAGTTAATGAAGCACGTGATGAACTCTTTGCAAATTTCTTCTTCGAAAAAAATTGTTCACAATCATTTCAGTCTCCTACATTACTAAGAGCAAAACTATGATGATCATTTCTTTATTTATTACAACTTAAGGGGTTATACTCAGTTAGAATTTTCAAAAAAATCGAATTTTTTTTTTGTATTCTCGGAATGTACATATATTTAAGTATATTCTCTGAAAATTTGAAGTCAATCCGATAAATATTTTCGGAGATATACCGGAATTTGTAAGGCCACGTCAGAGTGTTACAAAGCGTGATCCTTCGATTGAATATAGAATTTTAAATTTCATTACTGTATTTACTGAGATAAGTGAATATGTGAAATGTGACTCTTGTGACGGAAATATAAAATTTGAAACTGCTTCTTCCCGTGGATTTGGTTTTAAAATCGTTGTTGTGTGTGATAATTGTGAAAATAGATGATACCATGTAAGTTCAAGAAAAAAAATTTTAACTATGTGTAAATCACTTCTGAAACTTTAAAAGAGTTTTTCTCAAAACGGTTCAAAGTCGGTGATCTCGGTTTCTCAAAAATGGCTCAAGCGACCGGTCTCGAATTTTTACACAATCTTCTTAGATATATTCCTCAGGTATTGAACGAAGGAATAAGATTTAAAAAAATTATTACTATTTTTTTTTAACAATTTGCAATGAAAATTTCAGTCAAAAACGAAAATTTTTTTTTCAAATAGATGCCATTTTGTCAAAAATCAATATTTTTATTAGTCCTTCGTTCAATACCTGCATTAATCTATCCCTCAAAGAAATCAACCATTTTTTTTTATTTCTGATAATCCAAACCGCCGAAATGGAGATCACCGCCAAGCGCCTCTTTTTGAAGGTCGTTCGGGACATCATCTATAGGAGCGGTGCACATCAATATTTTTACATGATCGACGCGCTATTGTATTCTTAAAAGTAGGCTCTATTTAAATAACAATCACTTGTAATTGATAAATAAAAACTGTTTCTTTAAAAAATTCATAAAAAGACGTCTTTTTTTAGCCTTGCAACTGCGTATAACCCCTTAAAACATGTAAATCGCAGATAAACTAAACAAAATTAACTTAAAAAATTCAAATTAAAGATGAACGTTACCTATGGTTGCCTAACGAAACTGATTGGTATTCATGGACGTCAAATATAGAACTGGAGTTTGTAGCTGCGCTTGAGCATATAATGATATATGCAAATTTTTATTTATTTAATATTTGTATTATACATACAATGTGGAAAAAAATTCTTAAATAGAAATATAAAGTCGTCCGACCGCACAATTTAACGTGATGGATAGAGATCTAACTAATCTTTGTCTTTAAACTTTTATGATACGCATCAAGAGCTATTTTACTTTCATATTGATAAAAGAAATGGAAAAGTGGGAAACTTATAGTTTGCAATAAATTTGGATTTTCATACTTATATAAATTCATAGGCATTATATATTATTCAATCAATTTGGAACAAACAATTTTAAAAGGTAACATTAATACTGAAAAATTTTCAAGACGTAGGTTTCTATAGAAAAAGATTTCCATGCGCATGGAATCTCATAGAAAGAGGCAGATTCTTAGTAAAAACCATAATTTTCTTAAAGCCTCTAACTAAAGACTGAATTTTGAAATTTTTGGAGAATTTAAGATCAGACAGCATAGACATTAAAGAGGGAAAACACTATGATAACATTATTGAAAGTAAATGCGTTAAAATCAAAGGGTTCTACAACATTTTGTATAGTATCTTAATGAATACTTAAATAAAAATTAATTGAAATTTAAATAGAAATATGGGAGTATATTACCGGAAGCGAATGCGATTATATTCGATTTTGATACTAAATACTTTAATTCAAAAACCCTGGAACCATTCTTCACACAGCTTTAATTTTGGAAAATGATTTAGGTATTAATTCCCTGCCAAAATTGAGAGACATAAACTAAAAAATGATACAGCTTACGCGATAACAAAATTGTATTTATTAGCAATGATATGTATTGATTAGCAATTATTGCCCAATTCCCACCATTTTGGATCACAACTAAGAAATCAATTTATTAAGTGCATAAACCATTCTTATTCATTCGTAATAAGAATTACGAGGAATATTGAGTGTAAACGATCTTTTCGTATATTAATAAATAATGTATCTTTACCTTAGATGCCGTCAGTCTTTCAAGCTGCTTCAACTCTGCCACCAAATGTGGTTCAATAATGAATCTCTACAAGGTGATTCATAAATTCGAATTTTTCATGGCATGTACAACACTATTTTATTTTTATCTTTTTCTTTACTCAATGAAGCGACATCTCAATAACTTTTTCAATTTCTTAAAATTCAGATTTTCCTCATATTTTCTACGAAATTAATGTACTTTTTTTTTTGAATTTCCCATTTTATTACCTTTCCCATAAGGTGCACCATGTCCACGTTTCACGTTTTACAACTTTTGCAATTATAGGGCAATGAAACAATACCAGTCAAGATTTTTTTAAGGAACAGATTTTTCTACCTCTATTTTACCTGAATATGTTGTACCTTTTTGGACAGATGTTATAATAAAATTCAATTCATAAAATTTTAGGAAAATGAATAACGTTTTTTTACATGCAGTGGTAATAGATTTTTGGGCTGAATTGGATGTCGCTGCGTTGAGTAGATTAAAAGATAAAAATAAAATAATGATGTGCATACCATTACAAATTCGAATTTATGAATCACCCTGTAATTCCCAAACGGTTTAAATGTCTTCCTCGCCCCTACAACTTTTTGTTTGTTTTGGCTTTAGTCCATTTATTTTGGTATAATATACATATATGAAACAGCCTGTATATATGAGAAGAACTATATTATATATAATAATAAATGTTAAAAACCTGCCAAACAATAAAAGCAGGTCGGAAATATTCAACTAAAGCAACTCGGTGGGAATTCGACGAATATGTATAAATGAAGAATATCACATTATACTAATTATCAATATTTTGACTTCGCTTCACACGTCTATGGATTGCATATTAGCCGTTGCGTAATTCAGACATTGCTGTACTTGAAGAACTGTTTATTTTCTGCTAAAGGTAGTCACGTTAGTTGACCTAAACATTTTTTTTTTAAATGGCAAGTAGAGGAAGGGAAGTACAATGAATTTACAGAGAAAAGCACTACGGGGGCCTACGGTAGATCAGTTGTTAACGCGCTGGCCTACCGTCCTAGAGGCTGTGGGTTCGAATCCCACGAATAACCATGGTATTCTACTTTACGAACACAATGGGTCAATGAGTGCAATGGACAATATCTGAGCGCTCGAGGCAACATGTCTCGCCCACTCCAATAGTAATAAAAAATAATAATAACTATGGTTGACTTTCAAAAGGGTTTAAGCCAAATGGACAAGAGTGAAAATTATAATATAAACAAACTTATAACATCAAAACATTTAAAAAATTTGAAATAACCGGTACTGTAAAAACTCTCCTTAAATGCGAACATTCACAAAAAATGGTATCAAGAAAGCAAGATTTTTTCATCCGGCAAATAAAGAAAAATTCTTTGATGCCAATTGTCATTTTAAAATAAATACAATTATCACCACCGAGGCTAAATTTCCTTTTAAACGTCTAAGCCAGCAATAGCAATTGTGAAAATTGTAGGAGAAATTGGCAAGTTTCAATACGAAGAAATCCTCGAAAATGATGTTGCATGTTACCATATGCAAAAGATGAAATTTCACTCCGTTGGAGATTTTCAACATTATCGAGATACAAAGCATACTTCAAAATTTATAAGCGATTAGGTCAGAGAAAATTTGTAACTGTTTAGATTAGAAAAAATTTGTAAGTGATTGGATCAGGCTAAGTGCCTATTGGAATTGGCCGGTTTTTCTGAAGGTGAGCCCAGCTTCGCAAATGTGTAACGTATTTGCTTTACTAGTTTATGACAGAATGCTCCGTGATAACAAATTTGCTTCTCAGCTTTTGCGTGTTAATGAGAGGTTTTTAATCGAAATAAAGCTTTTCGAATTCGTCCAAAAGATTCTCATTATTTAGAGTGAAATCCGTTTAATTTTTCCCGTGACAGGCAGATTTATGTCCATTCTTGTCCCTGATTAATTAGCACTTCCATTCATGTCTACGAGGTGTGCGATTAATATATTCTTTATTAATAGAATATTCAATGAATCTACCACTTGAGCAAAGCTTAGTCCGGCTTCAACATCTTCTGTAAGGAAAGTAGAACATTTCGCGCACATTTGCTGACTGACATATCATAAGCAATAAATAAGCGTCCTTATTATATCATTTCATGTCCTGATACTGTTAAGTAATATATAGTTCACATTTGAATTCCAAATATGGTGTGCTTTATAAAGGCATCTTTGGGGACCCTTCAGCATATCTTCAGCCGAATTCAGCCTAAACAATGAAGATGAAAGACAAAAGCGGCGGTGGCAAGAAAGCTTGATCACCCTTATATTTAACGCTGACAGAGCGCCGACCTACAAGGCAGGAGGACAGTAATGGTAACAAATACCCAAATAGGGAGGCAGGATATGCGGACCATTTATTCCGGCGTATGTGCCCGACGTCAGGAACATACTCATATAATGTGGGCATTTCGTGTACTCACAGATAAAGCTATAAATTTCATCCAATTTTACTGGTGTTATTACTATCCTTAGTTGGCGAAGAAGCGTCACTTGTTCGTGGCCTCACCTGGTACTCTCCCTGTTTGCAAAATATGTTCTATTTTCTTTCGTCTATATATATAGTATATATATGGTGTTTTCACGCAACTCATGGCGGAACCAAGATGTCATTTGTGATTGCAACTTTATATATTAGGAGGATGTGCAGCTCTGGATACCTTTTTCATTCGGTATAATGCTCACTGTACATGAGAAGACACAACCCCTATCTTTATTTGAAGAAAATAAATTGTGCGCATAACAAAAGGTAAATTATTCACGCTTGAATAGCTTTTTTATGCAATTTACTTGGCTAAGTTCTATCACGTTGGCAATTTTGTGTTCCTATTCGTAGAGTACGAGATTATCTAATTTTAATAAAAATACTACAAGTTATATTTTTCTGAATTTTCTACATACTATAAGTAGTTTGCTTAATTCGCTCAAAAACAAAAAAAAATTATATGAGTATGAAAGTTTAGAATTACATTTACCTATCGATGACCAAGAGTTTGCTTTGTTGTTAATCTGATAAAATAAATCGAAAACTTAAAATACTTATGTTGTTACCACAAAAAATACAAATAGCAATACATATGAAAATCTCCAAATCGCTTGAGCCAGAGAACCAGGGAAAAAATAAATTGTATGGTCTACATTTTATAAGCGCCGGGAAAAAAGAAAGGTTTTATGTATTTTAAAATTTTTATTATTCCGCTAATATATACGTTAGAAAAAGTTCAATTTAAAATTGAAAAATTTGAAAACTACATACAATTTTTACTATTTAAAAATAACTAGGCAAATAAGTATTTTGAATTAGCATAATATATAAAAGAATGAAATGCTTCGCAACTTCTTGAGAAAAACTTTATACATAACAAATATAATCAGACTTTTCTAAAATTGTATAAATTTTAGATAAAATAATGTCTTCATATGTTTTTATTTATTTTGGTTTTTGGTGCTATTTTGTTTGAGGAACTGATAAAAAATATATTTTTATAAAAATACTACTAGTTTAGTTAGTTTAAATTAAAAATGTCACCAAAAAAGTTTGCAATAAAATTCTTATAAAAATACTATATTAATTCTAAAAAGTTACCGTATTATATTATATTATAATTAAAATCGAAAAAAGAACTGAAAACATTTCTATATCTCCAACG
This sequence comes from Philonicus albiceps, assembly GCA_963969385.1. Lineage (NCBI taxonomy): Eukaryota > Metazoa > Arthropoda > Insecta > Diptera > Asilidae > Philonicus > Philonicus albiceps. The sequence continues at coordinate 15,892,193 of OZ017773.1, forward strand.
CATCTGTAGACTATGTTTTATTCGTATAAAATATAGGATTTTAAAATATCGAACAGCAAGGAATTGCTTTGAGAAATAGCAATATAAAAATTTGGGTTTGGTGATCGCGAAACCGTTTTCAAAATATGGATATTCAATAAGACCAATGGTGGTTCGAAAGTAGAGTATTTAAGCAAAAATTATTACTAATGTTGTTTTGATACCACAAATTTTATATTAACTATAAAAAATTCGAAATGATGGGCTCAATATGGCGATTTAAATTTGATTTCTAATTTAAAGGATTCTCATGTAAGGGTTTTCAAAATCGTCGATTTTCTGTTGAAAACAAAAATTGGCCAATCTATTATTACCATTCAATAATACATATATCGGAATAGGGTTACGATAATAGTTTAACATCTATTAACTTAATATTTGGTATTTACATGCGTGGTGTTTCTGTTTGGATATAATATATATAAGTATTCATTTGAAAGTATAAAGACGTTGAATAACTCTTATGTGTTTATTTAACTTTTATTTAAAAATATAGTAAATCCGGTAAAAAGTCCATGTTCACCAAAATAATAAAATTCGTTGTGATTTTTTTTTTTTTTTAAATCTATTTTGACAAAAGGCTAAGGAGGCACCAGGAAAAATAAAAGAAACTTTGAATAACATATGTATATGGTAGTTGTCGTAAATTCTAAGTTTACCAGTTATAAAAAAAAATAAATTAATTGACGTTTCTATAACGACTTGCGAAGACAGTGAACCATATCTTTGTTTTCTCACCTGGCTTAAAAAAATGTATTTACATAACTAAGATGTCTCACAGAACTTTCCGAATCCAATAATTAATTAACTATACTCTTTTATATTCTGTATTCGTGTCGAATGAAACTCGTAATTTTCTCAAAGTTTTGCTAAACCTACACTGAATAAAAAATAAATCATGCAATACATGACAGATCTTCCCATTATAATTAACTATATTATCTACCACTGTTACTTTTTTATTTTATTTTCTTTATTGATTAATATCATATTCCAGCACTAAATCAATATGTTTGTTATTTTATACATTCACATATTAAACCTACAATAAATAAAAAAAATTAAATAAATTAATTTTCTTGAAGTCATTTGGATTTTCTTGCTTAGCGAAAACAAACGAGATTTAGGATGTTGAATTCTTCAAAAATAAATCTTTCAATATTTTATATTTATTTTATTTTTATTTTGCATGTCTGTTTGAAATTAACATCTGGTTTTAAACGGACAAGTTTTTACATGCTTTATGAGGTTTAAGGAAAAAGGATTCTAATCCTGGTTTATGACCGGCAGCGCTTGGGTCATGAAAGGAGTCCTTTCATTTTATAGTTTTATCACTGTCTATACGTAGGCGCCATGTGTCTGTTATTTAATACTTTTCTTGTTTAAACTTTTAAAGAAAGGGTCTGGGATCTAATGGTATAAAAGTAGATTTGGTCAGGATAAGAGTTCAGTTGAGAGACGACTTTCTGAGTGGTGATAATGATTTCTCTTGGTGCAATTCTTTTAAATAAAGATGAAAGTTTGATGATGAATTGGATTGAAGTTTAATTTTGTGATTACCTAACCTCCAACATGGGATTATGAATATGAGACACCTTCTGTTTCTAATAAAATTTCCCTTTTTTTCTTTTTAACCTGATGCATTAAAAATTTTTTTTCCTTTTAAGAGTTGCGTAAAAATACAACTAGGTATTGATGAAAATTAGGAAATTTCGTCATATTATTTTTGTTTTTGGTACCAGTCATAAAGTGTACAGCCTGGAGTCTACTATGTAGTTAATTAAAAATGTTTAAATACTTAGTATAATAGAAATGTTAAAATTATTACATACAAAATTCCAATTGACTGAAATTCCTTGCAGTAAGATTGCTTTACTTTTTGATTAGTATCAATAAGAGCTAACAAAAATATATAATTATCTTATTAAGTTACTCTTTACGGGTTTACTTATTTGTGAACTATTTTTAATTTGATCTACATACAATACAAACGAAACAATAGGTACACGTTTGATAATAATTGCACGCTGTCAACACGTTAATAAAGCGGCTAGTCAACGCTCATTCATTACATTTCAGTCACGCATTTAAGTAAAGTTGACATATCTGTTACTGAAAACAATAATAGCTCTTGAGTAAAACAAGCGAATGAGAAGCAATGTAAAGTAAGAAACTAACCTACTTTTGTTCCCTTAACAATTTGCACTTTTCGCCCAAACTAATGATATGCAACTGCTGCTCCAGTCTAGATAGCCACTTATAAATTCGACAGGCAGAGTCCTGTGCAATCATTTAAATGTTATATGTTATTCCTAAGTATGCATGTAGGTGTCTGAAAGCGCATTTTGGTTAGCCATATTACGTAGAAAGAGATCGTGTACACTTTTTTAATTAGTTTCCACATAGACTTTAGTAGATTAACTGAGATACTACATTGAATGCGATCAGTTAAAATAATAACGGCGAAGTGGAATAAGTTGTTTGATTTTTCCGGAACTCGTTTTGTCTGTTTTTATCGCTTACATAATACTGTAAGTGAATTTATTTATTATTTTTTATCGATTATTCTTTCAAAATGTCATGCAGCTTAAAATTCTAACAATCTGTTGTGAAATACGACATGTAGATTAATGTAATATGATAAAAGTGAATTAAAATAACTAACACCTGAATGACTTTCACGTACAGTGCTTCGCTATAAATATAATACTATAAAGATCTAACGTTTCCAGTGATAATATAAAGAATAACTACCATTTAAAACTAAAAACCTAAATTCCTTGTTTGTTCCGGGAGCTGTACTTCCTAGCACTCTTTGCAAAATGGTACGTGTGCTGAAAAAAAATTAATTAGTTTGTGCCCATAAAATAACCGATACGTTAGAATACCTTAGCGTATGTAGGGGGATAAGCCCCATTTTTTTCTTTCGGATTAGACAATATAGGCGCCTTCAAAAGGTATGTTTGGCACTCTTTCCAACCTTACTTTTAGACCGGCTGTTCCTCTCGCTATACCCTAGCGCCCGTCCTGATTACATTTTAAGTATTAGCCTTTTTTACGTCATATCACCCAAAGGTATTAAATAAGACGTAGTTTTATTTATGTGTTTATTTTGAATCTTCGAATATAATAGCGCTTAAATATTCAACTTACTGATAATTGCCTCTTCGCTCTTAACTAGGACAATGCCGAAGGCTATAAGAGAATTTATTCGTTTTAAATCAAAGCTGTTTTCAATCACGCATGAAGTTCATTAAAGCGTTATAAATCTCGAAAAAAAGTTTTAATTGCTTTGAATCAAGTGGTATAGAAATTCAGTCTCAGCAACCGAAACAACTTTTCAAGCTCCATTTTCGCGGAAGCTCACCGTTTTATTAGTCTCTACAGCTTGCCCACTGCTTTAGCAGACAAAATGACTTTTACCCCGATTTAAATAACCGGAAAATAAAACTTTGAAGTGCCTTTTTAATTGGAGGTATTTTACGCGTCCACCGACTACTTCTCATAAATTTTCGTAGATATAGTTCTTTCCGAATTTTCAGAACTTCAGTTTCAATTTGCAGCGAATTGCTGCCGAACTAAATTCAAGTATTCAATTTGATGTTAAAGCCAACCAAATGCACTTGCTCCAATTCTGGTGGGAGGGTTAGTTTGGTAATTTGATTTTATTAGTTAGAGGGAAATCGATCCAGAAAAGAAAACGTGTCTGTTCTACATTGATGTTCCCCTTCTGTCCCAATTAGAAAAAGTGGTCTTCAGAAAACTGGAAGTTTCCGAAGCATTAACACGGTACTGGAAATTCTCCCAGTGCTATACAAAACGTATGGTAACGTTTAAAGTTTATGTATTATTTGTAGGAGATAAATTTTGTTAACTGCTCAATCGATTCAAAGAATTTTTGTATTATTGAATTATTTAGGAAAAAAAGCTAACCCACCATACTGCAACTTCTAACATTGGGTTACTATGGTGAATATGATAAATATTCGATATAGACACAAGATCTTGTTTAACTCGAAGTATGGTATGACTTTCCTTAAAATTAGAAATTTGTATCGAAAGCTTTATTTAAAACAAACAAATCAAAATTCAAAAGTTGTTTGGTGAATAGTCAATAACTATCATTAAATATTAAATTTAATAAACATTTTAATTTTTGTTAATTTTACTAACATTTTTTCTCTTAGTATTTAATTTAACATACTACGTTCGTATTTCCCACTTATTCTGCCTCAAAATAGCAAAACAAAGCTTAAGAAATTTCCCTTATATTACCACGAATCTTCTGGATTTACGAATCTAGTACTTCCGTCTCTTGTGCAGAAAATTAAACAAAATATCGCTATGAGACGATTTATTTACGTTTATGTGAAAGAGTAATTTTTCCCATGTAAGTTGTAGGAATAACTAAAATTTGGTTTGCGCCGTTCGTAGTTTGGATCCGTGTGGAGCGAAAAACGAAAATTTATTTATTTATTATTTATTTATTATTGTTTATTTATTAACAAACCAGTGCAGTATTTAATATGGGCGTTTAATGAGATTATTTCAACTGCTTTCCTGTCCAATCGCACGGAGAATGATTTAAACAGTAGGAATTAGAAAAACGCCGAAAAATTGTGCATTCAAAAAGCACGTTAATACGTCATATAATTTTTAGACGATATAGCGCTTGCAATGAACATTATAGCGTTCGTTGTGAACAGGAAAAATATTTATCTGGGTATAGAAGTATCTGGTTTCACTTTTTTCTCGTTCATTATTAACGCGAAAATCGTTTAATTTAATTAGGAACGTGTGTGCTCTTAAAAATTCTTATGAAGTTAATTGAATAATGAAGTCAAAATGTGTTTTACTCCTTCCAAACCGTCATTGTCAATAGTCGGCTTATTGTTTTAGGATATGGATTGATTTTGGGAAACAATATGAATAGCAGTTAGAGTGTGCTAGGTGTTACGTATACGAGTAATATTGAAGTAATTTGGAAAACAAATAACCATACTCTCACGACTTATTTAATTTGCTTAAAACATGGTATGTGGAATCTGTCTTTTCACAGCTGAAAGGTTTTATCTAGATCTGTTGAGACGCTCTCATTTAAATGCCCTTGTAGCGGCTAGAGTTGGAATAGAAAGATTGAAATTCATTAATGAAAAACAAATTGACGAGATTTTTGATGGTTATGATTTAATAGGAACTAAAACAAAATTTCATGCAAAGCGGACATTGTGATATATGGAAAAAATTGGATTAATTATAAATACAATATATTTTCTTTAAATAAGATGTATTGTGGTATTTAGTATTTGTATAATATAAAGATCAAAATGTTCAAAGCGATGATACCAAATCTATAAACACAGAGGTGTTAGCTAGGTCAACAAATTACCTGCATTCTCTGTATTAACTGCCATTTGCTAGTATAATTTGCTGTATTGATAATTTGCAAATTAAAAATGAAGGAACACATATCTCAAGAAATTACCATTTAAAATTTGTTCTATTTACTGGTCTCAAAATATTTCTGAGACTTCCAGGATACTTTAATCTGGTAAATCTGCAAACGATTTTGATTAGAATATAACAATTTTAAACATATTAAAAGATAATATTTGATTATAGATGTCAGTCAAACTTATTCAGTTAAGCAATGACTACAATGAACTAGCAAAAGTTACAATCAAGTTAAAATTAAATTAAATAATTTTTCGTTGACATTTTCATGCAATTTTTTAAGAGTCGTGAACTCATTTTTTACATTATTTTTTCTGCGTAGGGTTTTTATTTCCATGTTCCAGATAGAGTGGAACTATTATATTATGATTAAAAACTTGTAATCGAAATAAAGTCTTCATGTGCTATCCTCAGAATTTGAATGAAGGGTTTTCCGCATAAAACCTGTGCGTGTGCCTACCTGTCTGATTATTTATCTGTTTGTAAAATTTTCTTTCATTCAGGATAACTTTTGTGAATTTCTCTTTCTCACTTTATTCATCTCAATGAGTACTCCATTTTGTGACAGTGACTAATATTTACGATACCACATATTTAATATTTTCACTTTAAAGATATGCTTGGTTGTTGTCATGCTTGTGGTAATTTTTAATACACATTTAAGACGCTCAAATTGCAAATTTTAGGTGCTTTATATCGAATATTTTAATGTTTACGGTGAACGTGCATTCCGATTACCTTAAAAATGAATTTCGTTCAATCTTATATGGGAATTTAATTTCAATATTAAAAGGTATCGAATTGGAAATATTTACTATAGTCGAAATAATTGCCTGGTTATTTGATATAAATATTTTGACTTTTAAAATACTTACGTTCATGTTAAACATCTGTTTAGTGTTAAACTATGCGGTAAGCGCAGGCTCCGTTTTGAACGTGAAATCATTAGGTTGAACGTTTGATATACACATTTCTTTTCATGCAGTAATCTGAAATTTGGGGAATATTATGGTAGTGTTAGACCTAAACTAAGCTAAAACACTAAGGTAAGGAATGCAAAATAACAATCTAATATATACGACAGTTGTGTGAAAAATGTCCGACCTAACCAAGACACAAGACATTTTTTTTCAACTTTATTTTTATTTTTTTACAAAATATCCTTTTAACTCTATACACATTTCCCAGCGATACTCTCATCTCTTCAACTCGTCCAAATAGTACTCGGTGTCTTTCTCTGCAAAATAGTTCCTTACGAAGACCTATGTCCTCCTCATTCGGCAAAAATGTCCCTCCTCCGAGCGCAATTTTTAGATTAAAAAACAAAAAATGTCACTTGAGGCTAGATCTGGTGAGTTAGGAGGATGGTCAAGCTGTTAAAACCGTTATTCGTAGATTTTCGCCATGGCAACCATTGAGGTGCGAGACGGCGCATTGCCTTGGTAAAATAAAAACTTTTGTTTTGTTTGCAAATGCGGTTTTCAGCAATTTCTCCCTTCAGCTTGTCAAGTAATGACGCCTACTATACAACTATAATAGCTTTTCCTTATTGAAGATAATTGATTAACGTAACTCTATGACTATCCCAGAAAACTGCTGCCATCACTTTCCCAGTCGAAGGCACAAACTTTGCCATTTATGGAGTCAGTAGTTACAGTTTTTAAATGTCCTGAATGTTAATCGTCACCCAAGCTGGTACGACCATGTTTAAATTCAATTGCCAAAAATTTTACGGTGGTAAATGATGGTACATAGTCCCCGTACACAGCGTTGAACTCGTCTTTGATTTGTGTAGGCGTATTGCGAGGTCAGCTCGATACTCGATTTTTCCATTTTAACAAAAAATACACATATCGACTCACTTAAATGATTGTCAAACAACAACTGCGCGCCCAAAATGACTGAGTACCTTTAAAAGCATGCACAAATATATACCCCAACTTTTCTTTACAAGTGCCGTCATCTTCACATTGAGGTCGCCAACTTTTCAGACTACCCTCGGATATCTATCTTTAAAAATTAAATCGAACTAATGTTCTTTGAAATTTATTTGGAAAGCAATTTGTAGAATCGTTCTAAAATACACAAAATATCAACAATCTAAGATAAAATTCTGTGATAAGTAATTTTTAAAGTAAACATCTTCCCACGCTGATTAGTATAACAAAATTTATAATAAATAGTATAAAACTTATAATTTTGTACTCGTATGTTAAGTTGATGATGTTGTTTTAAAAGAAATTATTTAATAAAGGAAACACTGCACCAGTACCATCTCACAAAAAATATTTTTTTATTCGTTAATTGTATCGCAAAAAGTCAATTATGCATGCGAGTTTCGCTTACAATTGGCTAAGCACATCGAAATTCTTATAGCCTTGTTATATCCATTCGTCTGTCCTTGTTTGCCACTCATTTCTGTACTTTTCGTTGTACTATACTTTTCGTTGTACTATAAGTATTCCCATACCTTCTTAAAAATTCCCTTCAGTACAATACTCACCCAAAGTTCATATATGTTTACTGATTGACAACTGATCTGTTTTCAATACGAAATTTACAGATAATGCTCAACACTCGAAACAAATTGGAAAAACCAAAAGCTCAATGGCGGCTATCCGCTATTAATTGGGAATTACTTTGATTCGTCTGCTTCCCAAGGGGGTGGATAGCAATCAGCTTATGTGGCAATTTCTGATGCCAATGTTCACCGCAACTCACATAGTTGGCATATACCATACATGCAGACACGAATTAATGATTAAATGTGACGGATAACACGTCTCGCCCATTAAAAACCCAAAATTGAAATGAATCGCTGTCCGAATGAAATCAGCAGGGTTTGTTTTTACTACAGTATTACGAATTGTACCCCATCTTTGCGACGGTCCCCTGGGTATAAACTGCTTACCACCAAAATACCTGCTACCAAATAACGCGTTCAAGTTAGCTGGATGCTAATCCCTTTGATCCTGTTGGGGGGGCCCTATAACCGAAATAATTTCGGCAGACAGCGGTTACCCACACCTTGGACACCAATTACCGGTGTTCTATGAACATGTCAGTTTTATGACCAGTGTATTGTTCTTTTTCAAACGAAATATCTGCCAATATTTTTTATAAATTATAGAGTCAACATTCATTGAAGCGACTTTTTGCGCTACGTTAAGTTGTTTGAGGGTTGTTTTTATTAATTTTGCAATTACGAAGCAGTTGTATGACCAAATCAAAAATAACTCACAAAGTACATACGGTCAAACCGCAAATTGAAGAGGAAACGTGTTATAGACTGCTTGGCCATTTAATGAACTGAATCGATGGCTTAAATGTGTGAAATTAAGCAAATATAAAACAATAAGAGATAAGTTAAAAGAACGGGATGAGATGTGATGTTCTGAGAATGGATTTTATCTATGTGTGGAAAAGTTGAAGGTGTCGAATTATCAACTTTACGTAGCATTCTTGTGAAAGATGTGAGGTAGGTAGTTTGCGCGATGATAGTATAAACGAAAGAGCGACAAATACTTTACGTTGTGGGGAGAGATTTGAAGTTGAAGGAAATGGTTTGTAAATATGCGGGACAATCGATAAAACCAGTTAGGGTGAACAATTTGAAGATCAACGAAACCAAGTGAGTACCATGAAGGACACCATAGTGAGATAGAAAGTGGTTAGAAATAAATAAAGCGCATAATGCCGACGACTGAGGTGAGTTTTGATTCAGGGAAATTGAAATTGAAAGTCAAGGGTCTTAAATTTCAGGCAATGATTTGATAAGAAGTTTTGTTAAAAGCTTTACTAAAAGTTAGTGGCAATAACGTCAATTTCTTCATTTTCCATCTTACGCGACATGAATGTTGTGGATCTACATACTTTTGAGGAAATCATGTTGGCTAGGAAAATGCAGTAAAATTTAGTTATGAGACGGTAATTTGAAAACTAGCCTCTTTAACGGTTTTTATGGCTTGGGGAGATATAAAAATCTTTCTAAAGGAAGGAAAATATACTGAAAAAGAAGGGGTAGGAGAAGAATGAGTTAGGTAGTCAGAATATTTTTTTAAGTCTATGGGCGGTAATCCCGCTGAGGCCGGGGTTGGAATCGCTGGCTACAATGCTGATTTTAGCATTAGGTAGTTAAAGTTTTTGAGTGTGTCTTCATAAGCCGTAAACATTTTTGCATGTGTTAATAAATCTAATTTGATGACAATTCGAAAAATGATAATTGGGTTTTGTAATGGCTAAATAAAACCTACACGAGAGTTCACACGAAATCGGGATCTTTAAAGTCTAAAGTTTCAAACAATGAAAACTGCTCTAATTTATTTAGACTAAACATTTGGATATTTTTAAATAAATCGAAGTATTTTAGGAAATCAGTATAAGTACAGATTTCCAAACCCCATTGCAGGAAGTGGTGCCACTGCGGTGAGGTTAACCTACAAGAACTTTTGCCTAAGCTCTAAATCTCAAACTATTTCATATAAATTGACACCGTTTCTTTCACTTTAACCAACATATTAAATATAGTCAAGCTAGCTGTGGAAATTTGGTTACTTTGGCTTACGTTTTCTCCTTTCAGCACGGAACATCTTAATGCAAAACCGCTGTCTATAGCCAGAGCAAAAGTAGAAGTAAAATGTGTGTGGGCGGCCAATTTTTTATGCATTTCTTGTGGAATGCAAAGGCACTTATAACTCAGATAAATTATTTCTCTAAGCTCATAAATGCGCAGATAGCTCACAATGATCTTATTCCCCTGAGTGCATATATGCGCCCATAGAACACAATGTGCTTATTCCTTTGGGCGCATATATGCGCCCTTAGTTTCCAAAGGGTTAAACATTTTCTGGGAATAACTAGTTATTTTATTTATTATAGTATTTCCTTGCTAATGTGAACTATAATTAGAAAAACCCTAGTTCCTATCTTTGGCATGTTCTTTTTGCTGACGTGTTTTTATATAAAGACGTTTTACATATTTTTAAATAGTTATTTATTTTATTAGTTTAAAATTAAAATTAACATTTTTTCCTTTCATATCAAAGGACATAATAACTCTTAAGAGTGAAAAGAAAAAAAAAATCATTTAAAAATAAATCAATTTAATTCTCGATTATTCACTAGAAAGCAAGTAAAATAACTGTAGATTAAAGCAAAACACAAAACCAATTTAATAAAATATAATAATTATTATAATTATAAGTATAAACTTATCTTATGATACATACAAAGTTCACATTACAGGCATTATAATATTAACATTCAAACTATTTAAAAATAATTACATAAGCTACACAAGAATGCTTGTATGTATTCTCTAGCCTTTTTAAATGACTGATTAGTTTTAGCAAAAAATTCTTAGAGCTTAGACAACCCTCAAAGTAGAGACGGTCTTAAAATTGGTTTGGGGTAACTCGTATATTTATATTCGCGATATTCATGATAGCCTAAAAGTACACGCTTTTTCCCTTCGTTTTGCTGCAAACTAACAATCAACCAATCGAAGCACTTTAGTAATTTTTGAAAAACAATATTCGGCGGCAATTTCATTCCTACAAATTTTCAAATTTCACATCGAATATAACTGTTGATTTAGGCTTTATTTTTTTAAGATTAATCCTTTTATAAAAATCATTCAAGACATTTAAAAGTAACTTTTCTAGACTTAAGAAGCAATATTTTGAAAAAAAAAACAAAAATTATTAATTATTAAATATTACTAGCAAAATTATTCGAATGTTTCACACCAACTTATTGGTTTGAGGTCAAAATATTTATATTAACAATACAAATTAGTCAATAAAAAGGTTAATAAAGATATCACACTAAAAAATATCAAATACTCGTATTACTGTTTCAGAAAAAAGTTTGCTTCATCTGTGGAATATTGTGGAAATAGAGCATATGCCTTGGTACTGAGTGTAATAACAGCTATTACCTATTAAAACAGAAATAAAGGTTTATTGGAGAAAAACCTTCTTGAGTCCAATCTAGGATATTGGATATCGATTGGAATTTCTCTTTAATGTATCCACTGCAGATGTACAACCAGTGAAATTACTTTGACTTCAGTGAATTTGAGATCGGAGTGAAATTTTCTTTGGGTATAGCAGCTTTTCTTATAATCGGTTATTGTGTTTCATCATTGATTGTTCTTAATATTGTTAAATGTTGCATCCAGTACAAAAAAAATAAACAAATAAAAGTTCTTTATAATAAAACATGGATTAAACAAATCGTTGACAGAATACTAATCATCTATATATAGCGAGATAACAAATTAAAAAGTCAATCCGTCTTATTTCGAAAAATATATGCATTAGTTCAATTTTCATTACATGTTTAAAATTTATGTAAATATAATATTTATGTTTGTTGAAATATACTAAATTATTGCCTGCGACTTTCGTGTAATCATCATTATAAATAGTTTTGATAATTGTACAATTTACCTAATTTGACTGAATCATAAAAATAGAAAAAAATTAATTATTAGGAATAGTAGACTTTAATCTCCGACTTCTTAAAGTAAAATAAAAATAAAATAAATATCCACCACTTTTTTAAATTAACAAGTACATTTTGAAGTATTTTTAATTTCTTAAAAAAACACATTAAGGTCTCTTATACTGCTGAATAATAGACAGAAAATCAAGAAATTATATATATACATATTATTATTAAGGATATATGACTAAGTTATGGGAAATGTTTTTCAATTATTTGCTTCATTCTAAAGGTTTTTTTTTGAGAAACAGCATAAAACATAATTTTTCCTCACAACCAAGTGAATGAAGTTTGGTGTATTTAAAATAAAACGCCGTTATTTGATTAATTTTCTTTATTAATAAAACTTAAAGTACATAAAAACAATTTATCAGCCTTATTAAATTCATCTTTGAAACAGTTCCTATATGATGGTATTTTTATTTCTATTACACGGTGTTTTTTTATACTATACGAAAATAAGTGGAATAAAAGATCTGATCTAGACAAATAAAAAATTATATGGCAGGAGGGGCATCTCAACCGTTTGAAAGTTACAGGGTGATTCGTAAATTCGAATTTTTAATAATATGGACATCATTATTTTACATATTTATATCTTTTTATCCACTCAATGCACCGACATCAAACTCACGCTAAAAATCTATTGGGATAGTAGATCATTATCATTTTCAATAATGTCAACAATGCTGACCTACCATTACCACTACAGGTAAACTCATTGTCGAAACTGGAAAATGTTGACCAAATCGTACTGACATATGAGTTTTGCAACATCGTTGCAACTCCCGAACACTCATTCGGGAAATATACACGGATATCATCAAAAATTACACCAAATTAGAATGATTATGCGAACAAGCTATTTGATAAAAGTGCATTAATTACATTTCGGAGAAAATGTGAGGAATATCTGAGTTTTAGGAAAATGAAACACATTTTTTCCATTTTCGACAGTAAGTATACCAGCAGAGGTAGATGGTAGGAAAAACGAAATTGCCAACGAGACCGTGCAAGACATGATTCCGCAAAGTGAAATCCGATAAGAGCATAATTTGATAAGGTATAATCAAAGCATAGGGATTGCGGCATCTACTGAAAGTCATGAAGAATAATTTCATGTCGTCAGGATAGATTAAGATTTTAAGGTGCGAGATATTGTAGATATAATAAGGAAAAGCGGACCCAAGTTACTAACCTGCGGGATTGCCTAAAGTTGCTAATATCTTTTTCGAAGTGGAGCGATGAAAAAAACCTGGTATGTCCTGTCAAGAAAGTAAGACCGAATGCACTTAATAGCCGAGGATGGAAACCCATGCTAGTTTTCTAGATAACGTGCTTGCAAACAGTAGAAATTTGAGTGTACAATAGATAATAGATAGACAGATACACGAAAGTGTTGCAATAGGATAGTTACATACCTCAGTTTTGTTGAATCGGAATAATGAAGGAGTTCTTCCATGGAGAGTGGAATTCGACGGCCTTGAGATACTTTTGGAAAATTAACCAACTCGTTAGAACATGCCTTGAGGATAGCAGGCGGAATGCCTCAACATCTATAGGATTTATACTGATGGATAAATTAATTGAAACAGAATTTTTGTTCAAGTGATTAAAATTATTAAAATCAAGTTCAAAGTTAGGGGAAAATGATTTCGCAGAAAAAGAAGCAGAAGTATTGCAAATAGTAGAGAAAATATTGCTGGAAACTCCTTCATATTGCATATTATCAGAGTAATAGTTCACTTTTATTTCAGAGTTAATAATTTTATAAAATACACGTGAATTGCGAGGTAATTCAGTCATGATACGTTTTATGTAATCACTCTAAAGCTGGGTGGAGTATTAATTAAATGCGTTGTAAAATTTACCGAATTCGACGTACGAAGAGTTATTCTTATCTAAAAGATATGCCTTCCACAGTTTATTCTTTGTAATTCTAAGCTTTCGAAGGTTGCAATTAAGCCAGGAAAGCGAAGAAGTAAGGAAATGCTAGCGTTTGCGTTTGTACGGGCCCAAGATTTAAAATGCAAAAGTAACGTATAAAAATTCGATAGGACAATATCAATATTATCGTTAGATAAAAATGTGGTCAAATCAGTGGGGGATAATCTTTTGGAAAGTTCGTCCATATCCGCCTTCTTGGAGTTGTAAGCGTAGTCGCAGACATCAATATGATGTTTAGTATTGTCCGGACTATAAAAAAAAATCGATTTGGATAAGCAGATGATATTTGTCCTCAGTATAGAGAAGAATTGGACTGAGATGAACAATTGTATTGTTGCAGCCAGAAGAAAAAACAAGCTGCCTACCCATATCATTCTCTATGGCACTTATTTGACTAATGCTGAAAAGGAAAATTGCTACGAAATGTATCGTCTTTGTGGCTTGGTAACCATCGTCATCGGAATCGACTACCCATTGAACATTGGTTAAATTATAATCAGCCAACAAAAGTAAATCGTCGTGTGGATTCATTCAATTATTAACGAATTCCAATTTAAATATTAAAATATCATACATCTATTCTCGTTAAAGATGTTAAGTCAATCGGGAGAAATAAATCAAACTATAATAAATAAGGAAATGTTACTTTGAGAGTAATTAGCTTAATGTCAAAAGAAGCAGGTAGATTATGTTGTGAAACCAAATTGCAGTTGAGAAATGTTTTAGAAGCCAAAATAACTGCTCCTCCACGTGCCTCCGAACTAGCCAACCTATCCCTATGGTATATGTACATGTAGGATGAATGAAAAAGCTTTTCATCACGAAAATCATAATGTAACCATGTTTCGGTCAACACGATAATGTCGAAATTGCTAGCAGTAGACGGCTGATAGAGTCCTAATCTCTGTTCTTTTTGATAATAAAATCGTCTGAGGATTTCGTTTTTTGAGGCAAGCGGATTAAATGGATTGTTTGTTGTAACCTTGGAAATGGGTCCACGAGGAACGAAATTTGTTATTAAAGCACCTGAGTGCCAAAGGGTAGTATGCAGCAAAGTAGGAGCCAATTACTCAGGCATGTGTAAAATAAAAGAAGCAATTGGATTTGAAACTTTTAGTTAAAAACTAAAACTGTTAGTTTTCCGACAAGTTACATTTTGTTCACAGATATCTTGAGACTTGATGTGGGAGGAGATTTCTTTATAGGAGATTCCAGAGTCAAGACGAGATATTTAGAGAGATTGTCGCTTGGGGACAACTTTTAACCATTCTTCGACGTTTTTTATAAAATAAAAGTTAATTTATTTTTGAGAAATTGTATCAGAACAAGGTTCTGGGTGAGACGGGGGTAGAGAGTCAGCTAGTGGTGAGAGAGTTTCGAAGAATTGCTAACAATAATATCTTCCGTAAGTGCGAATGAGTGAGCGGTCGGTCGCCCCTTACGACGATTAATCGGGAGGAGAAATGATCTTAACCGAGGCTGCACCAATTGAAACATCAGTGGACAAATTTCGAGGAGTTTTAAGAGACTCTATCTGGCTTTTTAGTGAATGAAGTAACTCAATTTCTGAGGAAATTCCCAGCATTTGTCACAAGTATAAGACCAGAGCTTAGTCCGTCTGGAAGAGGAGTGTTTTAAACATGAGACATCAAATACGTTTTTACAGATGCCGTCAGAAGAAATCAATCATCGCAAAATTTGCACATAGGCATATTGACTGAATCAAAATAAATAAATCGGAGTTGGGTGGGAAGGAGCAAATGAATTAACTTTGCTAAAATGTGAAACTAAATTGTCTACCTTTAGGCTAATAAATAAGTGGGAGCTTAATTGGAAACCGAGAAAGAGCGCTTATCGCAAATTCAAACAAGCTTTGCATTGAAGAGTGAACGATGAGCGAACATAGAATAGATAGACCGGCACTAAACTCAACGCTTCCGGGAACCAGTAGCGAAATAGATAAATGTGAAACCAACTACACTTTATATTAGTAAATTAGCGCAAACTTACCCACGCCACAGCACATAGACTGATCTGCGTGCAGAGATATGTGCAAAATCAAGCGCAAAATACACACCAATCACTGGATCATACAGAACAAACGTCTACCCACAATATGAGCTGCAAAGAGACTCAAACAGGAAAAATGAAACATTAACTCAATAATTTCATCATATATGTACATATAATGTCTTGACAATTGAAAATACTCGAAGAGTTATATCAAAAGAATTTTAGGATTTTTAGAGTTATTATTATTTGCTTTATTTTACTTGTGTTTCTATTTATTTTATTTTATTTGTTGTAAAGGCAGAACTGCATAATTCTCATCGTACTTTAAATTTTCGCACAGTAGGGCGCACTATGGTGCTTTCTGTGTTCCTTTTATTATTTTTTAACCTAATCAATCTTACAACTTCGGAATGGAATAAAACACTCTCACTCAAATAAGCAACCCGCGGCCCTTGAATGTATTTATTAGGTAGACTTTAATTTCCTCCATTAAAATGGTCAAATGGCAAATTTATTTTTCTTGTTATATTGAAGAATACAATTATTGTAAATTTCAAAGGATTTCTATGAAAATTAGTAAATGTTGATTTTTGGAGACACTGATTTCAAAATGGCGAGTCCAATATGGTGACCTAAAATGTACCACATCCAACCACTTAAAGTGGAAATCAATATTAGGGTTATTTTGATGCCAATAATTGCGAATCTACTATCAAAATTTGGAAGTTCAGATTCAATTATTCAATTATTGCAATTATTCAATTTCAATGAATTTATGTTAAAGGTAGTTTTGGTGTATTTAATATGGCGAACTAATTTTTCCATTTTCAATTTAAACGATTTCCATAAAAATTAAATACCTAAAGGGTTTACATACATTTTTTAGAGAAAAGCAAATACGGATCTTAAAACAAATTTTCAATTTAAGTTCTTACAAAACTTTTTCTTGTTATATCCTTTTTTTCTTCACAAATTACCTCATTATATTAAGTTTATGTCATTATTTCTGTGACTATTACTACTAAAAAAGCTATGAAAAATTTTGATTTGCAATTTGTAGTCAACTTTCTTAAAATTATGTATAGCCAAAATACAAAAAATTGACTTTTTTAAAAATTGTAATGGACGGTTCCTTAAGAATAAGAAAAATTTCAATAAATCAGTTAGAAACTCGATTATAAACTACGTAAGTTTTCTTTTCGCTGCAGTTTTGTTTCGTAGAGTGGTCGCAATAAATTAAATTAATGCAACAATGTAACAATAAAATTAACATAGATTTACTTTTCCAGGTATCTTGCGATGAAGACAAATCTAGTAGTATTAATTTTTAGCATTTGTTTGGGCAACTACTCCGTCAATTGCCAACATAATGGCAATTTAATTAGTCGGATGAGGGGTAACATTTTGCGTAATTTGACATCTACCCATGAGTACGAGAATAATATTGTGACAAGCCGCCTGGATGCCTCCTCTCCGATACGAATGTTGTACAGAGGATTCAGGGAATTGTACGCAAGGTAATTATTTTTCTCTAATGCATTCCTTAGAGTAATGTTGCAGAAAGCTTCTAAAAATTCAAAACATTTTCCATCAGTTGAGTTATCTCTGTATATATCAATAAGCAATAATTAATCAAAGCTCAACATTTACCTTCCTTTTGTACTCCCCTTTTTATATTTCATCAAAACATTTATTACTATAAATTCTACAATATATAATGTTCAAAAACTAAAAAAAAACAACTAGGATTAAATATATACTTTGATAAAAGACAAAAAAGATGGAAAATTAAGACTGATCGTGGTGGGCTATTTCTAGCCAACGAATGCGGCCGGTAAACCATTGTCGGAACCTCGAAAATTTTGCCACCTCTCGAACAGGCTACTCGGGTGGTGAGACTCTACTATGAGTCTTATCCACCGCGCTGGACGAGAGGCTGTGTCAAGGATGAAAGGTTATAGGGAGGGATATCGTTCTGCGTATTTGTGCACTGACAAAATCGCGCAACTGAGGCGAATATGTCTCTGTTTTAGGCGGTTGACCCGTAATTCATGATCTTTGGGTTGCAACGAGCTGACGCACTCCGTAGACGCTAGTGCTCGACAGACTTTCAGCAGAAGCACTAAAGGCGTTGAGATAGGTCGACGACATTGCAGCGGTTATTACCGCCACAATCGGCTGCTCAGATGAGGCTCAACCAGTTGATGCGTCAAGATGGGCCCTGTCTACCATGCGTTGGAATTAACCTTGGGCTAAATCAAGATAGTCCTTCCTTATGAGCACATGCCTTCATTTTACAGCTTTAGCCGATAGGTTTGGCCCACAGATCATGAATTACTAGATGGGACACTCTCTATACAAGCTTAAAGTTCTAACCCATATGCAACTTCTAAAACTGCCTGGGGTAAATTTTTCCATTAGAGAAAGTAGCAAAGAACTACTGCTTCCTATGCCTTATCTAAATTCCAATAAGAACGAAAGAGATAAGAATAGGCAGCCAAAAATTCTCATCTACAGCACTTACAGTGCAAGCAATAAAATGCAGCGTTTTTTTACCATGCATTTTTAAAGGCGGGCCAATCTGTCGGGCTTGCTGTGTGCCTCTGCATGCATGGTGTTAGTGCCGTCCCCAGGTAATGTTCCAGCATAGGGAAATCCTGAATTGAGAATGGGGAACAGGCAGGTGGAACACAGCATGTATACGGATGCGGGTTGCTTACATTTTTTCACTGTGCATTTGTACAGGCGAGCCAAACGTATTCGAACGTGTGCGCTGCTCTGGGTGGTGAAACGTGATTTTAATTTTCGTTCCGCCTCCCCCTAAATTGTTGTCTCTCTCTCACGCGTGAGCCCTTTATTACTATCCACTTTTAGCAAAATCTGCAAGGCCGGTGGGCTAACTGGACCAAGGTCGAAAAAAGATAAGGGAATACGTCACGAGTGTCCCATCTAGTAATTCATGATCTTTGGGTTTGGCCATTTGCCCACAGAGACCGGCGCACAGGCACTGTTTCCCTACAAAAACAAAAACAAATCTTAATTTGAGTTATTTGCATTGGATTACGTCTGGTGGTAAGATCACGGAGCAGCAAATGACAAGATTAAATTACCAACAAAGAAGTTTTGCCGAGTATTACAGTTATTTAAAAACAAATATCAAGCATCTGTGAAAATAAATACTCGAAACGATTTCCCTTGTTTTCCTATGCAATTTAAATATATGTATATATCATATGCATTTTCATAAAATCACGCTCAAATATACAACCTTACGTTAAATTTAAAATGCGAACCTTATGTTAAATATACTTCCTGCTATTTTATTCTAAAAAAATATTTAGAAGTAGCTAGGTATATTTTTTGACTTGTCCAATTATGAAATGTTAAATCTAAATAATGTGAGAATTTTTTTAACACGTTCGCGAACTATAGCATTCCTTCTCATAGTCAAGAAATATGATATGTTAATTTGCGGTTCAGTTCCGGTAGACTTATTTGTAGAAATTTTCATCATCATATAACTTGAATTTTTATCAAAATGAAATTACCATAAGTAAAGATTAGAGTTTGCACTTAAAAATAGGTGGTTTGGTGTGGAATGAGCTCGAAGACACATATTTGAAATTATGGAAAAAGATTCTTACAAAAGAGTAGTAGAACCGAAATACAGTATATCTTCAAAAAATAATAAAGAAATATTTGCTCACAAGAATATGTTTAGAAAATATGATTAATTGATATGCGCGAAAGAAAGTAATTTAAGGAGGGCTACCTAAATTTGCATATATTCATTTTAAAATTGGACATTAGGACAGTCGATTTTTGGCGTAAGTTGGATGTCTCTGTGTTGAATATATCAAGAGATAAAAATAAAAGAATGATGATGTAACTCTGAGATGTTGAGATATATGTATATGCCATATAATTTTTTGTTTGTCTAGATCAGATATTTCATTCTATATATTTTAACATACAATATGTTAAGCACCCTGTATATATATAACATTTGGGTGGAAGGTATATTTGAAATCCACGACCTCTAACGTGAATTTCGGTACTATTCATTTTCCAAAGTCGTTTTATCAGGTAGGTTGCAATAGGTAGTTCATATGAACTTTATCTAAAAACCATATCTTTTGTTCCGTATTTCAATGCATCTTACACAAGAACTGGACTCACTTACTCGAACTCTGATTTTAGCGTCTTTGGGACTAAGGTTATCCAATTCTACTAAAATTAATAGGTTTTTTCTTGCAGAGTCTGTGATCTTGTCTCGCCCTTTTAATTTCAAGAGAATTTTATATAAATCAGATCATAAAACGAAGTTGTTATTAAGTGTGAATATATCTTATTTTTTCTATTTTGCAGGAAATCAAAGTATTTAGTTTTTAAGCGCAATGTGTTTCAATTTTATGTGTACAATAATTTAATTTTGATAATGATTCCATTTAAGCTCTCTTTCTCATTGAGGAAATTATTTGTAAAATTATTTTTACATATGTATTAAAATGTACTCATCATTTTGCTTCCGATTTACACACTTAAGTTGTTCAAATTAATTTAAAACGAACACTTTCTAAAATCGAATTAATCCGTTTTCCGACCCTATCGTCATCGGATCAATGTTCATAGGTCCTCCTCGGTTGGATTGAAAATCGAATTAACACAAAACCACTATCCTCTAAAATAAATCAATTACCATCTCCGGTCATACCGCATTAAGTGGGAGAACCAGGACATTTCCTGGCTGCTATTGAACCGACGGTTTGCAATCCTTGAATACCAGTCTCCGACCGAAACGATTTGCAATTGTGAGGTAATGAGATGCCCGCATACACCACGTCCAGCTACTAGTTTCGCACTATCCGAGTCCAGAAAGTCTGGCCAAATTGATGGCACTAAACCAATTAATTTTGCAGATTACTGGGCGATACTGGGCGCCGGCAGAGTGGAGATTTTCTGCAGAGGAAGATACCCGATAGCACACCCTTTCCGTGCGACACAGAGGGTTACCGCAGCAGAACAATACCGTTCAGTGTTCATCAATTACGACCAGGTAAGGCATTTTAGTGTAAGGATTGCGCATCAATTAAAATTTCGACCTATCGTTTCGGGCTGTTGTAATTAATCAAAAGTACCAATTGTTTCAGGCGAGCACTTAAATTCCGAACAATCTTTTCATAATAACTATTATACATAATTCCTCATAGGTGATATTGACGTTGTGGCTGCAATGGGAGATTCTTTGACTAGTGCAACTGCTGCCAACTCTCTTTTTCTTTGGGAGGTTTTGGTGGAAAACAGGGGTTTGGCGTGGTGCATTGGAGGACAAGGGAACTGGAGGTCACACATAACTCTACCAAATATCCTGAAAGAATTCAATCCCAATTTGTTCGGGTAAGTTATAAATTATCATCTCTTACTGTAAATTGCTTTTGCTATGGAATTCTATGCTGATAATGTACCGCCAATCTACTAAATTTACTCAAATGTTGTACATACCATTCAAAATCACTGTTCTATTGATTCCAATGAGCTCGACTCGTGAGCATTTAGTTTTAATTAATTTTCAAGTGCTTCATTTCGCAAAATATACCATTGCCCCTGGTTAAGTTGAATATTTTTTGTCCTGGAAAACTAATAGATGATTCAATTTGATGGATTGATGTGGGTCATTCCAATTTAAATTAACAGTTTGAGTTTGCATTATCATTAAATGAAATTCTACAAAAGAAATTTAAAAAATCCTACCAAATTTAATAAAAACCGGACTTAGTTTTGTCGACCTTTTATGAGCCTTTTTAAATACCCTCGAAAAAAATAATTTGGCTATGGATTAATTATAAAAAGGATACTTGGAGCTATCATGTTACTCATAATTTTGTAAATTTGATGCAAAAGTGTCGAAATGGCTGTAATAAAAATCCAAAAGTTTAAAAACGGTATTCTGAAGAATATTTTTGGGAGCATTTTTTACATAATTTACATACGTTTAATCAATTTAAAATAACTTGAATTTTATATTTCAAGAGCGCATTTCTTTTAAGAAAGAACTTTCTTCTTTAAATGAATTCAAAACCAAATATTTATATTGAACAGTTTTCGAGATATTTAAAAGAGAAACATAAAAAGTTGAACAAATTTAATTTATTAATCGTCTGAAGTAACCCGTAGCATGTAGCTCTTTTGAATACGACGTTATTTCGTATGCGACGATTTTTACTTATTGTAGGTAAATGAGTCCTTGTTCAGGGCTTCAGTGGTCAAAAGCTGGCGTGGGCTTTTGGGACCTGTGTGAACTTAGATATACGAATTTTTATGTGGGACGCATAACAAAATCTTTTTGTAGAATTTTATTAACAAACATAACTACATAATTTCATCGAACTTGAAAAGGGTTGAGTACAATCGTTTGTCAATTTGAAGCTGAATTACACATTTGGATGGCACACTCGAAATGTGTTCTCACAAGAATATAGTAAATATCAGCTAGTGTTAGTTTGGTAGATATGCAATTCAACATTTAGTGAAACGTGAATGTTTAGAATCCTATTGTAAGTACTACCTGCATTGTGGCTTTAGACAACATTCATATTTGTAAACGCATTATCTTAATAATAGTAATATCCCAGGTCTTACCTTTACCATACAACATTAAATGACATACTATGATTATGAAATGATTCACCGGAAACGTCGTGAAATCTCTTAAAATTCCAGTAGCTTATAGTATATATGTACTTATAATTATATACTAGAATTTACTAAAATTGCAGTTAAGTTAATGGAAATTTCAGTACATACGAGTATTGCACAACAATTTCTAGATTATCCGGATATTCTTAAAAGTGTAAGAGAGAGGGTTATTTGTGAAGATTAGCATGAATCTACATTAACACTGTCATACCATAAAGGTACAAATATTATTAAATAGGGCTTTTATGATTTTGTAAAATCTGATGTTTTAATACACACAATAGAAATATTTTATATGTGTAAATGATGGAAATTAATTTCCGAGAAAATTACAAATAGAAAAATGTAAACTTAGCTAGTTCATCACGTTCATCTCAATCTTGTTTTTTGAGAATGGAAATTTTGTTTTAGGGCTCGAGTAGTATAGTTAGTTGGCAGAGCGGTTTATATTGTTGAAATTTTGTTAAAAATAATTAAAAAAGAATTAACCGCAATAAGCACAAAAACTGTTTGTGTTAGTTGCGTTATTAATTGGTATGTGGTATGCTTAGAATGTAGCTCAAGAGCAATAAAAAGCTTGGGCGTATATTCATGTTATTAGTATACGTGTGGAAAATTTTACTTTTATTCCGACTGCCTCAGAAGGAACTTTATGTTTCTTGTGCGCGTGCATGCATGTATAAATGTATGTACCATATGTATGTGCAGGTGCCATAAAACGAAAACAAGGAATTATTAATTCCTATTGTGATTATTATTCAATTCTCTCGAAAATGCAATACTTTTAGTATGTACAATTCGCTGATATGTCTAATTTCATTTATTTTTCCGTATGGTAGCCCAGACTGTTGGCGAATTCAATACCATTTTCATTAGTAAAAGTAAAAAAAATGTCTTATGTAATATTTAATACGGATTAAGCTAAATTTTTATAGCTAATCAAAATAAAAGAAAAAAACATACTATTTTTAAGTTTACCTAGTTTTGTGGCCATCCTTATATGTATGCACGTAAGCAATGTCTCATTCTTTGTTGCGGCCTGCAGCCTGAATGCCTTTGTGGATTTGTATAAATGGGGTGTCGTTAGATTCGTTTTAGTCGTAGGAGTGCAATAGACTATATAATTTTCGAGAAGCATAAATATATCCGCCCTTTATGGACACATATTTATTTTCTTATTTTCAAATACATCGATTTAGGTTTGAAATGAAAGATCTTGATAAAGCAAAATCAAATATTTGAGAGTATGTGTAATAAATTTTTTTCAATAAAATAATTTATTAAGGTATACAATATTTCGCAATCTTTAAGCTGTCTTTAGTTTCTAGTATCAGTCTGCACCATATGATTACATGGCGCAGCCGGAAGAGAACATAATTAAATAAATTTATTGTGTTCGCTTGAAATTGACTCAAGAGAAAAATAAATCTAAAGAGTTCCTTCGTTCTCTCAATAAATAAAAATAATAACACAAAGTATAAAATCAGAAACTAAAGTGCTGCCAAAAGTGTATATTAATAAGTAGCAGTTACAAGGTGTTGCAAACTCATAAGAGAATACAATGGACAATAACCTCACATTCCATGCACTAGGACCATTAACGTTCGAAGGAAATGTTAGCAATGAATTCAAAATTCAAAAAGTTCTTTGATATTTATATCACGGCAACAACCAAACATGAAGAGTTCTTAAAAACAATGCCAAAATAGCCATGCGGGAGAAACTATAGAGGTTTTTGAAACTCTCAAAATACCACAGGAAAGATAGTATTTTAAAACAATAATTCAATATTTCGTAAAACCCAATTTGCCAACAAAACAATTTCTTGATACGCGAGCGTTTCAAATTTCATAATCGTAAGCATTAGCTAGAAGAACGTTCTGAGAGGTTTCTAACTGTTTTTCTAGAACATCAGCAACCAAGCAGCGAAGTGTTACTTTGCCGGTTCCAGCAAAGCAGTACTTCACGAAATAGTCAGTCCTATATATAGGACTGTTTACAGCGTAAATAACACTTAAAGTGCAAGAAAGGCTGTTGTGAGTGGATAAGGTCACATTAGCTAAGCCCATCGAGTTTCGGCACATCGCAGAAGCAGCACATAAACATGCGAAAGAAAACGTCTAGCAGTAAGTTAAATAGTAAAAGTTCTCGAGTGATTAGGTCACAATTTGAAAGACGAGTTATATTGTAACACGATATTTCGAAGTAATCAAAAATAATAAAAAGTTCTACAAATTGATCATATAATCACAAACTTAATTGTTGTCCAGCTTATAGAAAAAAATTCAGTGCACACAGCAAGCCTAATAATTTTTCATTTAACGATTCCAAATATGAGGAAGGAGTTGGCGTTCAGATTTTCTCTGATTTGCTAGAAGTCAATGAATTATATTTGTCAGTTCAAGCCAGCCAGGCAATCAAGGAGGTCCGCAAAGCCTAAGAAAAAATACAAAATCCTAAGAACGTAGGCATGCTCGCGGACTCGCAATCCGCTATTAAAGCTCTGAAATCGGATGTTGGATTAGTACCGTGAGCGAGAGTTCAGTTTGGCCGGTCGTCTGCAAAGAAATACAAGATGTGATACTTGTGACGTATTTCCTTATTTTTTTCGACCTTGATCCCGTTAGACCACCGGCCTTGCAGAATTTGCTAAAAGTAGGTGGTAATAAAGGGCTCACGTATGAAAGAAAGGTAAAAATTTAGGAGAAGGTGGAACGAAAATTAGAACCACGTTTCACCACCCAGAGTTGTGCACACGCTTGAACATTTTGTCCCGCTTTTAAAAAAGCACAGTGAAAAAAAAAACAACCCGTATCTGTATATATGCTCTGTGTGTGCTGCTTGCCTCTTCCCTATTCTCGAATCAAGATTTTCCTATGCTTGAGCATTAAGCAGAGACGGCACTAACACCATGCATTCAGAGCCACACTGCGTGGCTGAGACTTTAGCTCGCCTTTAAAAATACGTGGTAAAAAAACGCTACATATTATTGGTTAGAGCTTTGGGCTTGTATAGAGAGTGTCACATCTTGTACTTGACGATGATCTTTGGTCGCTTGTTTCCTCTGTGTTCCACAACATAGTCGTAATAAGAAGAATGAGAAGCGGACTGACTGCGGCGAAACTGCGTACAACTTACGATGGATCGAGCGAGAAGCAGGTATGTACATACCTTTCAATGATTATCTAATGTGACATTTGTGAAGTTTTGCTTTATTTTTTGTCGACGCTGGTCCCATTAGCCGACCAGGATGCATATTCTGTAAAAGGTATATAGTAAAAAAGGACTCATGTGTGAGAGAAAAACAAAAAATTAGGGGAAGATGGAACAAAAATTGAAACCAGTCAGCATCGCACACATTCGAAGACTGTATCGCACTTTTAAAAATGCATAGTGAAAAAATTTAAACAGGCCGCGTCCGTGTATCCCTGTGTTTACTGCTTGCCTCTTTCCCGTTCTCGATTCAGACTTTTCCTATGTCTGAATATTGTACGGGTACGGCACTAACACCATGCATGCATAGGCACACAGCACGGTAGAGTCTTTATCGCGCCTTTAAAAAGGCGTAGTAAAAAGACGCTGCATGTTATACTCTACATTCTACTCTAAATGCCGTAGATAAAAATATTTTGCTATCTATTCTTGTTGCTTTCGTTATTCTCGGAATTTAGATAAGGCATCGGAAGCAGTAGTTTTTTGCTGCTATCTATTATCTAATGGGAAAATTTTCCCGACGCTGATGCTTATGGGTTAGAACTTCGGGCTTATATAGATAGTGTCACATCTTGTATTTAGATCATCTTTGGTACCTCCTTGAGAACTGTTAGAAGTGGAATTCATATACTCAAATACTCCTACAAATGGCCAATAACATGTGGGTCAACCTTGGAACATGTGAAGCATCTAAGTGGACTTGGCCATCTTACAACATGCGTAGAACGCAGGAGCTGATTAGACACGTGGACATTGGCAAAATAGTGGCGGTTCACATAGGCTACTGGCTAGCAAGAGAGAAGGAGATATTATTTTATTCCCCAAATAGCCCCTCTATGATGAACAATTATATTTATAACATTCTCACTAGCATTTATACTATTCAAAACTATAAACTTTTTCTCATTCAAACCCTGTGTGTCTTACCTTTCCCACGGGAAGACAAATTTTATTAAAGACCTCAATGAGGACTCCAAGTTGAAGATAGGATACATAGTTCACTTTCTGAACTCCAACGAGTGGCCCTATACAAGTTAGAGCCAGATAACAACCAGGCTATATGTGGTTTTAAAATGGCATTCTACGCTACTTAGGCTCGAACCTAGTAGTAAAACCAGTCGCCACTTAAACAAACCAACCAACTAGACGGAGCAAACAAAACAACGAAAATAAATATAAAAATGTTAGTGGAATATTTAATCAAAGAAGTGATGAAGACAATCACAAAGAAGCTTTCTTAATTCTAAGTACAAATAAATTTGATTAATTCTTATAGTGGATGCTGGACTAAAGTTTTCATAGTAAACAATTAAATTAAATTTATACTGGTGTGAGAATGAATGCATTGCTAAAATTTATATGTGATAGACATTTTAGTACAATTAAATTAAATCATGCAAAAATAAGTCTTGAAGTGTATGGTTGCCATAAAGTACAGGTAATTCGTAGAATAAATGTAAATGTTAATATGTACATGACGAGAAAAGATATGTAGACCGGTTCATTGTCGCTGAAATGAAATTTTCAGAATTTTCATTACTCTCAAAGATAGAGTTAAGGCTAAACTAGTTGACATGGAACGCGTTGAAATAATATGTAAGTTTGAACAAGCAATTGGGTGCATAATATGATATTGATAAAGCCTGATAAAAGTATTCGCATTTGCCTAGAGGTCTATACTAATATTTTAAAAGAGCACTTTTAACTTCCACTCTTTGAGGTCTATAAGCTGAAAGACATGAAATAATTTACAGTGTATGCATGAAATACTTTATTTGCAGGATTTTAGCCAGTAGTTTTCGATCGAGTTCTAGATTACCCTTCTAAGTAATTCGTCTGGAATTGTTTTTAAGCATTTCTATTCAAGTGATGGACCGAGCTTTTGAGTTTGGCATTTGGAAATTAAATAGTATGCAAAGGCCATTGAAGCAATTACAGAACCAAGTAATACAAAAGGGGATTAGAAATAGTTAAAAGGTGGTTTATATAGTTCAATTTTCTGTCGTATGCACATCAATATTTTTCTTTGATCAACTCAATGCAACGAGATCTAACTCACGCCAAAAATCTATTATACCAATGTCCTTTTCAAAAATGTCAACAATGTTGATTTACCATCACCTACTGCAGGTATACTCACCGAATATGAAAAATATGTTTCTCATTTTCCTAAAATTCAACTTTTCCTCACATTTTCTCCGAAATTCATGTAATTAATATACATACCTATTTATTATTTTTATAGAATTTTCCATCTTATTACCTTACAATGAAGGTATAGCGTATCCAAATAGAGAAAAAATATATAAATTTATTCATGGATACTATTTCTGGTAAATTAACGAATTTTAAAGAAATTGAACTAAAATTAAACCCAAAATATTTTTTTGTTAAAAACCGATTTAAGTTAATGCTAATATTTCAAAAAACTGTTCAAAATATCTGACAATTTCGACACATACCAATAACCTTCTTCTAACTTCCTGCTTAAAGTGTATTGGTAGTCGATCTGCCCTTTAGGAAACCATGCTGGGACGGAGAAAAATGGATTTACAGTGAAAAAACAAGCAGTTGTATACAATGCTTTCAAAGAGTTGGGGTATGCATGAAAGTTTGGCAATGGGATGGTAGTTGGAGATCTCATTCTTGCCACCCACTTTATGGATGGGGATGATATAAGAGTCTTTTCACATGGCCAGGAAAAAACCCTGGGTGATAGATAGTTGAAAGATGGAGGACAGGGGTCCGATCGACTGTAGAGCGCACTCTTTCAGTACGATTGTGGGAATACCTTCAGGACTTGCGTTATGATCGTCAGGAAGGGCATAAATGGCGGTAAAAACCATTACAGGGTCAAAATTGATGGAAACAAGGGAGGTGTGAGAGTCCATGAAATAATGTCACCCTTGTTTTCTATGGGCTAGTATTCGATCAGTTATGAAAGTTGTGGAAGTTTGTGATATCATCCTTAGTGAATTACGATTCATTGTTCATAGAATTTGGTCTAGAAACTCCTTGTTCTCTATGTCGTATTCCAAAAGCTGCGTGTTCTGGCATATGATGATATGTATGCAACTTTTCTCGATGAAGATCCTTCCAAGCCGTATATGAAAACACTTCACTTCACTCACACTTCAAAGCTTCACTTCCATTTTCTCTTAACATCTAGAAAGTCCGCAAAAAAGTCTACAGCAATAATTGAAAGTTATTACCTATGTATGCTAACCAAATATTATCGATAATTTTTGGAGACATTTTTTTATATTTGTTATGACTTTTGCTATTACAATAAAACAGTAAGATACCAGTTAAGGTTTTCTAAGGAATAGGTAATAAGATAGTTAATTTGATAAAAATAATAAATATGTATATTAATTAAATAAATTTCGGCGAAAATGTGAGGAAAAGCTGAATTTTAGGAAAATGAGAATCATTTTTTACGCTTTCGGAAAAGAGCGTATTTGCAGTGGGTGATGGGTAGGTCAACGTTGTTGACATCTTTGGAATGGATATAGGTATAGTCGATTTTTGGCGTCAGTTGGATGTCACTGCGTTGAGTTAATCAAATAATAAAAAGAAATTAGAGATATGCATACCACAGAAAATTGGAATTTACGAATCACCCTGTAATTCTCGAACGGTTCAAATTTCCTCCCTGCCATACAATTTTTTGTTTACTTAGGGCAGAGCATTTTAGCATACCCACTAAAAAACATCGTATATATGAAGATCTCGAAAATTATATTATGCAGTATTTGCGAAAAATATCAGCACAAAAATGGCCCGAATTTACCATTTAATAAAGTAGCCTGTGATTTGTTTCAACTTTGGAAATCTCGGGCTTGGCATTGCAGAAGTTCTGATCGTTGCAAAAATTCCGTTTGTATAATTTGGGAATGGAATTTCTCGATCACTACATTCGAATGGACTTGCCGAGAGGGAAATACTTATTGGAAAGTCAAATGTTTTGAAAATATTCGTAATACGGACGTAAAGAGCATTTTATTCTTAATCATTGTGATGATTTAGGCTGCCTTTAGACTTAGTCTGTGCCGAACCTAAGAAATAAAAGCTTCAAATCAGCATGTTCATATTATTACTTTCGCTTCCACAATATGCAATTACTGATAAAAGAAAGAGAATTTTCGAAAAAACATAAACAATTTCGTCTTTCTTTGAATATCGCATTTCAAATATGGTGCTGTGGGGAAAATATTTCGTCATCTGACAGTAGAAAATATGTAAAGAGCCGTTATTATTATACCGTTATTGAACTCTACGCATTTGATTAATTAGTTAAGTTGAATGAGTAAGACATACAGAGGGGTGTTTTGTTTAGTAAAAAGCGAAACTGCTTTTGAATTTATTAACTGAAATTAAAAGGTTAGCATTTATGCGAAAATTTAAAATTAATTTAAGTTTGTATTGTTGCCCGTTTTTCGTGTATATTTCAAATTTTAATGAAATAAAAGCTATCGGTATATAGCATTTCCAAAACGGGTAGCATTGTCGCATCGTAGATATCATACTGTTTTTATTCTCCACGCGTTATTTCGTAAGTTAAAAGAGTCCACCTGAACTTTTGATACTTATTCTTGCAGGTAACTTAGTAATACATTTGCGATATTTTACATACCGGTGTGGGACTGCGATCTACCTATTCTTTAAACTACCTACATTTTAAGCTTCTTAACTATGGACATTTTGGATAGGAGTTTTGAATACCATAAATAAATTCAAATACTGAATTCCTTTTTTTATTATATCCATATTTGTAGAACGTATTATAATTTATAATTTTTGTTTACTAAAGTTGGCTAACTAAAAAAATAAAAGTTACTTAGTTTGGCGGCAGTTATATAGCTTCGCAAATCATTTGCACTGTTGTAAAGCCTGCCGAGTTCTACATGGACATAATTCGAGTGATAAATCATATGTTAGAAATTCATAAGATATGTATTAACATACAGGCTAGAAAAAGAACCAAAAACTACTGAAAAGCTAGCAAATAGAAGTAACTTATAGCTAAATAAATAAACCATACTTGGATGTAGAAATGCAAAATTATAAAAGCTTTACAAAATGAATCAAAACTTGGCACATAAGACCAAACTTTTGCTTATCACTATTTTCCCAAAATTATCAATCCAAAAGTATAATAAACGATTTTATAATCTAACTTGGACATAAGATCATTTATGTTCAATAAATATTATTTCCTATTTTTGCCATATTACATTATACTTCCTTCAAACAACGTACAGAAAACCTATACTGACGAGCAAAAGTGGACAAATGTTTCTAACTTTTCTGGTTTTATTGATGACGTACTTTAATAGTGGGTATAAGGTTAACTAAATTACCATATTTGAGTGTCAATGTACATACGTTTATTAAAAAAATAGCTCAATTTAAAAAAAAATCATAAATTACCACATTAATAACAATAAGCGTAGGCAACCTCATTTGGACAGTTTTGCACGCATATGATGTTTAATATTTACTTCACAGTCCTTTGACTTTTTTTAATTCTACAATTCTTTTAGGCATACTATTATAAATGTAATCAATAACAGTAACAGTCAAAGTTCGTTAACGCGCTTCGGTGGTTAAGCCAATAATTAGCCAAGCATTTTTTTATAAAACCCCACAGATTTTTTATGGGGTTTAAATTAGGACTTTGTGCACGGCCTACTTTTGCTGTATGTTTTGGATCTCGTCGTGCTGAAAGATGGCCTAATATATAGGAATCCCACTTTCACGGAAGCCTTTAGGTAAATTGGACTTTAATCAATTTAATTAACCTTCTTTTTTCATCGTTCCCCCAATTCTAATTAACGGTCCGATTCCACTTCTTGTGAATCAGCCTCACACCATAATGGAACCTTTTGTGTACTTCATTATTTGTTTCACTTGACCTAATTGGTGCTAAGTCTTATCATGGGTTCAGAACCACGATCGTCCGCCTGATTCTAATTATTTTCGATTCGTCTAATCAAATGACCCACAAAACACAATTAAGATATATAGTAACGTAACTTCAATTATTTAGATGGAATAACTCCTTTCCAATCCTCAACGAACCAACTTTCCTTTTAGAAAATTCTTTGCTGGTAGAGCTGATTTCTCTTTTTTCTCTACAGGCTTAAGTTCTATTCTTTTCAAAGCTCGGCGCGCAGTACACAGTTCTCACTAACTCTCTTCCTCATGTCGAGTACAGCCTGTTTTGGCGTTTTATTAGCTCTAGAAGTAATAATTCTTGCCATTTCCCCTTGCTCTCCCTATCTGACATTTTTCTAGGCCGCCCACCTTTGAAAGTTTAAAAGTATTTCCCCGTATTGCTTCTTGTATTTTCCACCGTAAAAGTTCTTTATCTAGCAACATAAGGATTTTTTTTATAATTTCGTTTATTAAGCAGCGCTTTTTTTTATTTATAAATGCAACAAACCTGTTATTATTACTTTTTTATCTCAACGTATGCTGCATCTATAAATTTCCTACTTTGAATGATATATATACATATATGAATAGAAACTCTACCTAAAATGAAATTACCATTACTCTGAAAATTGACATTGGCGTGCAGAACTTTTCGAATGAAGTTGGTTGTACTTACATTAATAAAATTATATTTTGTGTAATAAGTATACTTTCGTTGAAACTAAAATATGTTTATCTATTATCAACTATTTAAATATACCATTAATAAAACCAGAAAAGTTAGAAACATATGTCCACTTTTGTTCCTCAGTGTATGTTAAAAGATGTCGGTTTTGAATATATGTATTTGTAAGATGTATGCAAAAGTGTAAAAACGAACGAAACTTGCATCACAAATAAGAGGTAATATTTTAGTAAAAACCACCTACTGAGGAGAAAATTAGGTAATGGTTGCAGAAGTGAAATGTAACATATTATTACTGATAGCGACCTCGTCAGAAACTGACTGAACAATATGCTTTTCATTAAATTTCACTTTTACTTAGTCATTGGTTCAACAAAACCGGTAGTAACCGTACTTGAATGATCCGAAAATCCCCAGAACTCTTATCTTTAACTATATACCTTCGAAAACATCTTGATTATTGTACCATCCTGACTTTTTCAGGTACTCACTAAGTGATTCATTCAACGTGCACCGATCAGCTCAGTTTAACGTTGCTGAAAACATTGCCACTACAAGCGACATGCCCTACAACGCCGAGAAACTGGTTAAGCGGTTGAAACTGGACCCCAGGTAAGACCCACCTGTTTAAATTCACGAGTGCATCCGCTCCGGCAATTGTGCTACCGTCTCACACTTTCACTTCAAAGGCAATAAATTCCATGATATTTCCGGTAATCGCATTTCTAATTTGAGTATTCCCTCGAATATTCTTAAGTACGTTAGTTTCGCAACAAACGACTGAACTGTTGGGACTTTTTAAACTAATAATGTTAGTATTTCTGTTTATTACCAAAATATAAGAGGTTTAAGAACTAGGTTGAATGATCTCAAACTCGGTATAGTTGAAAACAATTACGACGTTATTTTCTTAACTGAAACTTGACCAACTGATGATAATTTATCCTTCGAATTTTCAACTGATAACTATAGTATTCATAGAGGAGATACATATCCAATTTCATCTGGTTGTAGTAAAGGAGGTGGTGTATTAGTTGCCATTCGGGCTGATTTTCTTACCGCCAAATGACTTTATTATATTGAGCACCTGGCTATTCGGAGGAATAATCAAATATTACATCTTAGATAACTTGATAAGCTTAAATTTAATTTAATTAATTAATTAATTAATTAATTAAATTTATTCCAAATAAATTCTGTTTGTAATCTATTTAATATGTATTTAGATTTAATCTTTGTTTCTGAGAATATTTATACTAGAGTTTTGTCTCCTTTAACACCATAAATCCTTAGAATCCATTTATCATTTTATTGTTTCGCTAAATTTGATTGTTTACCTTCTGCCCTTCATACCATCATATACTTGATTTTAGAAAAGCTGATTTTATTAATTTAAACTATATTTTTTGAAAATTTCGATTGGTGTTTTCTCTTGATGAACCATTCATTAGAGGATGCATATAATAATTTTCTTGAAGGGATAAAGTGTGGTGTTGATATATGTGATCCATTAAAACATAATCATTCAAAATGGTTCAATAGATCCTTGCTTCGTTCAAAAAATGCAAAAATTAAAACACACAAAGCCTTGCGTGGTAATAATTTTAGGATGAATGAGACCGCCGTTGCTAATTTTGTAAGATTAAGGAATGAATTTAACTCCTTGTACCGCTTTTTATAAGCAATTTTTTGTATCTACAGAATCTAGTATTAAATATAACAGCCGTGCCTTCTGGAGGAGCTACATTACAGATAAACGCAAATCTTCTGATCTTCCTATTTATGTGGAATATGAAAATTGTAAATCGAATAGTTTACAAGAGTCATGTGAACAAGGTTTTTCAATCTGTTTATAGTGATAATAATCCACTTACTAATGTATCTATGCCTTCTAATCATGACGGTCGTTTAAATCTTGCTATGTTATCCTTAATAGACCTCGATATTAGGAGGCAGTAAATAATCTTCATAATAATTACACTCTTGACTCTGATAATTTGTCTCTGTGTCTTCTCATGCGCAAACTCAATGGTTCCACCTTTTCAACCTTTCGATTGGTTCAGGTAAATTTATCGATGTATGGAAAATATCCACAATTATACCTGTTTTTAAGAGTAGTGTTAAGCATTTTGTAAAAAAGTATAGAACGGTCACTAATCTTGCTTTATTCCCTAATTTTTAATGTTTTTTGCATTAGAAGAAGGCTATTAGGTCGATACAATTTATATTGATTTCTCTAAAACGTTTGACAAAATTAATACATACATTGTTATTAATAAACTTTCTCAACTTTGATTTCATTCGACCTTTTTTTTAGAATAGTAGAAAGCAGAGTGTCTTTATTAATGGGCACTGTTCTATTGTATTTGCTGCTAACTCTGGTGTTCTACAGGGTAACCACTGTGGCCCCATTTTATTTATATTATTTATAAATGACGTTGTTAACTGTTTTTTTACATCCCTGATGTTTGATATATGCATATATATAAAATTTTTTATTAGAATACATACTCTTATAGTTGTTTTAAATTGCAGCGAGATTTGAATAGACTTTCTAGTTGGTGCTCTACTAATTACATTTTTCTTAATATTTCTAAATGTCGAGTTATATCTTTTTGCAGGAGCGTATTTTGTTATAATAATTATTATATTTTGAATGACGAAGGCTTAGAGAATGTTGAAAATATTATCAATTGTGTTGTACCATATTGATTAGCAATAATGCTAAAGCTTACACAATTCTGGCCTTTGTTAAAAGGAGCACTAAAGGATTAACTAATCCATTTGCCATAAAATATTTATATGTCCCTCTAGTAAGATCCTTGTTGAAAAATACAACTGTTACAGTACAGCAGAATTTCACTAAATTCTTTTGTTTTAAATTTAATTTTTTTTAAAAATATTTCACTATCGTATAAATCACGGCGTCTGTTATTTGGTCAATCAACCCTGGAATTTAGACGCAATTGTAGTTGTGCTATCAAGCATTTATTGTGCAATTATATTAAATGCCCTGAGTTACTTTTTTTAATAATGGTTTATGCTCCTGAAAGACCTCTTCGTTCAAGAGAGTTGCTACATGCTCTGTTTCATAGATCCAAATATGGATCACAAAGTTATTACTAATTGTACAATTAAATTTAACTACTTTAATGATCATGTTGATTTTTCTTTATTTTGGATCGAGTTTCAAATCTCAAATCAAATTCCTTGAAGATGTTATATTTAGCTGACTAGGTTTGAAATCATTCCTAAATGTTGTATTGTTCATTTTTAAATATATTCTCGTATTGGTTCTATTCTCTCTTTCTTAGTTTACCGATGGAAATGTATGAGTACCAACATGACGCCATAAAAATATCGAAAATTGAATATACGTAACCCGCGGAAATTCATAATTCGCGATACTTTTTGAACAGACCTCGTATTTTCCTTAGATTATTATCTAGTATGTAAGGTTTCTAGTATTTGTAGACTAAATAAATAAATAAATAAATTAATATACTGAAGATAACTTTTAAATAATTTCAGAGTGGATATGAGCGCTAATTGGAAGTTACTCACATTTATGATTGGCGGAAATGACTTTTGCTCAGATATTTGCTATCAGACGAATGCTACCGAATGGCTTAATGATAGCCAGAAGCAAAATCTTATCAAAACGTTGAGATATTTACGTGATAATATGCCCAGGTAAGCAAACTATGTCCAGACCCCTTTTCTTAGAGTTCCGGCTGAGCTACTAATGTAGCTAATGTAGAATATAATGTTTAACACATTGTTGACTGTTATTTAAAGTTGAGGAACAAAACCCAATAAATATATTTTTTACGGTAGAGCCAAATTCGATATTTTTTGTACATGGTCCCGATGGCAGTAAAATTTAAAACTCTTCATTACAAAATTCGTAAGAGGGGTAGCCTTCAATATGCATTCTTTCAATATTTTAAATATTTAAGTAATGGAAATCATTTTCCTTTATGTTCATTTCAATAAATAAACGCGAAAGTGAATGTTAGTGTACAAGCAATCAATTGCCCAATTGTACCTCAAATAAAACTTGGAAAAATATCATCGGTGTATGCCACTAGCCTTAAACAGAAAATAAAGAAGAAAAGAAGAATGCGAATAATCTGCTCCCAATGTAAAAAGATTGCTTGTAATCAACATGTAAACTTTTACTAAATGTCAAGAACGTAATGAATAAATTGCCGGTGTCTTACTTATGCGCGAAATTGTTAATTTTAATTTGCACTTCCTATTGACTAGAGTTCGGAACTTCATTTACGTTTCTTATCACAGAACTAGTTACGGTTATTGTAAACCATTTTCGATCATGTCAAGAAATTATAATGACTACTTCAACCCATTGGACTTATGTTGGCAAAATGGCTTTAAGAAATGTTTGGTTGAGTTTTAGTCCAGCTATCGAATGTGTTGTTTCTTACAATTATGTTTAGTACATTTATTATTTTTTGCGATTTCAATTCTGGTAGACTAATTATCCATAAAAGGTTATAACTTACAGCCAAATCAGCCCAATAGACCCCGTGTTCTCCGTATATGTTTATTTTTAGAGTTCCGTACGTTCGAAAAAACGGAGCCCTTATAGAATCACTCGTGTGTCTGTCTGTCTGTCCGTTTGTCACAGCCAGTTTTCTCCGAATCTACTGAACCGACGGATTTTGAAGAAAGTTTCCAGTATTCCAGAAGAAAAGGATTTATATAAGAGTTTTAGAGCTCGTAGGCGGTTACTTGATGTTACCTTAGAGCCTTCATATTCACATCATATGAAATTGGGATAGATAATATTTTATAGTAATTTCAGCTTTGTAACAACTATTTGAACATGCTAACACCTATAGCTAACATTTCTCATGAAACTCTGAATTTTGTGGTAGTATATGATCAGGGCTAGCACAAGGCCAGAAATTGTTTTTAAAATATACACGTACCTTTTTTTCGTGTCAAACCAACAAGCCCGCCGCTACATTTGTGTGGTGGTCATTTCGGTTTCGGTTTTTGTAACGACTTGATTTCCACCACGAGCTTTTCATTTTTGACATTAGAGTAAATCTAATCGGAATCTTTTGGCGTGAATAAAAAGTTTAAATAAAGTCAGTGTTTAACTGTTTGGTTGGCATGGCAGCAAAACCACTTGTAATGGTATGCGTGTAAAAACACTTGCTTTATATAAATTTTTAGAAGTAGATTTATTAATGTATTGTTTTTAAACAAATTAAAAAAAATTCCGTCCATGCTGTGATCTTGACTTATTAGCAAGGGAAATAAAGTTTGTAAAATAAAATTTTATTTATCTGGTCAAAATAGCTAATCAAATTAAAAAAATTAATTATACTTTTACCGATTCCTAAATAAATCAAACATCAAGATCTTGGAAAAGTTTAAAAGAAGAAGTAGGAAGACTTCAGTTGCATTAACACGTTCCCTGCCACGTGTACCGAAAACAGTACACAAATGAAAGCTCTCTCTTACTAAATGACTTTTTATATGTAAGTCTCTCACGAAAGCTTTGTTGAAAATTTGGCAAGGAACGTGTTAAACATACTTTTTGAAAGGGTCTATCCCTCTAATGCGAAAGAAATAGAAAAAGCTTTGCTCTCTAAATCTGAACTTTCTTGAGTTTGCGTGGCTCAAGCTCTAAGTCTGCATATTATCATTCGGATCCTGAATCATCTAGATTCAAGTAGGTTATTTTAATGGCACAATTTTATTTTAAAGCACATGTTAATATTAAATGCAGTGGTAAATATTCGTTGAAATGCACGAAAGGTTAAGTTATTATTTCACTATTTATTAACAATGATGTAAAATATATGCCTATGGTTTTGTTGGTGTAAATCATTGAGATTAAGAGCTAAAACTTATTATTGGTGTAAACCATTGAAATTAAGTAATAAAACTTATTTAGCTGTAGTATATTTTAACTATCAGTATTTTTATTGTTCAGTCAGTTGGTAAGAAATATTCCTTTAAACGCATTTGCAAAAATTCCCAAATAAAAGTTTATGGCTTTGCTGATTTGAAAAAAGCCTCTTTGATTTTCAATTACAGTAGGTTCTTTAGATAATTAAAAAAATTAGTGCCATGTTAATGTTTGCAATTATGAAAAAAATAATCATTAAGTTCGTCAGCCCTGAACTTCCGGAATTCAGTATGGCTTTTTAAATTATAGATTGTATGCTGCTGTAGGCGCCCGGGACGCGGTTTGGATTTAATTTTCTGAAAGAGAAGGGGGGAAGGGCGATTGAGCCTTGAAAAGGAAAACGACAACTATTAATAAAATACGTACAAAACCAGAAAATAAAATCAATCACAATACAATTGCAAATATATTTGCAAATAAGGAAATACTTAGTACTTACCCTCGGAGCACAATACAACGCTACTGATAAAAAGGTTTTCAAGTGCCGAAAACGCGAATGAAACAAGGATACGCACAATGCTGCAGAGTCATGAAGCGACATTAACAATTTATTTTCAACTCTCATAATTTTTTATATTTTTTAACCTTTTGAATATTTTCGCAAAGGCATGAAATTTTTCACTTCCTCTATTAACTGCTTGTCGAAATTCATGGTTTTGCAATATTCAAAAAAATTAACTGTCAACTACTATGCA
Source organism: Philonicus albiceps (assembly GCA_963969385.1). Classification (NCBI taxonomy): domain Eukaryota; kingdom Metazoa; phylum Arthropoda; class Insecta; order Diptera; family Asilidae; genus Philonicus; species Philonicus albiceps. The sequence goes on from OZ017773.1 coordinate 15,931,329, forward strand.
ATCATGACGCTGAAAGTTAAAAGTTGAACAATCACGTCGGAAGTGTTCATTGTGCTCATTTGTTCTCATTCCATATGTTTATATTTTTGTCTGACAACTAAACGCGCCAAGAGTATCGTCATCTGATTACATTGAGTTTCTGGCATTACTATTATGGATGGCATCCAGCCTGAATTGCTACCGGCAATTTGAAGCTTTTAATAGGTCGCTGTCAGCTATAAGGTTATATGGTCAGATTAAAAAAATATATAGTGCCAAATTTTGTGTTTTTTTTTTTACGTGTTTGACCACCAAACGATCATATACTACATCAGAGGACTGAAGGGATTAAGTGAGTTAGAGATTACTGCATTTGTAGTTTACAAAATTGAATAATCTAATCAGAAAATTGTGAAGAAGGCTTGCAGCTCTGAAACTATAATTTGAATTTAAAAAAAAATTAAAATTATTGGAAAACAATTGCAGTAAAAAAGGTAACACAACACTTACAATGTTCTAAACGGAACAAATTTTTAAGAAACAAAAAAAAAATCGCAAAACAAGCCATTTAAGTTTCGCCGAAAAGTATGCAATGAAGATCAGAGTGAGAATTTATTATATTTCCAGATGAAGAGAAGTTTTATTGAATTGGGCCAGACTTGTACAGTTGTTTGTTTTAAATAATAATAATAATAATATCTCAAATTGTACTGAATTATTAGATGTTCGATTTAGTTATATTTAGATTTTTATTGCCGTAGACTATGCATAGCAAGAAGATGACGCATCTTTCCTTATCGAAGTGTTCAAAACCAACAAATGGTTACAGAACTTCAAAAGTACATTAAAGTTTGAAGGTATAATAAGTTTACGAGGGCGTACAATATTAGTTAGTTTCATATTCCGTGGATAAACAGGGCGAACATGCATTTGCGTTAAAACGAATATACGTACCTATATGAGTTTTTCCATACTTCTTATTTTATTTATTTAATTATGATTATAGCTTTTGTAAATATCTTGTTTAATATTTTAAATTCGATTTTAAGAAGCTCCAACATTTCTTTTGAGCCCTCGGATGGCATAGCTGACTAAGCGGTTGGCTGTGATGTACAAAGAAAAGATCATAAAATACTAAATGTGACACTCTCTATACTCGTACAAGCCCAAAGCTCTAACCAATATGCAATTTCTAAAACTGCTTGAAGAAATTGTTCTCATTAGAAAAAGCAGCAAAGCACTACTACTTTCCATGCCTTATCTAAATGCCAATAAGAAGAAAAGTGAAAATAATAAGCATCCAAATATTCTCATCTACGGCATTTACAGTGTAGGCAATAAAATACAGCGTTTTTTTACCATGAATTTTTAAAGGCGTTATAAAATCTCTGTTGCGCAGTGTGCCGCTGCATGCTTTGTGTTAGTGCCGTCGCTGTGCAATGTTTCAGCATAGCGAAATTCTGAATCAGAGAAGGGGAACAGCCAGGTAGCATACTCAAAGCATATATACGGACGCAGGCTGTTTACATTTTTTTTACTGTGCATTTTTAAAGGCGCCACAAAGTTTTCAAGCTTGTGCGTTGCTCTGGGTGGTGAAACGTGGTTTTCATTTGCGTTCCGCCTCCTCCTAAATTTTTGTCTTTCTCTCACACGTGAGGCCTATTATCTACTTTTAGCAAAATCTGCAAGGCCTTGGGCCGACGGGACCAAGTTCGAAAAACGATAAGATAATACGTCACGAGTATCACATCTAATATTTCAAAGTGTGCGGATGTCGAGGTTGTGGGTTCGATTCCCACATGAGAACTGGTTAAACAGTAAAAATAACACAGAAAGTTGCTATATCGGTTTAGTTCCCGAAACATAAAAGCAATTTGAGAATTAAATTCTAAATTGTAAAATAAGTAATAATAATAATAAATTTTTTTTTTTTAATAATAATAATAATAACCATTTCTTCCCCGGATTTCTAATGCAGTTTAAACTAACGTTCTGGTCCATGCGAAAAATACCACACTTATACATATTTGTTATATTCTATTATACATGGTCTGGTGTAATTAACTTTTTGTTTTTGTTCTTTTGAGGACCGCTGAACCCTTGATATGGGGTCTACACTTAATGTTGCTTAAGCATTGTCCACCGATTTTGTGAAATTAATATTTATGTCCTGCATTTTTATTGAAGCAACAAACACCCGTGGTTTATATGTAAATCTCCTTTGTGAGCCAGTGAACAACTTTTAGGAATTCTGTTCTCGCTAATAGTTCCTGTTGCAGTTTATCCATGAGATTTAAGATAAGTACTGGAACACTAGTAAAGGGTGGTCCATTTAGTGTTTGGAATTTGAACTACCGGTAATTTGAATTTTAGTTGATTATATGTCATTCTCGACTTGACAGAAATTTAGTTTAAGATTTGACATTTACGGAATGGGACGGTATTCGTTTGAAGAAAGTTGGGAAATATTAAAAACTTATTTCCAAAGAGGTGAGTCTTCTACTCGAACTGTGAGAAATTTGAAAAAAAAAAAAAATTGACAAAAAAACTTCCAAAACCCCAATTTGTGGATCAATTCATGAAGTGAGCTCGTGAAACTAATATGTTGGTAGATAAACCAGCCCGTGTACGTACTCGTTTGGTGTGCTTAATCGAAAACATTGCTGCTGTTGCTCAAAGTGTGAGCAACCATCAACACCAACTCATTCTCAACAATTGGGCATTGCACACATTTCTTTGATGCGAATTTTGCGTAAAGACCTTGCCATGAAGCCACATAAAGTTCAATTGGTACAGCAGCTAACGCCGGTTGACCATCCGAACCGTCTACGGTTCCCAAATTGGGCGGAAGATCGTTTGGCCGAAGATGGCGAATTTTACCGAAAAATCATCTTTTCGGACGAGGCTCATTTCCACCTCAGTGGTTATGTTAATAAGCAAAACTGTCGCATCTGGGGCACAGAAAACCCGCATGTCATCGTGTAAAAGCCAATGCACCCACAACGAGTGACTGTTTGGTGCAGATTTTCGTTCGGCAGCATCATTGGCCCATTTTGATGAAGACTGAGCCGCCGTAACCGACCAATGGCGAGCGCTATCGCGCAATGTTGGCCGATTGGTTTTTCGGGAAAATTGAAGCCGAAGACTTGAACGATATTTGGTTTCAACAGGACGGCGCTACGTGCCATACAGCGTACGCCACAATCGATCTTTTGCGCCCTATCTTCGGAAATCGCATAATCATAATCGCATAATAATGGTGATGTGATTTGGCTAGCAAGAAGCTACGATTTGACGCCGTTGGACTATTATCTTTGGGGAACGGTGAAAGATAAATGTTACGCCAATAAACCAGAAACAATTCAAGACCTCAAATACGAGATTCAAGCTGCTATTGGCGACATAAGGACCGAAAAAATCGAAAATGTACTCAAAACGTGGGTGGACCGAATGGGCTACTGCCAAGTCAGCCGTGGTAGTCATTTGACAGAAATTGTTTTTCATAAATAAATGACATAAAACAACCTTTCAAATAAATATTCAACCATTGCAAAATAATGAGCCGTTTTTTTTTATAACAAAAAGAAACTCCAATTTTTAAATGGGCCGCCCTGTAAATAAGTTGTAGAAATAAAATGCCGCCTTGTGACATCGTTCATTCCGGTAAGCGGCACCGTTAACCTGCCAAACACCTTAGCAGAAATTAGGTATTTAAGCTAATAGAATTAATTCATTGTTACCTCTTTTGTAATTAGTCGCTTCCGGAATCGGTGCGCGAATAAAAATTATATTTTTTTTAGAAAAAATAGCAAACGCTTTTTTAATTTGTATGATGAGGTTAGAATTTCGTGTTAACTACAATTGACTCCATAATTTAAAGGGCTATTTAGACGGTTTGTTTTTTTGTTTTTTTTTCACAAATTATTAATATAACCACTAGTGGAGCTAGCAAAGCGCAGCCGATCAACCGAGAAAAGCTTACTTTTCACAATTATATTCAGTATAAGTTAAATTAAATTTAATAATTAATAATGTGGTACCGCACATAAAATATTAGTATGCTATAACAAAATAATGAACACAAACTTACACACATATTAGAATTTTCACAGACAATACTTCATCTCCAAACTCTAAATATGACGTATAACTAAAGCAATTAAAAAAAGAGCATCCTAAAAGAGGACGAATGAGAAATTTGCGCCAACAACGGCGAAACTAAAATTTCTCAGAGTCTCGGTGACAATTCTAAATAGTTTATGTATTCGAAATCTATGTCTAATACAATCATATTGACATGTTTCTTTATTTGGGCTGCGTAATATTGCTATGTGTTTTACCTATTGTACCTTATGTGTATTTATTCCCTTTTTCGCAAAATATAAAAGTTTACCAGTTTTTTTCCATTGTTTAAAATACACATAGGATATAAAATGTAAAACATATGTATATATATGATTATATATACAATTCAGGAGCTAAGCCTAGAACGGATATCATTGTCGTGATGCAAGGATTCAACATTCATTAACTTTTGACTAACTTAGACGCGACTTTTCAAAGAGTGTTGACTTTTTTCCACGTCATATACCCACGTTTCATCACTAGCAATGATGCAAAAGAAATTTCATTGGAAACACAAATTTTCGCGCAATATTTTTACTCAACACAAAAGTCGTAATATGTACCTGAGATAGACTAATATCAGCAGCTTTCAGAAACAAACTAGCTAACAGATAGAGCGACACTTCATCCTTAGAAGTACAGTTGTAACAATATAACCATAAAAAATTTCCAACTTTGTGATTCATTTAAATGGAAAATACCGGGTACTTTTTGATCAGAAGAGTCTAAGACTATGCAGACACATCAGAACGCAAACAAAAATTTTTCTCAGTGATCGCTGTATTCGAGCGCCCAATTTCGCTCAATTCCAAGAAATGATGAAAATAGGAAAAGATAAATTAAAACCTGGGTTAAAACTGTACTCCAAAATTTATTAAACTCCTAATTACTAGTTTTAGTCAAACATCTCAAACTACATACAACTAGTATAGCAATTCTAATAGTTTATACCATTAGTTTTTTACTACTGGCATGTGAAGTAAGTACGTTTTTGGATACCTTTATTTTGAGGATATAAATTAATGATTTCTTTTAAAGGGATTTTGTTAATAAAAACTTCTGACTTAAATCTTTCATACAATGATAGATACATATTTTTTTAAAAGTAGAGACTTTTAAAATTAAAACTAAACCTGGCTCAGCCAGCTATGCCACCCGAGGGCCCAACAGAAATGTTGGAGCTGTATATTTATTTGGTTGATCGATGTATCTGTTCAAAACGCATGGCAGTTACATAGAGTAGCTAAACTGATAATGTCGTAGCTAGAGTTTAGATGCATATTGCAATTTATTATTGCATCAGTATGGAGAAGAAGCTAAGAGACTTAGGCCGACTCGCAAAAGGAGGTCTGAATGAAAATAAAATATACGCTGGAGAGACCTGTTTTACTATTGACCATATTGCCTGCAGAAAAAGTGATCTTGTGGTCTTTGTTTGAAATATTTTCAGATTTATCACACGAATGATTAAACCAAAGATTGCTTTAATTCCAATCATCCTGTAATTATAGCCTTTTTATTTTGTTATTTTATTATTTTTTAATTATTCATATAAATTATACAAACGTGTTTCTAGTACTGTGCATTGAAGTTTATTACAAAAATATTGTGTTCTATTTCATATGGTATTAACTTTACATTTTATTTTAATAAAATAATAATAATAATAAATTCATGCACCTATGAATATTATTCTTATTAAAAGAAAATCTTCTTTCCAATATTTGCCATATGGCAACAACCCATTATGAACATACCATAGAGATGAAAAGAGGCCAACAGTATTTTTACCATCCTTAGGTACCTTTTAGCCAAACAATGCAAAAAATTTTACATTTAAAAAAAGAAAAAGAACAAAAAAAAAGAAAAGAAAATATAATTTCGAGACATACCGGGTTAATAATGTCTCATGTCTTCTTTTATTATTTTGTTAAGATTGCTCTGGTTAGGTATTTTACATAATTTAGGAGTGGACTAGGACTAACATCTACGTTTATGCATCCTTAGTCCATAACTTATCCTTAACTATTATGTACAAAGAAAAAATTTATTCCATTAATTCGTTGTCGAAGGGTACACTTTTAAAAAAACCGTCCGTTTTAGCATCTGAGCAATCTTTGGGAGAAATTATCTGAAACAAATGTCAAGAGTCAGAGTGTATTGTTATGTTAATATCCCTAACAATTTTTAGTTGAAAAAAAAAGAAAAAAATAAATACCTCCAACATTATGTCAACTTATTCGAGTCTTTCTCAAGCGGGATTTTAATTTAAAAAAATCGATCAGCAAGTTCGGTTAACATAATCAAAACTCTGTTCCGAATATCTACCAATAAATCCCATCGATCGAATTTATACGAGTATATTTAAATTTTAACCAAATTTGCCGTTGATAGAAAAAAAATAATGAATTGAGAAACATTATGCTGGAAAATAAGTAAAAAATAAATTGTTGATAGATTTATTATTAATTTATTTATTTATTTCTTATATTTAAAAAATAATAAATAAAATGAATTCTTCTAAAGGAATAAAAATGCAATAATTATTTTTCTCTTGAATTTTCTGGAAAATATAGGTCAAAGTGGGGACGCTATTTATGTGCGCGCTTCTCACAATTGTTTTTGTTTTTTTTTCATACAGTATCAAACGCAAGCATTTAACGGGAGTATTCAAATTTCAATATATTCAAATAGATGCAAGAGTGATGTTATAAATCAAGAAAACCAAAAACCAACAATTTTAGGTTCTATTACATTTGATTGACGACAAAAAATACTTTTCGAATGTTATCCTCTTTGGCTTAATACTAATTTTAGCTTTATAAATCTAGAAGTTCAGAGGGTTGGCAATGATGTGTTTTCGCACATTTTAGGCTACATTTTTAAAAATAATACACAAAAGCATATGTTTTGGAATTCTTGAAAGTAAACCTTTCCAACGATACCTTACTCGATCCAACAAATTAAGTTCTTTTTAAGAGATACTCCCATAAATATTAAAAAGAAATCATAATTTCTAACATTCTCCCGAGTAAAAACTAAGGCTTGCCCATTTTTAGCCCGAAACAGGCACGCACGGCATCAAAACGCCTGTATGGCTCCCAAACGCGGCACCGTACGTCTGATCGAAAACCTTATTTTTTCAAATGCGGCCCGCTGCAGGCACGTATTGTTAAAAGACGCACGAAATAGTACAAACGTAGCATGGTACGCTTACCTTTTTCCAGGTTAAAAATTGAAAATAAATGCAATAAAATTATTTTCGTAGATTAAGGTCTGTGACGTCTCATAAAATAAATAATGTATTCTACTCATATATGTGTAATATATAATATATGTGTAATATATTATTGTTGTTTTTATCTGTCGTCTAATTCAATTTGTAGAAACTAAACAAATTTGTAGATTTTTGTGCCTGTAGCGGGAGCGTGCATACCCGTGTGGCTGGCATATTTTTAAATTTTTGGGCCTGTAGCGGAAGCGAGTATAACTCTGTAGCGGGTGGATTTTTTTATTTTCGTACCTGTAGCGGGAGAGTATCATGATAGTACTGGGCTCATTTGTTCGCTTTGCCTGCTAGTTTCGGGCGCATGTATAATTTAAAAAATTTAAATGTTTGTACTTAGTTTGGGCGTAAAGATACCAGACAAATTATTTTTACTCGGGCTGCCAAATTTTAAGTTAATACGTTAGATTATTTTCGAAAAAAACATTTGTGACAGACCGACGGACGGATGAATAAACGATCCATAATACTGAGGAATTACAAATTTGCCTGCTTCGTTGTATGAGCTTTGTAGGAGAACAAACTGCAATATAAAGCAAAAAAACTTATATATCAATTTTTCGAAAATTTTTGGCTAATATGGAAATTTATTAAGTAAGGAAGTAGAAATTTATTAAGTAAGCAAGTACCCATGTTTTATCTTACATTACAAAGTATTCATGGATCTCATGGCAGTATTGTCTTACTATTATTTTGCGGCTCTTCCAATGTGTATTTCATAAATCTATAATTTATTTTCGTTATAATTCGTAGTTAGAATTTGAATAAATCCTTTATAAAGATCAGCTTTCAACCCTTTAGTAGTTTCTACATACGACATAGAAATCATACAGATGATGACGGCTTTTCGAATTGAAACATGAATAATAAACTCATTTACTTTGGTATTTTTATATAATATATTTTATAATATTTTTAAAAATTACGTACATACTAAATGTAGACTATAAAAAATACATACATACAAAAGTCGTACAAAAAGTATCCAAATCTAGGAAAATTTTTGGGAGATTTTATTTTTTGATTGAGTGTGGATTTGAGATGAGAGCTGGAATTTTTCATTTCCCGCTGAACAACTGGGCGTCAGTAGCTCGGCAACCATGGAAGCACCTCCTGCTTTTCACGCCAACGTTGAACTACGTTCCGTTATGGAAATCCGATGGAAATCCACCGGGAAATTGTTTCTGTATACGGCACAGGTGCGATAAGTGCGGAAATGGTGCGTAGCTTCCGCCAAGGATCGTCAAAATATTGTTGATGAACCGCACTCCGGATGAATTTCAAGTGAGACTAAGGGGGAACCAGTAAAGTGGAGAGGCCATTCAACGGAATGGGCGTCTCGCCTTTGACGAAATTGTGTAATGCGTTCAGTTCGAAATTAGCCGAATTTTGGTCGCTAACATCCTTGGTGAGAATTGGGGGATGACCAAAATGCTCGCAAATTGGGTTCCCAGGTTTCTGACTCTTAACCACAAAACAAACCGTATTAAATTTGCTAAACAATTTTTTGAAATGCATCAGGAGGAGGAGGATACGATTTTTGATCGTTTAGTGTCTGAAGGCGAGACAAAATAGCTAAGAGAAGTACGTTTTGCTTGTTGACTATTTTCTTAGCTATCAACGCTAACAAGTATTGGAATCTTTTAAAAGACTTGAGAAGGGCTATCCAAAATAAACGGCGCGGAATATTGTCGAAAAGTGTCCTTCTGCTTGACGATAAAGTGTGCCCTCATGCCGCAAGAAAGACGGTTGAGCTGTTTGGCCAATTTAATTGGGACGTTTTTCTTCATTTAGCATACTCCCCAGACCTTGCTCCCAGCGATTACTATTTCTTCTTGAATTTAAAGGTTCACCTTGAATTGAGGAATCCGTAAATAAAAGAATTTTTTAATATGACTTGTAGTTTTTTTCGTAAATTAATTTTTGTACGATTTTCGTAAATATTCCTATGGGTTCATATAACTATACCATTTACCATTTAAATTACAAAATTAATGCAAAATGATCCAAAACATACATATATAGAAGCTTTTTCAGCATTTTTTAAACATTTAAATCAAAAAGAGTAATTTCTGAACGATATTCCACATTCAAACTAATTCAATTTTTTTTTATTTTATTTTAATCACTTTCAGAAAACATCGACTATACTAACATGTATTGGTTATTAAAATATTTTGTTATTTATACCAAAATAGCTATTGTACTAAGTCATATGAATTATGAAAAGTTATCTCATAAAATAAACAATCCTGTTATATATGGTACATTGCGCTAGAACAACTTTAACATCGAGCAAAATGAATTTCACACATTGAACGTATAGAGTGTTTAAGAAAAGTATTGAAGTTATTTTTGGTATCGAGTATTTTACCCCAAATTCATAATAGTTTATAACAATTATTATAATGCTAACGAAAATAATATTATTTAATTGTAATATTTGAATGTCAAAATGTTTTCTATGCGGTTTAGTTTATTAACAACAATATTTTTAAAGTTAACACAATAATAAACAAACCATGTACAATTTTCTTCTTTTTACTACGGAATTATACATATATTAGAATATTAACTATGAAATCATTAAGACTTAAACGCAAAACATGCATTTTTATTTTATATGTTATTTTTATATTTGTTTATTATTTGTTGTGTTCTTTTGACTTGCAATATATCATTTTAAGTTCTTTAATAAATACACAGGCATTATCATCATCATCACATTTCTATATTCATTTATAATATGATATATGTACTACCCAAATGCACAATAGTTGGTCTAGTGACAAATTTTAACAGTCTATTTTATAATTAAGCATATATTTTTCAAATAACTATTTATTGAATAACATTTATTCTTGTTTTATAATCTCTGGAAGTCATCCTCTTAAATTATTTCAAAACAAATAAAATTCAGGTTCGACTGCCAAAATTGTAACAATATATATGTATGCACTAATCAGTATTATTACCTATTGGCGCCAACAAAGCCCAAAAGGTCATTAAAGTTTTTCTAAAAATTAAGAGACCTAAAATAGTATAGAAATGTTAATTTCTTATTATTGGTTTCTGGTCCGTTGCGAAAAATATAAACTTCTGAAAATATTTTTTAAATGATGTTCAAGCCCATTCATTTTTTTAATTGCACATCAGTAATTCCTTTAGTATTATATGTAGTTTTATCAATATGAAATCATTTGATAAAACAATATTTAAATACCAAATTAATATATATAGATAACTTCTTGAATACCATATTGATGATTGTGGAGCTGTAGTCAATATTTATTGAAGTTATAATTATTGGCATCACAAAGCAAATCAAATTTTATCTACAGTTTGGTTATTAAAGTGATAAACAAAAGGTCAACCGTCAAACACTGTGGTTTATGTAAAAAAAACAATGGAAAGAGCTTCTGCACCACATAAAATAAATTGTGTATGTATGTTCTACTTTTAAGGAAATAAAAGTAAACGCCGCATTCATTTGGTTGTTAAGATCTAATTTCTCGTTCGAATTTTTCTTCAACTACCTGTAATACAACTATAACAAAAATAAGGGATAAAACCGAAAAATTCAGAAATTGAAATTACAAATGTAGCGAAACGAAGCAGAAATGTCAGAATTTTGATATATAGTACTAGAAAAAACTTCAATTCAGCAGAATTTGAACCGTAATTACGAGGCGTACGTAAAAATTACAAAATTACCTTACAAATCCAATATCTGTCCGACAAATTTTCCACAAACAAGATCAGATCAGATTAAACCTGGGCATATCAGCAATTATAAATAAACCCCAAAAGTAATCCTTCTTATACTAAGCATTTGTTTATATTTTGTACTTAACGTATTTTAATTCCTCTTTCAGAACACTTGTTAACCTCGTGCCTTCGCCTTTAATTAGTCTTTCCTTTTCAATGGAAAAAGTAAGGGTGCCATTTTCTTGTTCCCTGTCAAGACCACTCGAATGTTCCTGTTTATTCGGACCAGCATATTCCAGCAATAGAATCATATATAGAGAAAAGGAGCGAAATTTTGTCAACATTATGGAAAAAATAAGCCTGCTCCCTGAGTTGCATAATGATAATTTCACAGTAGTATACCAGCCGTTTTTTAAGGATGCTTCAGTATTTCTGGACGACAAGCAGCCACACATGTCCATTATGTCCATTGACTGTATTCATTTAAGCCAAAAGGGTCATGCGGTTTCGGCCAATGGTCTTTGGAATAACATGTTAGAAAAGGTAGGTCAGAAAAGTGTGGGATTGCAGCCTTTACTGAAGAAATTTAAGTGCCCTTCAAAGTCATCGCCTTATATATATACTTACTATAATAGTTTTTAATTAGGTATTTATCGAAATAAATGTTTTTATAAAAATACTGGAAAATTTTATTTACAAAGAGAAAAACAGAGAGAAGCCTTTGTACAAAAGATCAACAAGAAATGTACATTTAGTAAAAAGTAAGACATGTTCGTTATTAAGCTAGAAATGACTAGTGATGTGGGATGCCGTAGGAACCAGAAGGTACACCGTATGATCCGGATGGAATGGAGGCGTAGCCGTGTTGGTGATATTGGGCTACTTGGATTCCATGTCTAATGTGTCCGAGTTCAATTCCTACCACACGACCTCCATAACCGCCAGCGTAAGATGGGACTCCATAATGAGAGGAAGGAGCACCGTAAGTTAGAGATATTCCTCCATGTCCATGTCCATGTCCACCACCAAAACGGCTAGCTTCCAAATTTTCCTGTTCAAGGAGAATTTCCTTGACTTTATGAAGAAGGACTGGGTCAACGTGTTTTCCTTCAGATGTTTGGTAACCAGGGCTAACTGCTGTGTAATGTCCACTGATTCCACCTAATCCACCACCAATTCCTCCTCCAATTCCTCCACCAAGAGAATAGGAATCTCCGTGGCCAGTGGCGTAGCCGCCACCGAAGCCTCCGCCGGATCCGGAGCTAATAATTGATGTATGTGAGATGGATGGACCACTATAAGCATAGCCAGTGCTTACTGGGGGCTCGGCAGTAGCGAGTCCAACAACGGCGAGGGTGATTAACTGAAACAGAAGCACACTATCATAAACCAATTCATAAGCATTAGAGGTCTCAAGCCACAAGATCAAACTCGGTTCATCGATTTCACTGTCACCTTATCTCCCTTTTAGGGAAACGCGAAACATAACTGCAACACACTTTCATCTGGCTCACGCATCTTTTATAATACCACAAGATACGACTTTCATACCACCTTAAGTGCAGAATATGATTAAACGGCGAAAGTGACAGCGTAATCCTTTTCCTTTGCGAGTTTAATCCTTGGTCTCCATATAATCTGGTATCCATGCGGATGAAACTTACCACACGGAACTTATTCATTGCGAACACAAATGGATCAGGCTAATCACACAAAAATATTATAAGTGCACTGGATCGGATGCTACTCCACGGTATGACCACAAAGAAATGATGCCATCTCCATGTCGACCTGATCATTTTATACCCATATCATGGGCAACTTTAAAGTACATGGCGGAGGGTTGGAGGTTGATGCTGGCATGGTTGATCAATTTGAAATTTCATCCTCCTCTCCGCCTTAATGGGTAATGCAAAAGGCGTTTGAGCTTTCATCTTCACCAAAATGCGAGAAAAAATTTCGTGTACTGCCTGGTCGTGTGCATGGGCCTAAATCGAAAGTCTCATATCCGATAAGAAACCCGTAAGAGGCGTGCGTCGACCGGCCAGCATCGTTGTGGTGCGCTCAGGTGGAAGTGCAACTGGCGATACATTTTTTCGTTTGTTGTTTGTTGTTTGTAATGCAGACCATTTCGCTAAATGAAGATATTTTTTTTGTTTTGTTTCCTTCGAGGTACAATAGTGGGGTCAAGTGAAGGGTTTTATTTTGCTCTATCAGCTTGAACGGATGCTTTACCTCTTAGTTTTGGGGCCTTGTAAAAATTGCCATTGTTTGTCGTAATCGTGAAGCACTATTTCTTGGAGCCAGTACAAATTTTTACACTCACAGAGCAATCATTTTTTAGACTGCAAAGATTTGCAAACATATTGAGATGAAAGTAGTTTGCGTAAAGTTTCCAAAAATAATAAAAAGAATATTAAGTAATTACGCCGCCTTCATTCGAACTGACAGGATTAATGATCACTTATCACTTGGAGCCGATGGCTAATGTGCCATTTCCGGAAATCAGTTTTTTCATAACTTTTTCAGATCTACTCCTAGTGAAGAAGTAAAATTTTGGAAATAGCTCCGTAATGACAAAGAAAAACTCTATTTCATATATATATAAGCTAAGATAAGCTATAAGATATATATATGTATATATATGTATGTATAAGTGAAAAAAGATGATATAAGAGCTTTCTTTTGAAAATATAAAGATATGCGTTTCCGAGTTTTGTTAAGGTGCAACTTCTGTAACAGATTTGTAGTCTCGTCAATACTCTCATATTAAGATATTGAGAATGTTGAATTATAAAGTTATATTATGTTATGGGAAACCCAGTTTTTTGCTAAACAATTGTGAGTAAAATCCATGTCAGAAAATAATCTTCCTACGTAAGATAAAAATTAACCTAAATTTGCAATACTTACAATTAAATGTATTCATGGAAAAGGAAATCAGCGCTTAATATATTTTGAGTGATTTCTAAAATACAAACAAAAGATGGTGTTATTAAAATTGAATTACATTCAATAGTGGATCGCCAAATTTCTAGTACTTCATAAAATTTCGATGAGGCCTAGATTTCCAGGCAAGAACTTACCTACATTGCTATAACAGCTGTATTTTGTTATTTTTTAATACATGTGTTTTTACGAATACTTTAATAAATTATATCAAAGTCTTATTTTATTGGTTCTTAGACATTTTGTTACAAATAAGTTTTATCATCAACATGAAAAACAATCTGACGATTTACGAAGCTAAAGCATACATATACTGTATTTACGTACATTGGTAATTAATTTTTATGAAAGAAACACAAATTTATAAATGTGACTGATAAGGAAACCACTAAAATAGAAAATGTCAGAACATATATGAGGGTTATCTGAAAAGTTAAAACCTGAACATGACGTTGGCTGTACTGGGAATGTATTTGTGCATCCTTTAAAAGGTACGCACTAAAATTTGAGCCATTTTTGAGAGGCAGTTTTTCTTTTAAAATCATTTGAGTGAGCCTGTGTGAGTATTCTTGTAAAAAGGAAAGAAATCGAGTATTTATTTATTTATTAATCGCTTAATACAAGCTACTGACAATAAGTTTACTTAAATAATAGAATAAATTAAAAACAATAGCAAATTAAGAAAAAAGAAAAATTAAAAAGGAATAGGAAACATTAGGAGGGACACTTTAGGGCATTTCTGAGATATGATTTACTCAGGTGGAAGTCAAAAAAGGGGTGGGAGTTGGCTTTCTGAAGCTCAGAAAATCCATAGTTGGTATGGTGATAAGCAGGAGGAAAAAGAAGTGCCGTACGGAGGTTACGAGGATTGATGTAGATGGAGATCCGCTGGAGTAGAGAAGGACAGTCAATCTAACCGGTATGCAGCTGATGAATGAAGGTAATATCAGCAAGGTCCCGCCGCTACCACACGGGCTGCAAGTTGATCAACAAGAGGCGGTTTTCGTAGGGGGGAGGTTGTCATGGTCAGACAAGGGAAGGTCACGTAAAGTGAGGCGAAGGAACCTACGCTGGACAGCCTCGATCCTATCGATGCTATTGGATTGAAATGGAGACCACGCTTGGCATGCATATTCAAGGAGAGGCCTGGCGAAGGTAACACACAGGGATTTGGCAACGTAGGGATCAAGGAACTCCTTGGGCCAACGCTTCACAAAGCCAAGTACCAAATTGGCTTTAGCAATCACGCTGTCAATGTGTTCACAAAAGTTAAGTTCGCTGTCATAAATGACGCCTAAATCGTGAAGAGAAGATACGAAGGAGATAGGTTCATCAGACAGCCGATATACTCTGGGGGAAGAAAAGGGGCGTCTACGGGAGTAAGTGATGGAAAGAATTTGGAGGCATTAAGCTGAAGAGAGTTTTTTTGCTACAAATGCTAAAATTGTCGAGGTCGTCCTGAAGCAGTCGGGAGTTCGAGGTAGAGGATGTCTGTTTGGAGATTTTCATATCGTCGGCGTATATAGAAAGGTCTGAGTGCTTAATAACACATTCGACATAATTGATGGCCAAAGTAAAAACGACGGACCTAAGTGATTACTCTAGGGGACACCCGAGTTGGCTACAATAGAGTTGGAGAGGAACAGAAAAGGACTATGTACTGGCGTTGCTCAAAATAAGACTTCATCCAGAAAATAAAGAGCTGAAGCCAAGAGAGTGTAGTTTGAAGAGAATTAATTTATGAGAGATTTTATCAAACGCCTTGCTGAAGTCAGTAGTGATGACGTCAACTTCGTCATCATTCTCCAGAGCACACAGTGTTCTAGAGATGAAGTCGGTAAGGTTGGTGGTAGTCGATCTGCCCTTTGGGAACTCTCACTAAGCCCAGCATGTGCTGGGACGGGGAAAAATGGATTTACAGTGAAAGAACAAGCAGTCGTAAACGATGCTATCAAAGAGTTTAGGTATGCAGGAGAGTTCGGCAATGGAAAGGTAGGTGGAGATCTTACTCTTGCAACCCTTTTTATGGATGGGGATAATATAAGAGTCTTTCCACCTGGCCGGGAAAAACTTTGGATGAAAGATAGTTGAACGATGGAAGACAGGGATCAAGTGTTGAGCGCACTCTTTCAATATCTACTTGCCATTGAATATTTGCTTTTGAAAGGTAATATGGCTACGAATGTCAAAAACGATGTGTACGAGGACTTTGCAATATCATTTAACACCACGAAATTTTGGGCAGCAGAATTTAAACGTGGCCGTACCAACTTGGATAAAGGCTCGAGACGTTTAAAAACTGCAGCCACTGATGATTACACCGCTCAAGCTCATAAAATGGTACAAGACAAACGTGGAATTAAATTTTAGAAAGATAGATATTTTGTTAAATATTGAAAAAAGATTTAGTCATGACAAAGTTGTCCGCGCATTAAATGTCGCTTTTATTCACTTTGGACCACAAACGCCTTCGAATTGAACGTTTCCAATGTCCTGTTGGTGCAGTTCAGGTGCAATAAATCATAGCTTTTACATTCACTAATTACTGGAATAAAAACTTGGACACACCATTATACTTTCGAATCAAAAGTACAGTCAAATTAGTGGGCTGCGAAAGGGGAATTGGCTCCAAAATATCAACGGTTGTTCCTTCTGCTAGGAAACTGATGGTATAATCATGGAGTCACGGAGTTATATTAATTGATTATCTTCGAAAAAGAAAACCTTTTACAGGAGCATACTGGGCATCATTACTTTGCAAGCTGAAGGCAGAAATTGCTAAAAAATGACTATAAAGCCAGAAAAACCAATTCTGTTTTACCAAGGTACTCTCAAGCGATTTCGTGTTGCCTAAGCTAAAAGTTGCACGCGGCGGTCAACATTTTTTATCGAATGAGGATACAACTACTTTGCAGAGAATGACATGGAGTACTACTTAGATGGGTTAAAGAGATGGGAGCATCGCTGGGAGAAATATATAGACTTACAAGTAGTAGAAAAATAAAAGTAAATTTGAGGAAAAAATGTTTAGATAAACAAAATATTATTATAATTAATATATATATAATATATTATATATTAATTATGTTATGTGGGATAAATTCGAATTTTTTATTGTATGTATATATTCATTAATTTAATTTTATATTCTGATCTACTCATCACAGTGACATCGAACTTGCGCCTATCTACTATCCCAATATTCTTTATAACCAGTGTTGACTTACCACCGCAGCTACTCACTTGCAAAGTGGAAAATGTTTTTCATTGTTCCTAAAATTCAAGACTTCTCCAAAGTTTTTTCGAAATTAATGTAATTAATACACATGATTATTTTTAATTTCCCATTTTATTACCTTTCCGAAAAGGTATATTTATTTATTTATTTCGCTTAATACAAGCTACAAGAAAAGAAAACAAGCTTAAATTATGTTAAAAAATAAAAATATAAATGTAGATTAAAAACTAAGACTAAACACTATCACTAAGCCTAAAAACTAAGGAAAGTAAGGAACATAAAATATCCACTTAGGGAGAAAGTATGTAAATTTATTCGTGGAAAACCTTCGGTGGTATATTAAGGGAATTTCATTTTCATGAAATTAAACTAAAATTAACACCAAAATGTATTTGGTTTAATTAAAAACCTATTTAAGTTATTGCTAATATTTTACAAAGCAGCTCAGTTTGTCCTCCGCCACTTTCGATGCATGCAAATAATCTCCTTCTAATTTCCCTTTTAAGCTGTACTGTTATTGTGGCCAGTGGACAGGAGATAAACTGCATCTTCAATCGTTTCGCATAAAAAGAAGTCCAATGGAATGAAGGAGGCCAAGGAATCGGTGCACCTCGTCCAATTCAGCGTTCAGGAAATTTTTCATTTAATGTTACCTTCGCTATTTTACCAGTATGCGGTGGTGTTCCATCGTGTTGGCAAAGCATTCACCTTGTACTATCCACAATAGATACAGATACTATAAGTATCTGGAAATAATCCAAAAAATGGCAACAATTTTGCTATTATGCGCTTGCGGAAAAATATGGTCCTATTAAATGATTACCCATAATACCACCCCAAACATTGACACTGAATTCATGCTGAAATAATGCCGCCATTGTGCTATGTAGGTTAGTTTCTGACTAGATATGAAGGTTGTGGAAGTTTGTAATACTATGCTTAATGAATTGCGATTCATTTGACCATAGAATTTGGTCTAGAATTCCAGAAGCCCAGTGCATACAATCTTCTTTCGGAATCCCCTTCTCGTTATAAAATTTGAAGTATACTGGAGAATATTTTGACTGGCCATAGATGATGACTCAAATTTTAGAGATGGCTTTTTCGCGAAATGTTTTTTTAATAAAAAACTTTAAAAAAAATTGCGGAGAATACAGTTTTCTAGAAATTTTAATTGAAATTTTGTTTTGTAGAACCAATATTTCCAACGATACTGCACAATGAATATTGAACAAATAATTAATTGTTATGAATATTTCTAATATTATAATCGCATAAGTACATACATACATACATACAATCTGATCTAAGTGCCACTTATTACCATATATAATACTTTAAAATATTCTGATTTTCTTAAATTTAGTTCGTAATTCTTAAGAGGAAAAAAATTATGGAAAGCATGAATTCGTCAGCATTGTATAATTTAACAGTTCTACTCAGTTTGTACGTATTGTAGAAATTGTTCTTAAATGCTTAAATGTGGATTGCGCTGTTATTTGAGTTTTATGGGTATAATAGGGATTTAATTATTATTATGAAAGCAATTTTTAAACCTGTGATATCTTCTAAGATTTCATTTGAATGATAAATTTGATATAACTAAATTCTTGAAGTTACTAATATATTTAATTGGATAAGTGTATATATAATACTTATGTTAACAAAAACAAAACAAACAAACTTTGAAAGATAAAGGAGAAATTAAAGGACTTTTCTGAATAACTTTTTGAAAGCTACGATTCTGTAGTATATTAATTTCATATATTTCCTATGGTTTAACCAACTGAAAATTGCATTAAAATCCATCATGTACTAAAAGAATACACAATGAGGCGTGGATAAGTGACTTTGTTGACACTATTTATTTAGGGATAATTTTTCACTTACTGAAAGGACATATGAACCTAGTTATACATGTTAAGTCTTCTATTAAATATTCACATCTCGATATAAAGCAAAACAAAACTTCTGACTGACTGATTCCTTTGATAATGTAGACAAATAAGAAAATCGGACATTTTAAAATTCAGTTTGTAAGGGGAAATAAGCGGAATTGAAATTTTATTTGCTTATCATTATATATATTAGATTGTGTTATATAACCCGACAAAAGGTTCTTCTTTAAAAATGAAAATAGAAGTGTATACAATTTTCTTCAAAATTCAACCCCAAGTGGCGAAAGCAAAGGTTAAGCATTTATTTAAATTTTTTTTTATAAATGCATAATATAAGTTGAATTTTAAGTAAAACAAAAAAAAAGGAACTTAAACAAAATGTGAAAGAAAATGCTGTTCTGGAAATAAACCATTTATCTTCGTCTTAATTCCATTAAATAAACAGAAAAAGAACATTTTTTAACATTTATGTTCCATTATTGAAAATGTACGACTGATATAATGAACGAATTTTTAAATTGTTTTCCAATAAGCAGATGTGATGTTCTCCATATTTAAAAGTAGCTATACACTATATATCTTTGACAAATGACGCCAACTCATTGCCTTCAATTATTGTAGTAAATTTCAACAGGTAACTACAACGCAACAGGATTTAAATTAAAAATTTCTCAAATGAATAACATTCAGCATGAATATATTTCGGTAGTAAATTTCAAGAGGTAACTTGAATTAAACTTTTCTGAAAAATTAACATTTAACAGGAATTTTCGAAATCTTTAATATCAAATAAGAGAAGATTTAAAAGTTAGAGTATTTTTGAGTATTTTTAAAATAAAAAGTATTTTAAAGGGGTGTGTCGAGAAGATGAGAAAAATAGCCATAAAAAAAGGACCTATCATGAAGATGGAAGAATTATGCACTCAAATACAAATTATTTTTCATAGAAATAGCAAAGAAAAAATAAATGAATAATATAAGTTTGATCGAGCAAGGTTAGTTATTATAAAACGTTTGATCAAACAGAGACCTGAGATTAAGAAGCAAGACAAACAAATAGTGTTTTTTTTTTGGATTTTTACATATATTCACATTCAATTGCTCAGCATGTTTTTTATCACTAAGGTATATGCGATTAGTAGGTCCAAACACACCATAATTTGTTCTGCTATGCTTGGACTCAAGAAGAGTAGAATTTCCTCACCCGCGACGGTTAGCCCTTAGCAGAAATTTTGCTTTAAGAGATGGGGGTCAATATTACCAGCTATAAGCTGATGATCAATATAATCAACCTTACGACGTTTATGTAGTGCGTGTATATCTAGTAAGAGTAGACGGTTACTGTAGTACAAGTTTTCGTAAGACTGATTCAATTATATTAATGTGTGATAGTTAGCTGACCAGATTTGACACGTGTACGAGGGTATTGTCTATAATGTTATGGCAGCACTCGTAAACAAAGGTTAGAAAATGCGTTTGCTTTAAAGCATGGTACTCAAATTTCAGCCATTTAAGATGGGTAATTATTATTTGACAATCATTTAAGTGAGTCAATGTGAGTGTTTTTGTTTTTTTTTTTTAAAGTGGAATATATCAAGTATAGTGATTATCTTTCCAAAGACAATGTGCCTACACAAATCAAAGACGATTTGGACACTATGTGTTGGGATTCTCCACCACCATTTACTACCGTAGGCAGCTGAATTTACATGTGGCCGTACCAGCATAGGTGACGATGAACGTTCGGGACGTTCAAAAACTTCAACCACTTGTGATAATTGGTCAAGTTTACCAAATGGTGTTAAACAACCGTCGAATTAAAGTTAGCGAGATAGCAGAGGCTATAAACATGTCTAAAGAACGTGTTTGTGACATATTAAATTAATACTAAGCCATGAGAAAGCTGACCAAAAACGTGTTCGAATGAACCTTTTCAGCGCTCTATTTGGAATTAAAGAGATGAGTACATCAATGAGAGAAGTGTGTAGCCTTACAAGGATGCTATGTAGAAAAATAAAAATAAAGTTAATGGAAAAATTTCTTGTATCTTGGTTAGATCGGGAACTTTTCAGACAACCCTCGTACTCATGAATTAGTATCACAAGATAATAATATATTAATTGCAAAATAGTTTGCTCACCTGCTTTTTCATGAGCACTTGTATAAAAAATAAGAATAAAAAATTATATTCAGTTTTGAGCTTATTATATGTACTTTTTAATGATTAATAAAAACGCAATAATAATTCATAATTGTCAACAAAATTCATTAAAAATCTAAAACAAAAACAAAACAGAATAGTGACCATCTCTTTATAAAGCCCAAAATCTCCGAATTGTTAGTCTAAATACAAATCCGTGTAAAAATACTATACAAATAGTTTGCTAAACCAAATTTTCTTTGCATACTGCTGACTTACTCAAGAATGTCACAACCATTCTGTGATATCATACTGTTCAGCATTAAACATTTATAATACGGAGTGTAATTTTCCTGTATGTGTGTAAGATTATAATCGAATCTTTCATTTTACTTTACTTAGCACAGCTATTTACACAATTAACATGAATACAATCAACATGAACATTATACTCTTCTTGATGATGTTTTTTTTCCTTCAAGAACAGTTATGCATTTTATTTAAATATGGTTGTTCATTCATTGAAGGCGAATGTTCGTTGAATAAGCAGAAAATATTTTTGGATATTTTTTTTATTTAAAAACGTTTTTACTTTTATTCATCAGTTTTTTTACCGGACTCCGCAACAAAATGCTGACCCACCCATAAATTTTACCTGTTTCTTGAAGAAACAGGTACAGACATAAATTTTATTGCCTGTTGTACAGGCAATCTTTGAAAAATGCTAATATACGTAATTATTTTTTCTTTGAAATTACTTTTGATTAATTATCTGATGTTTTCTAAGAAAATGGTGCGTAAACAAATAACAGGTAACAAATATGACTTTTAAAATAAAATTAGCCACTCGGGTAACATGACACAAATAGAACATTCGTTGCGAAATGAATTGTTACAGTGTTTTTGAAAGTCAGTCGAGTGATTGCAAATTTTCTAAAAGATCCCGAAAATTATAGTTCAGAGAAAAGTCCTGGTCGTCCTCGTGCTCTAACCTCTAGAAAGGAGCGAGCAATTCTTAGAAATTTTAGAATTTTGCAAAAAAATGTAAATATCCAACGAAGAAAACTCAAAGGAAAGCCGCCTTTAACCCTTTGACCCATACATTTCTGTAATGTATCATTTTGCACTAAAATTCGTATATGAGGGTTTTTTTGGTCACTGAATAAGAATCTGAAATCAGATTTTCAAAATTCAAAATGGCGGCCAAGATGGCGGACCAAAATCCAAAAAAATGAACTGTTTTCATGAAACTTGGTATATAAGGGTTTTTTGACTCGCAAATCACGAATTTGACATTAGATTTTCAAAATTCAAGATGGCGGATCCAATATGGCGGATTAAAAAAAAAAAAACTGTTTTCTATGAAACTTGAATTTTGAAAATATGATGTCAGATTTGTATTCAGCGATTCAAAAAACCCCCTTATATGACTTTTTGCCATAAAGTGATGAAAATAAAATCATTTCGAAAAAAGTTTGACTTTTGATCCGCCCTATTGCATCCGTCATTTTTTATTTTGGAAATCTGACTTCATATTCGTGTTCAGCGACCTCAAAAACCCTAGAGTATCAACTTTTATCGAAAATATTTCATTTTTCAATGAAAAAAACGAGTTTGAGTAAGGTGGGACGTTTTACGTCCCACCATGGGTCAAAGGGTTAACGGCATAACATAAGGAGGAACGTTTACAGTTTTTTCGTGAACATCTCAGGTGGAAGAAAAGATGGACGAAAGTAATTTTTACCGACGAAAAGAGGTTTAATTTAGATGGACCAGATGGGTGGTCGTATTATTTCGACGATTTACGGAAAACGGAGTTGTTTCGGAAGGCACGACAAATGGGAGGAGGAAGAATAATGATTTAGGCAGGAATAGGCTACAAAGGAAAGACGAATTTACGATTCTTTACTGGGAAAATTAACAGCAATTTTTATATACATGTAATCGACAAAGAAATAAAAAGCTAAGAAAACTCGATAGCATGACAAAACTTCATTTTTCAACAGGATAATGCTGCAGTTCATACCGCCAGAAGAGTGAAAGACTATCTTCAAGAAAATGGTATACAGCTTCTGCAATGGCAGCAAATCTCCAAATCTTTATATTATCGAAAATGTTTGGAGTCATCTTGTAAGAACTTTTTATCAAGTAAAAAGGCAATTCTCAACCATAAATTAATTGAAAAATGCTGTTCAGGAGGCTTGAAATTTAATTCCTAGAAAATATTTAAAATTATTCCTTAAATCTCTTCCAAAATGATTGGAGGAGGTAATAGATGCAAGAGGGAGCTCCACTCAATATTAAAAAGTAATAAAATCTTTTTAAAAAAAGAACTCTTTTTTATTTACCGTTCTCCGAATATAACTGCTACCTGGGTCATCATTTTGACGCACCATATTTTTAGATAATTACTCCAAATTAATTCCAAAGAAAAACTAATTATGTGTACTAGCATTTTTCAAAGATTTTCTTTACAACAGGCAGTAAAATATATGTCTGTACCAAATCCAAAATACCCAAACGTAAACACGTATGATTGTAATCATTGTATCACTCCTTATATTTATTAGGTTATTTTTGAAATTTAAATGCTGTTATATAAGTAAGTAAAATACATATATTAATATACTAGTGTTCAATGAAATCCATTTATTATTTGCTAGTGTAAATTTACTATGTTTATGTAATATTTAACTAATTTTTAGTTTGTATAACTTGGAATTAAAAGGCTCCGTTGATGGTAATTTTTTGAGAGTATTGTGGGAATGGTTTATTATTGGAAAGTGTTCATTCGCTCTATATATTTCTGCACTACGTTCCAAAATTACTGCTTTTAGACAAAGAGTTGATTTGCCTATATTTAATATTGTACAATTTTTTTACTGTGTATGCATAGAAAAGGATGAAAATCGAATTTCCTCCCTGATTTTATTAGACACTTCACCTTTCGTGAAGTCACAATTTAAAATTTATTAGTACCGAAACAAACAATAGTGAAAATAAATAATTTTCTTATTTTTATTGTTCCGTATCAGTGTCTTATGTGATCATTCGTCCGCCCATCTATCTTTTTGTCACAGACTTTTTTCTCGAAAATGACGTGACGTAGGAAATTAAAATATGAAAGTGAC
The DNA here is from genome assembly GCA_963969385.1 of Philonicus albiceps. Classification (NCBI taxonomy): domain Eukaryota; kingdom Metazoa; phylum Arthropoda; class Insecta; order Diptera; family Asilidae; genus Philonicus; species Philonicus albiceps. The sequence goes on from OZ017773.1 coordinate 15,955,783, forward strand.
GCACATACATTTCGGCAAATTATGAAATATTTGTTTTTTTAATTTTTAATGGTGTTGAGTGAAAAAGTGTTGTTTGGCCGATATTCATAGATTCCAAAAACATTTCTCCAAAATTTGTGGTGACTTAATTATAAAGATATAACCCAAAATATACGAAAAAAAATACTACTCCGATCTTCTAGTTTCATAAAGCTAACATTTAGAAATTTTTATGTTTCATTGAGTCAAAGATTGCAGGAAAAATGCATCTTTTTTTGGCAGTATAATAGTTTCTGAAAATTTTTGTTTAAGTACATAAGTCGTATCGAAAATACAAACTATATAAATATATATTATAAGGTCACCTTGAGGCTATCTGTTTGAATATTGTTGAAATTTGACAATACAGTAGGTTCTCGTTATTATACATATATACTCGTATAGCCATTCCGAGAGCTCTTTTAGAGAAATTTAAGGGAAAAAATAATAAATATTTTTTAATTTATATATCTTCAAATTAGTTAATTTGATTTAATCTTTTTTGTAATATTATTAAAACAAGTAACCAGTTTGTATCTAATTTACGTCATAAGACTTATTTTTCTAGGATTAATGATCAATCTTTTTCTTTAAAAAAATCTATCACAGAATTAATTGCAAAGAAACCATACAAATAAGCTCTTACTATAACCGAAAAAATGGTTTTTTGTTCAATAAGCATCAATATTTTATCTAATTAATATTTTTCAATGATTCTGGTTCTATCCATATTAACATCCTATGGTAACTACAATTGCCCCCTTCAAGAAAGGATGGTCCTACTTCCAAAGTATTATCTACGGAAATAATACTTACTTTTGAAAAGAAAGTTTGCAAAAATGTGCCTTAAATTTGAAAAATACAAAATAAAGCATATTAAAAAAATTTTATTTCTATATAAAAAACATTCATAACATTTTTCGATACATGAAATGAAAGTGCTCCTTTAAATTCGGTCATTCGACTGTTCATTGATAAAGTTCGGAACTATTTAGTATGGAACACTTATTGTGCGAACCTAACTTGCTCTTGACCAATTTTTGTGTCAAATATTGCAGCTTGTGAACAAATTTGTTAATTGATTGATAATGGTTCTGATTTAAATAAAATCCAGATTCTCATGTTATATCTCTGACCTAGACAGAAGTGTATAACATTCATTGATGTCCCTTAAACAATCATCATCATCAAAACCATTGCGAAATAAATACTTTTAAAGGTATTTTCACTTTAATATTATTCCATAATAAGTAGCAGGTATATCCATCTGGTTAACACTAAACAGAACATTAACTTAACACTAGGTAGAATATTAACAGAGATGTTCACTTCCCTGTTTCTCGGTAAAGAACCGTACAACATGCGGCTTTTGTCATTACGCACAATCTCCACCACCGCATTATGACAACATAACAGCAATGCACTCGTTACGCCAATTTGTATTACATAAATGAAATAATGTCGTGGATAGACCGTATGAATAATAGTTGAAGTCTTAAAAAACATTTTTAAAGAGAAAACGGAACCAAAGTGATAGTTTCGCTTCCAACTAACGAAATGTGCCCTGCATAGAAATTGTTCATTAATTGCAATTTCCAGTTCCTGTATAAGCGTTGCATCAGCTGATTATAAGCAGTCGCAATTCAAATGAATGCTTTCGTGGATCATCATATTAAGCACATTAATTACTTGTTTTACAGGCACGTCAATTTCGAATATCTATTAATCACAAGAACAAAAAATTAGTGAATTGTGACTTTGCCTTCTATGCTGTAAGTTTTTGACAAAAATATATTAACACGAATTGTTACGTTGTTAGAAGGCAGCTTTTCCCTCGTTCATACTCAAATAATTACTAAGTTCTTTGAAGGTTATGTGATTGATAAAATCTTGTGAAACCATCAATACGTGTTACTACAAAAACCAGTTCGTATAAATGTTGTATAATAATATAATTTTTAATGCACAAACTCAATGTTTGGCTTTCCTTTGTACAATTGAACGTCATAAATAAAACCAATTTTTTATATTTCCTAATTATTTTTTGTAACAAAACATAGAATAACATAATACTCAATTATATGCATAACTGCTTTAATGTTGTATCAAGCAAATAAATAAATAAACTTTGCAAACCATATTTCAACATGTTATGTCGGAAACAACATTAAAATATCTGAAAGGAATAAATCATAAAAACAAAAATTAATGTATAACTTAATCAAATACACTTACACATATAGTTTAGGTATAAAAAAAGTACATAGTAGATTAAATTGACACACAGACGAAGGACAAACATATTTTCCTTCAATTCATGCATGATAAGCGGGTATATTACGCACTTCCTTCAAGTTGAAGACTAAAACGGGAATCAACAGATGTGATGCATTATTTTCTTTATAAATAAAACTATAATTTTAAAGAAAATATTGCAACGAATTAAATGTAGGGGAGGGCGGAGTAACTTGGGGTACAAAGGTAAAATGGGTGCCTCTAAAATTTCGTAAACTAAAAGAATTAAGATATCGATAATGTACGAGTATTCTATTTATTATAAGTGGCCAATCCGCCCCTATCAATGTTAACATCAAAGTAGAAAGTTTCGTAGATCCTTGAGTTAGAAAATACCTTGTTTGCTCTAATCTAATTTGATTTGATCTAAATTTGCCTTTGAGTACGTAGCATGATTACCTTATAAAATAAGAAGTTTTTGTAAGATATTAAAATAACACTTCATTTTTCGTAATATGAACTGCTGTGTAGAATAAGTCGGGAGAGAAAAATGGAGTAGGTAAATAATACCGAGATTCTACTTACCCCGCTCTGGTGATTCTACACCAAAATTTAATGAGAAATTGTGTTTATAATACTAAACCGCACCTTGCCCTTAGGGCTAAACCATCTTACCCCTTGGGTGGGGGCAAGGTGGATTGTTGTATCATCTTCAATATTTTTATTTGTTCTCAAAGTACTTAAAATATGTTCCTATTATAGCAATTAATAAGAGCCTGGTAATAAAAGATTTAATAAATAATGTATTAGTTTCCTATATACTAAACCATAAAATTCTATTAACCATGAAACCTTAAGTACCCACCTTCCCCACAGTGTGCCAAGAAGGCTCGAAATAAAATAACTAATTAATTTTAATTTTAATTCACACAATTCGCAAATGTATGACTTCGCAGATAAGCTCGATGAGAAAAAGGAGGAAGCGGGTAGCACATGGCTACCAACCTGCAAAAATCATCAATTCATTCGGTCAATATGAGATGCGTTCCGTGACAACAGTATGAAAACTAGAAAAAATATGATTGCCAATTAAATATCTATGAGAGGGTTAATCAGTGATACATTGACACTGGAAATCAGTTGATTTTATCGAGTATTTTCTTGGCGCTCTGCAAATTTTGCAAATTATTGTATATATGTATAAGAGTATGTACATACATTTTCAAACCATTCCATTACCAGCAATACCGCAGGTGTAATATATTTTACTATCCAATCCATGTGTCTTTAGTTATTCTATAAAGAGTAGTCACTAAAAGATTGGTTTTATTACATTTATATATTCTTACTGATTGTGCTCTTCACAGAACGAATAGTAGGATGTATCAAGTGTACCATTATTAAATAACCGCATCTTACTGATTCGACCATTTTTAATTTGGACGAAATTTAGGGGATGGATATGTTTGTTATATCATGTGATATTTAAAGTGATTTCTGTTCTTAAAATTTATTACATATTTAGGTTTTTTCTCTTTAAAATATCACTAAATACAGAAATATAAATTACAATAAATAAATTAATTTATTATTATATTTATATTATTTTAATAATTAATTAAATAAATTATATATAAAATTTATGAATAATTGTATTGGAAATTTTTGGTTTAATATTTCTGAAACTACTAAATACATAAACGTAGAGCCAATAAGTCAAATAGAAGATGTTTTGTGAGAGGGTTATATTTTAAAAATAAAACATAAATATAAAATGAATAATTTCATTTAAATAATAATAAATAAATAAAATAATAATAAATAATAAATTAGTTTTATTTAACAGCTTATTTTATACCATTAACTAAATTATAAATTATTTCCGGCATATGTCCACATTGCCTACTCTGAATTTTTCAGAATTTTTTCAAGGAAATCCTGTGTTATCTCTGTTATATATAACTCGTCCAATGTTGGCTTTTAAATCAGCAATTGTTGCTGGTTTGGTTTAGTTCAAATCCAAACATATATAAGTATTTGTTGGTCCTTTTTCAGTCGATGATATTTTGTACTTAATGTTATCTGTTCTAAAAAATCTTTGACATATGAAAAGTCAAAATATGCCATTTATAACCATGGAGTCGCTAACAACACAACAGCGTATTTTGGTTGTGCAAATGTATTATGAAAATTGTCGTTAAAAACAAAAAAACAACATTTCGTAAATTACGTGACAGTTTTGGTCAATATGGATGTCCTACTCAGCATGCAATTTGTAAAATTATTGATCGTTTTAAAGAAACTGGTTTAGTCGAAAGTCGTAGACCGCTTCAATATGATCATCATACCGTTTGTAAAGTCACTCTTTTGTGTGATTTATCTGATTACTAGGTCGTTTTTCTTTGAAAACAAACAGCAAAATGCCTTACAGTGAATGGGTAACGTTATCACAATATGTTAACTGGTATTTTGTGGCTCAATTTAATTGAATTGGTTTCAACAAGACGGAGCGACATGCCACACAAGGCGTGCAACACTATTTATTTACAGTCAACAACATTTGCCGGTCGCTTAACTTCAAGCAATTCTGAAGTCCCTTGGCCACTAGGAAGCCCGGATTTAACACCACTTGATTACTTTTTGTTGGATTATTTGATAGGTAAGGTGTATGCTAATCATCCTCAAACAATTCAATAACTTAAAAACAACATTTGAGCTGAAATTGAGGTCATCGATCCGCTTTTATTGGAAAAAATCATCGAAAATTTTAATGTTTCGATTCAGGGCTGTAGACGAAGTCGTAGTGAGCATATGAATGATATGGGTTTTATACATAAATAGCATAGAACTATCTTTCATTATCAATAAAATTTTTTGACTTTTCACCCCAAAGTTTGTGTTTTATTTACAAATGAAAAAACGAAACAGGTGGCCAACCCTCTATAAGGATTATATTTATTAAGAAACAAATATATGGAGTCATATAACATATAATAAGGTGCGACTCTTTATTCTTTGCAATATGATTTATGAAAAAAGATTATTTCATTATTAATACAATATGATTGGGAAATATATTTCTGCAATAAATGTCAAATTCCTTATGTAAACTAAATATTTCATAAAAATTCAAGTATTCATAGAATAAGAGTATACTTTACTCTAACAACATTTGTTAATACTATTATTTAACATTTATTGGGCTGAATTTATTTCCATTAAATAAATATTTTTTAAAAGCCAAATATGTATGGACACAAAATTTATATACAATCAGATATGGAAAGATTTGATTTTGTCTGTTATACTTATGGTATATGTATATAGTTTTTCCTCGGAAACTCTCTATACTTATAGTATTGGGTTAAGTTAGTGTGGCTGCCTAGTTGGGCACACTTAGGCCGTTTTTAGAGTTCTGTACGTCCGAATGAAAAACGAAATTCGTATAGGATCAATCGTGTATCCATCTATCACAGCCAATTTGCTCCGAATTAACCGGACTAATTAAGTTACAATTTGGTACACATATGAATTTCTGACCCAAACACGGACGTTTAACATAAAAAAATGAAATTTGAATATAGGGTCACTTTGGGGAACAAGTTAGAAATTTAAAATTTAAAATTTAAAAGTTTTGCAAATTGTACCTTCTGTTAGGGGGGTCTCAAAAATATATTTTTTTTATAATTTTCAAATAAATACTTTTGAAGTTATTTAAGAAAATAAATAAAAATTGACTATGGATGGTGGAAGTGTTGAGTCTAATGTACCACAAGACAGAATTCAATAATAGACAATATATTCACAAAATTCTCTATACCGGTACCATACATACTTTTTTAAGTTATCACAAACAAACTTGGGCCAGATTTAGAAAACATGGTAGATAACATGTTCATGGTATACTGAATCCTTTCTACGCACTTGTTTAGTCTTGTACCATTGTGCTACCACGTAGCGCACAAAACCATAGTTATGCGAAGTCACAGCCTCTAGAACGGTAGTCGAGTTCGCTAAAAACTAAGCTTCCAGAGGTCCCAAATGTAGTGTACTCATACATATTAAAAAACTTTTGTCCTCGCCTCTGAGAATGCTTTATTCTAATACGAGCACTCATTTCTTGACATTTTCGCCCACATTTCCTTACAGTTAATCGAGTTGGGCTAAAGTATATTGTCAAATTGGCAGAGTCTCTTCTGAGGAACGAATCTGGCGAATTTATACTTCAACTACATATTTTTCTTTTTTAAATTCTTTTTAAATTCTTTTATTTAACTTACACTACGTGTCGTCAAATCTTGCAATGCAAAATTTTTATACTTAGACTACCAAACTCAATGAAATTTGGCGAGCATGTATAACTTCGGTGACAATACAAGTTAGTGGTGTTTCCCGAGCGAATCCACCCCCGCATCCCTTATTTCCACCCACACATCACTAAAATCATTGTACTTGTCTAACTTTTTCAATTTTAACTTATAAATCATTTATAACAATAAATCAATTTTAACTTATAAATCATTTATAACAATAAAAAAATTTTTTTAAATGTATTTCTCTTGTTTAGACATAAAATTGCCATAATCATGACATTCGAGTTTCATTTGAGTTCTTTCTTGAGGCAACTCAGTTCTCAAATTCAATTTCAATTTGGGCTTGTTGTTTCAAAAACGGAATATTTAACGTTTCTTTTATGCATTCATTTCCACTGAAGGAAGGCAAGATTTGCGTTGAATTAATAAGAAGATGAGGTTTTATTTAGAGCTCGATATTAATGATTGCCTACTTGGCGTAAACGATTCTCATGATGCATTCAATTTTATATCTAGGTGTTCAGTTCGAGTTCATGACTTTTGTGTCCCCTTTTGTTATTAATTTTAATTGTTGCTGGCTGCCCCACTAGAAGGTTAATGTTTTTGGGGTATATGTATGAATGCATGTCTGAATATATTTAGGTATGTGTATAGGTATATTTCTTTGACACATCGTGTAGCCTAAACGGCTTGATGGACTATAAATGAGGTGTTGTTATTATTAGAACTGCTGTTACGAGTTATATAAATTTTAAGAGAAATAGCAGCCAATTTTGTCGCACGTTTAAATTTTTATTTTAAAATACACCGATATGGATATCAATGGAAAGGACTTTATAAAACAAGTTTAAATACATACTCGTACAGTGCGTAATAAAAAAAATTTGTAATTAGTATAGACAATTTTTCTAACGTTTTCCTAGTAAAGAAGGTAGTTGATTTAAAGGAAACAAGCATGTTATTTAATTGTATTGGACTCAAATTTATTATAAAAAACCAAAATTCATTTAAAGATGCAATACTAAAAACAATAATTAAGCCTTTTTGAACGCTACTTTAACTTCGCTGTAACTGTTAACGTCCAGTATATCTTCCAGATTTAGTCCTAATTTTTGACATAATGCAGACAAGTTTTGATAATTCTTAGAAGATAATGAATTATTTTAATCATCATCTTTGAAGTTTATTTCATTTCTAATGCTTTTGGACCTTAAAAAAGTTATTACGCACACTAACCGGTTTTTTTCATATTTGTGTGGCGGAAAGTCCTTACCGGTTTTTATAACAGATACCACTAGTCGTTAATATGGAATAAAATTTATACATATATATATTACACATATATGTCATATATGTCATTTTATTCTGCCGTCAAAACAACAAAAGTGTCATTCCGCCTAAAGAATGATGTCATAGTGTTATAGCTCTGTGAATGTGTCGAATTTTGTGCCTGAAAAAGAGTATTTGCGACATACATTATTATTCATCAAAAGAAAAAGGCCGTTGAAACTCATTGTTTGCTTGTAGAAACTTGTAAAAATGTCTTTTCTCGGTGTAATTTTCCTCTTATTAATAGTCAATTGAGTGTCTAGTATATTAACAACAAAATTAATTCAAAATTTTTGTACAGTGTAAAACTAGTAAATTTGATTGGTAGTTGCATTGTATGCTATAATAGGCACCCACGTATAAAAATACATTTCGAAATTCAACCCCTAATGTTGTGAAAAGGCATGTAAAAGCTTTATGGAAAGAAATTTTTGTTTGATAGGGTTTACTTTATACATTTAGCGTAAATACTCCACAATACAGATAATACACGAATTGAAGTACTGACTAAAATTCAACCTTTAAAAGATTGTTATTATTATTATTAGTTGTATATGCATATAATTTTAAGCAATTCGCCTCCCTTAAAAAAAATGCATATAATTTAATACTGATATGTAACAGCTTCAAATTTGAAACATAGAGGAGATATTTTAAAACTTAAAAAAAAAAATTAGTAACCGTTTAGAAATTCTTTTGAGATATTTGGAATTCTATTAAAGATTGAAAAATCTGTTTTTTATGTTGTGAATATTTGTTCTTGTACAATTTTCTGTTTTTTCTTATCATCAATCGTCTTGTTAAAAATATGTTTGAATGTTTTTTGTTTTGGATAACATAAAAAAACAGTAAAATAATTATTTTAAGCATAAATATCATTCAATATTTTCATTAAAGTTAATTAAAATATATGAAACATTTTCATCGATATAAGTAATTTCAAGCCTAATTAGTAAGCATCTTGTTTTTGTGAAGTTCTATGAAATAACATATATTTTTTAAAAGGCGTATGTACACATTTTTTAGTTCAATTTGCAAAAATAGCAAATCTGTGCTCTTTTATGTGGAAGCAGGTTTCAGAGTCGAGCATGCAAAATTAATTTAACTGTTAATTGCGCTGTGGTGCAAACAGTAACCATAAGAGTAATAGTAGGATTGCAAAACTTTCTCTATAAAACTTTGCGTAATCAAAGTGGCTACCGTTAAGACTACCAATTTTTTCTTCATTTTGAAAACTTAATTAACAAAAAGCTTGCCACGTTTAACGAAAACTACATTTATGTATGTTATAAAATCATTAAATTTTGTTTTTGGGTTGAACTACTATAAATCAGAGATTTTAATCGGACCGTTTGGAAATACTTTTTTGAAGGCTAGATGGCTGTCGACAAAGGCTGCTCAACTAAAACATTATTGAATGACTTTTTCTTCTTTTCTTCTTCTAGAGATTAATTCTATGAAGGTACCCGCTAAAATTTGAACTTTATTACTTTGTCTGCCATCATACCTTTTCAGTAACCTTTTACTAATTTTTGAGTCATATTAGTATACTGTAACAAATGTTTGAGTAAAGCTATTGTACTAACTATTATTATTATAAAAATATTAAAAAAAAAAACTATATTCTTAAGCCGTATGCAAACAGCATTCAGAAAATCGACACAGCAAATTTCAGAGGTCCTTTGTTCGTTCGCAATGTTGAATTTTATCAACAAAATTATTGATCATAAGTTTACAGATGCTGTAGAAGTAATACATAACCGAGGCAAACATGACCGTGGCCTTGTTGATCTGGGTATCTCATTATCAGCCAATTGTGAACGATGGTTAGGCTAAAGAGATTCGTAAGCTAATACATCGTAATATGGCCATTATGTCCGATAAATTGCCGTAGCTCGGCGTGCGTCAAACGTTTCACTATGAGGAGGCTTATAACTACTCTATGAATTGATAAATCCAAATCGTTTGAAATCATACCTCGTTAATTAAAAAGCAAACCACACTATAAAAATATTAAAATAAATAGATCAGATACGTGGAAGCACGACAGTATACTTAGACGAAATCTAAGACATCGAAAGCAACCAGATGTTGTTGGTACAAATTGATGCAGATCAGTCTACCTTACTGGCACACCTCAAGAAATTTACTCCAAATTCAGGTCAACGTGGATGATGATCGTCCCCTCGGTGATTCACAACGAAAGTAAAAGTGCTGGTCAACGGTTGAAGCTGGTTTTTATAGCCCCGGCGGCTTAGATCATCCGCTCTATCAGCTGTCGCTCTTAGCCGACCAGATAATTGTACTTTTATTTTCTGATGCTTCTATTTTGGGCTCTTACGACTTTTGTACGCGCCCTAGGTACAAATACTGGAAGAGGAACACTGGCTTCAGTGAAGATCGCCAGCTCATTACGAATACAAGTGCCATCTCGATTGGATTGTAAGTTATTGTCGTTTTTCCTCTTTCGCACTTTTCTTCTTCACGGACCTTCACTTGCAAAAGTGGAAGTTGAAATTTGGCTCAGACTATTTCTTTTTTCTGCGATGAAGGCAGGAAATCTACAGGTCTGTAGGTGAAGCAAGTTTTTGTATATTCACATATGCATTAAGATGGAAAGTCAGTCTTGCTCTTTGCTCGTACGGTGAAGTGATTTAAATTGTTTCTTAGCTTTCGGTTGGACTAGTCTTACGCAATAATAATCTTTCAATTTTGGTGTACGTTGATAAGCTAAAAAAAATAATGGGATCAAGCAATGACCTTACAATTGTTACTTTTTTAGGGTTTAAAGCATTTTTCGTTGGTTTAATCACATTGTTCACGTTGAGAGAACGTATTAAGACTTCATAACCATATTAAAATGAGCAAAGTTTAACAGAGTTTACTATTAAACAAATATTTTTTAGTAAAAAGTCCTACAGCTAGTTCGATACCTTTGCAATGGAACTAAAACCAGAGAAGGCTACTCTAATTAACCACTTTAATTCGACCAAGTGAGGTTGTATTGTAATAATAACTAGCTTAAAGCATTTAAAACCCTTTTACGAGGGTTGTTTGAAAAGTTTCCGACCTAACCAATATACATGACATCTTTTCTTGAAATTTATTTTTATTTTTCCACATAGTCTCCTTGTAAGTCTATACACTTCTCCCAGCGATGCTCCCATTTTCAACTCACTGTCTTTCTCTGAAAAATAATTGTTTGAGAAAGTCATGCCCTCCTCATTCGACAAAAATCTCTGTCCCCCGAGCGCAAGTTTTAGCTCGCTAAGTAATGCTACTACTGAAAGGGCATAAGCAAACAAACATTTTTCAAACACGCAGGCCGTTTGCAATTTTACTATACACTTTCAAATTTATTTGTCATGTTCTATCAGATTCAAACTAAAGACTTCACAATTGGTGTTGGCTAGACGTTCGCAGTAGGTCCAAAATTCCAAATAATGTTATCTTTCAGTTTTAGGGGTACTATACCAACCTTATTCAGTTTATCCACACATATAAGTTATTCGTTCATCTAGCGGCTCATGGAATTTAAGTTTGGTGGGCCTACCTATTGCATAAAACGAAATTATACAGGTTTGAACACGACCTAAGAGGTATCAAATCGTTAACCTAAGTGATTATTTTCCCTAAGGAAAGTTTCACAATTCACGAAACAATTTTAAAATTAGAAAATACGTAAAAAATTTTGTATTCAAAATTTTTATTTTTAAAACCCCAATAGGTATAATTCCATTTATAAAAAAATACTTTTACATTTATAATAACAATAAAAATATACAATAGGTAGCAAAAATTCTTCCTTTAACCGCTTGGCCTACTATTTCCAACAGGGTATGCCAAACTCGAAAGCTCGGTCGATCGCTTATCGAATCATTTCGCGCTTCAGTTGATAGCCCGAAGTTGTGCAAATCGCACACATCTACTTGTGCTCGATATGACTGCTTTAATTTTGTAAAGTTTTGAAAAATAATAAATATTTCTTGTTATGTAATAAATTGCATCAGATGACAAAAAGTATTTATTATCACATATTTATTACACTTTAGCTTTTCACTCATAGGTATGCAACGAAATAGAAGAGAAATAAAATTTAAATTTTATTAAGAGAAGAAGAGGTAATCAGACTTTGTTCTTGCTTGTGTAATTCTCTTGGCCATCGGTTGACAATTGGATGTAGGATATTCGCTGGCGCAAAACCTTCTAAAGGGTCCTTCATTAAGCACTTCCTATTTTTAAATTTAAATAAAACAAAGTGTGTGTGAGATATCACCGAAATTTTTTATTTGTTTAAAAGGCCTAACGATGCCATTAGGTATGGAATATCAATTCGTTAAAATGTTCGCCACGGGTACTCTGGGTGGCGCGAATCCGATCATTTGCACGTGTTGTTGAACGCTATATCCATCCATGGTAATTTGGCAAAACAGACTGAATAAATGACAGCCAATTTGACAGATATATCTTCAATAATATGGCCGCTATCAACTGTCAAAGTTCGGAAGTCCCTATTGGAAGACCCTTTTCATTACAAGCCGCAAAGTGGTACTACGCACGCACACATTTATAGGACACAATGGTTTGAATCTCTAAAATCATTCTATGGTATTTTACGAAAAACGTAAACATGAATAAAATCTCCTAATAAAAACCAAAGCTCGTATCCAAAAACGGCTTACTCGTGATTATCTTGAAAAGTTTTTCTGTTCATTCGCGATACTTTACTTATTTCGAACCTTTACTTATTTCGAACATATATAAAATGTTTGAGTTAAAATTCAATTCAGTAGAAGAAATGAACACCAGACCTTTTATAAAGCATACGATGAGAGAGCACTTGGTTCGGAAAATCCGATAAATTATTGCTCTTTACTACCACAAATTCATAAATATTTTTTGCCTGCCATATACGACTATGGAGCAAAAGTCCTTGTGTTTTGTCTGGTTTTGTTTATAAAACTATGATCCCCCTAGGGTGTAATACCCTATTTAATTCAATTTTGGCGGGAGATTTCACTGTGCTATCATAAAATTCAGAATAAATTAAGAGAACTAATCATAAATTCAGAATACAATTAAGGAAATACATATGCAGTTAGTGCAAAAAGTTTTCGTACAAGTTCATTTAGTAAAAATGATTAAAAGTTCACTTCTTCATATTTATTATTTCTCACTTGGGCTCGCGTAATTTTAGACTCTTACTATTTTGTTAAGAATAATACATGTTTTGAAAACTTCTCATTAAGAAAAAATAACTTTCTTTCAGGTGCAAATATATTCGTTAAAACGCATTAATTTCTCAAGAAATTCATTGTCAAATAGTATCACTTTGTTAATTGGAAAAATAGAATTAATTATTCTACTATAGTATTTATGTATAAATTGGAGTTTGGGTGGATTCATCCTAGCAGTATTCGAAATGGGTCGAAAGAAAATAAAAATAACTGAAGAAGCGAACAAAATTATTACAAACTTGCGTATTGAATCAAAATCACTACGTGAAACTGCTGCATTGATGAATAGATCACGTACTACAGTGCAAGAAATAATCACTCGGTATTCCGAGAGAAGATCAACAAAAGACAAATTACGATCCGGCCGTCCGCGTAAGATTACCGAAGAAGAATGACGATATATTTATAATATATTATATATTTATATTTATATTTATATTTATATTTATAATAAAATAACGGAAGAAATTGAAAAGACCATGAGAAAGAATATATGTACAAGCTGTTTCCGTAATAGTATATTACGAAATGCTGGTTTTCACGGTCGAACAGCTAGACAAAATATTTTTGGTAGTGAATATAAACGGAATAAAAGATTGAAATTTGTACAAAAATATAAAGTTAAGCCCGTTGAATTATAAAAACGAGCTATATTTGCAAATTAGAGAAAATACAATGTTTTTGGATCATATAATATGGAGACAAAAAATACAGAATTTTATAAAGGTTTTATTTTTTTTTTATTTGTTTTATTTAAAAATTCATGATTTACAATTGTGTATACATTTTATAAAGAAAATTTGCGTCCGACGTTGAAACATGGTGGTGGTTCCATTATAGTCTCGTACTCAAAAATGCCTCTCAAAGCCCTAGATATTAACCTTATAGTGGACTCTGGAGCGGAACTATTTAGTCTTTTAGTTTGTCTTCAAACTTGACGGCTCCACAATGGATACAATCCAAATAATTTTCATGTAATGTTCATGACAATTTTCATAATGTTCATGACATAAAGACAAAATCAAAACGTAATAAACCTTTCTTTTTATGCGCATATCATTTACTTTAATTTGTTAAATTATATTCCATTGAAATTGCTTCGAGTTTCTGGTGATATGAATGAAAAAAAAGCTTTGAGTTCAAACGGTTAAAACGTTTCTATAAAAAATAATTAAATATAATAAAATTCTTAATGTACTCTGAAAGAGGTTCTTGTGCAAATAATTTTACTAACTCTAGAAGATTTTGGTTAGCTGTATTCCTTTCTTGTTAAAACTGTACACAATATACGGTCTTCTCTTAATTTTAGTGTTATTAACCAAATATAAATACATTGCTGAGACAGAGAAGAGATATTTTATTACTAGAACTTACAAAATGTGTTAGCAATTACAGTTGAAGGTAATAATGTCTAAATTGAATATTCAAATGATTAAAGTGTCGCAATTATACCATACATAAGGGGTATACAGTTAAAGGACTTGGGGTATTTTTAGAAACTAAAACGTCATTTGCGGTTCATACCGAACTGACGAAGGATTTTAAGTCCTTTTGAATTTTGAAGATTTTAAACACCCACGTACCTTTTTTATAATTAGCGAAATTATTTTTAGAATATACATCAAGTAATAGTATCGATTAGAATCTGTACAAGCGAATTTTATGAATTTTACGTCACTTTTTCAAGAGTCCTTTTTCGTGGCATTATGTGATACTTTTGTTCGTATCCATTTAAAATATTGGGCATTTTAAGGCTAAGTGAGTTTGCAATGTCAGAGATGGAAACGAAAACGCATCATATTGAGTTTTATTTCATTTTTTATTTATTGAGCTTTGTTTATTGAATTTGGTAAAATATTAGTAGAGAAAAGGAGCTATTGAGAGTAAAAGCAATATACAAGATTAGTTGTAGCCTTTACTATATTTGCTAGTCTACAAAATATAATACATATAGACATAAAAAAGTAAATAAATAAGCAATCTTAAGCCTATGTAGTTTCGCAAACTAGTTTCATGCAAACGAGGAATGGTTCCACGTTTTCTTTGAAAATATTTTCCGACGGAGAAGAAGAAGTTTAACATTGTTGAGAACCATTTTTAGCCTGCGTTTTTAAAACCTTTTATATTATGTAGTACTTCCATTCAAAGAATGAAAAATAGCAAACATGTGAACAAAGTTAGTCCTGTCATTTTAATTTTTTGTAAGAAAAATAATGTGCTGAAACGTGTTCTGGTAGTAGTACATACTTATGATATTAAATAATGTTCTCCGTAATCTCCGTAATTACAATTCTTCCAGCGATAACTCATTTTTCATTTGATGACATCCCTTATGATTTATGAAAAAAAAATTTTATATATAAAAACTTTTTTCTTAATAGTACAAACAGAAAATACACAGCACAACAAAAATTTTCCTAAAAATAAGTAATGGTAGAGGTAACTTCATGCCCAAAATAAAGTTGTGGCTGCGATTGGCGAATACCATCTTTTTCCTAATAACACAAACGGCGCAATCACAGCATATTCCAGTACAACAAAAATCAAAAATGGTAAAAAAATGCTAACTTCACACACGTCAAACAAATGAACTTTCGTCGTTATATACAATTATTGTCTACCTAGCTTCGCCACATACCTAAATGCTCTTTATTAAATTATTGAAAAAAAAAATCAACAACTCTATTCGTATCTCAATATAATTTCCAATTAAATTGCTTTGAATAATGTAAAATTTTTTCGCCATATTGGAATTCTTATCTTCAGTTTCAATAAAATAAATACGAAACCCCATAAATTCATATTGGACGGATCCAAGAAATTCTACATTTTGGTAGTAAATTCGCAAACAGTTGTCACAAAATACTTTAATAAACTTAGTTGATATCTTTGCAATTAGAACAATTTTTATCGCTTAATTGGTGAAATCCGTCATCTTGAATTCAAGTTTTGATCGATGAAGTTTCGAAGATGAAGTGTCACCGAGATAATTTTAAAATAGTGTTCACTAAAATTCCAAAAATATCTAAAAATCCAGGCACCGGATTTGTTGCTGTGGTACATCCAGAGTACATTACAGCATAATTATTAAATATTCAGGGTGTTCAATTGTAATAATGTGCATAACTGTAAGCCAAATCAAATTCGTTGTGGCATCTAATGCAGGCGTACATATGAACAAATAAATCGAACTCTGTACCCCTTCGGATATTGAGTGGCAGCATTTAATCAAGATGCTAGCCTGCTTTTGTCAGATGTAAAAAAATCAGCTAAGTGAAAAATAGAAAACTTTTCAAAATTTTCTGAAGCTATTATAATAAAACTCCATATCATTATTAAATGCATGCATTAATTGCTTCGTAATAAACAGCGTTATTTTCACCCTTAACGGGCGAGAATTTTTTTTTTAATACTAGCCCATAAGAAAATTAGGAGAAATTCTGTGTAAATCGTCAATAAGGATGAAAACAATTAAATGAAGTTATTTAGATGTAAATTCAATATACATATATAGTTGATCTATAATTTTATAAATGAAATTAATTTTTAAATTTTTTGGAAGTATGATATTTTTCGAAATAATTTTTTTGCTCGGACCTTTTGTTTTCTATGGCATGAATGCTATATCCTTTTCGGTTTTTAAGAGTTAATGAACTGGTTATTAGTATTATTAGTGCTCAATATTGTGCTATTTGCGCGAAGAAATTGAATTTATCATACTGTTATAGTTATTAACTTTATAGTATTTAATTGCTAAAATTGACCCGTTACCACCTTTTTCGGGGAATCTTCCTTTACCCTAATCAGGTAAATCCAATAGATAATAATTAAGAAATCCTTGGATCTGACCTACCGTAACTCACAAGTTCTCCAAAAAGCAACTTTCCCTTTCTCTGGCGAATCCGACTATACATTAAAAAAACAACAAACTTATAATGTTACATAAAACCGGTGTAAACCACTGCACACAAGAAACTGAGTTACGAGTATGCTCGCTGCGGTTCTTTTTTTTTCAAGAACAATAAATAGGGCCAAAGAGAAATCTAGAAAGGTAGAGAATTATATTCATCTTCAAAAAATTGAACTCCACGCAAAAATAAATGAAATTAAAATAGAATTTCTTCAGCTGCCGTGAAGTTTGCCACATTCTAAAAAGTGGGACATTTTTGAAATTTACCCCTAAAAGTCTAGACCAAACCTGAGATTTAAGACTTTTATGAGCAAGAATTATATAGTTTATTAAAAATCGTAACTATAATATCATATCAACCGAAATAATATCGCAATAAAGATGCGAAACATGCGTAGGTTTGAAGACACCTCCCATAATTAAAAAAACTTTAGCATAAAATGTCCAAGGAATTAAAATCTATCCAGGTCGCAGCGCACTTGATCCACACCTGTCGCAATTATATTTCAACTGTAAAAGCTTCGTGACACCACTTCATCGTCTTTTCTATTTCCCAATCTGAGGTCACGCGGTCCGTTTTGAAAAGTCACGCGACTAGACCCATACTTCTGTAAATTGCACTCTGCCAAAATTACATTGACTCAGTGACCTCGATACGGTTAGGTTTGAATATTAAAAAAATGTTTTACTATCACAGTGGACATTAAAAAAACTTCTTTCCATAAAGACAAATACTTCTTTAATTTTTAGTACGTCCGAATGAAAAAAAAACGGAATTCTCATAGGACGATTCGTGTGTCTCTCTGGACCGATTAAATTGAAATTTGGTACACATATGAATTTCCATGACCCAAATACGGATGTGTAACGTAAATAAATGAATTTTGAATATGCAGGTTACTTTTAGGAGGCAAATTAGAAAATTAAAATGAATTTTTGCTGTACTGTGTGACATATCAAATGTTGGGGCGTGCTATGAAGGTTTCAAATATATTTTTTTTTATAATTTTATAATAAATAGTTTAAAGTTATTTAAGAAAATATATAAATCTATCCTCCTTATCTCCGAAAACACTTTACATGTTTAGTGGGAATGTATGGAGGAACATGCTTTTGAAATTCAATGTTAAATTTGGTCGCGGGATAAATTATTTCAGTGCACACGAAAAGATTAATAAAGCAGGAGACTGCAATATTAATTTTAAGGATAAAAAGTAAAATATGAGAATACCTGCTATCACTTGGTCTTAGTTCACATATTAAAAAGACAAGACAGAATTCAACAATATTCAAAATTCAGCAATTTCCCTGTGCAATTGGTACCATACATACTTTTTTTAGTTACCACAAACAAATTTGGGTGAGATTTAAAAAAACATGGATAACATACTCATCGTACGGAACATTCTCAACGTCAATTCAACTCCCACTCTGGTTTTATTTTTTGTTTATACGATCTTCCAACGAAGATTTAAAGTAGTGCAGTCATGACTAAATGACCGAGGAAAATAACGATATAAGTAGATTAGGCGACAGTTTGAGAACATCCCTAGATAACATGCGGAATAGAATAAATGGAATTAACACAGAATCCGTGCGAAATCCTCTTTATATTCTTTGTGTTAAACCCCTTTATTCAATAATCATAAACCCGTTTGAAAATAGTAACAGAAAACTACCGCGAAACAATAGATACGAACAGGAAATTCGACTTAATAGACCCCAGAATGAGAGGCAAGATCTCCACGTCAATAATAATAATGCAAATAATTACAGAAAGTCATTCGCTGTAACAAGTAATATAAATAATAGGCAATTCCAGTCTTTAACACCAAATTATTTTCCAAGTAATAATTCTAATAATGAAATACCTCATAACCTCACAAATTACAGCTACCCAATAAATTCCAACAATAAAACTACAACAACAACGCAAATAACTATCGTAGATACAGCCAGAACTCTAATAATTTCAAATTTGACCAACTGTAATCAAAGTTTTAACAGTTTCAACAACCAAAGACCTATTAATAATAGTAATTACAACAATAACGCTAATAATAACAATAGACGAGAACCGATGGAAATGGACCTAGCTCTTCCTAATTTAAATAACATTGAAACAGTTCCGAGTATGTCAGAAAACATAGTCCAAAATTTCCACGCAAAAGCTTCGGAACCAATTTACCCTATCTGATTTTCAAATACTAAAACTATTCCCCTTAAATTCATAATCGACACAGGGGCACCGACTTTATTATTAACCCAAATCTCTGCCACCCTAAATGAATAGAAAATTTACCGGAACCCATCAATTAAAAAAAACCTTAACCACACAGTGCAAATAAACAAAAAAGCAACGACCCCATTATTCGAAGTGTTAGGTGACGTCTCAGCAAGAATGGAATTGTTAATATGTCAATTCTATTCAGACTATCATGGACTGATTGGTGAATTGGAAGTCATGATAGATTACAAATTTTCGAGAAAAATTAGATTAAAATTAAATTTCGATTCGCTTAATAAAATAAACGATGGCGATGAGACCATCGAAATCCGGTGAAATATGAAGCGGGTCTGTGGACAAGTTCATGAACTACAAGATACAAATAATTCGTACATATTTAAGAAGTTTTTTAGCGGACAGAAATTTAAAATTCATCTCTTTTCTACGATTACAAGTCTAAATAGCCGACTATAAGTATTTCTGTGTTATAGAGAATAAAGAAAAGGAATCTATCCTCGATCAATTGAGAATTGTGCACCTAAATCCCGAACAATGGAACAGGATAATAAAATCAGTTAAAAAATACGCTAAATTATATCATCAGGAAAATTTAGAAATGAAGACTCATTATCGATTATAGTAAACTTAATGAAATCACGATCGACGACCCAGTACCCAATACCAAATATTGACGAGTTACTCGACAAGTTAGTACTTGTGCCAGTACTTTTTAACACTGCGTCTGGATAAAGGAAATTCATCAGATTGAGATCTAAGAGTCAAATGTTCATTAAACAGCGTTTATTGTCGACAACGTTACAACGGAAACTACGAATTTCTTCGTATGCTATTCGGGCTTAAAACGGCCCTAGTGGTTTTCCAATAATCAATGAACGATGTCCTAGCTGAATATATCAACAAATTTAGTTTAGTATACCTTGATGATATTTTTATATTTTCAACGTCTCCGAAAGAACACCTGGATAAACCCTTCAACAACTGTGATTTTGGGGTCGGATACTGCCATGCCGGTGCAAAGGAGAAGGTTTTCAAAGAAGCAGAATTGGAGGAATTACTTGATCAAGACTCTTGTCGAACGAAAAAGAAGAATTGGCAGAGTCATTGGGAGTGACCCAACAAGCCATTTCAAAACACCTCAAAGTCATGGGAATGATTCAGAAACAAGGACATTGGGTGCCGAAATTAAGAAGTGGGATTTTGAAAGGCATTTGTGTACTTGTGAAAAATTGCTTCCAACAAAGATTCAAAGTTTGTATCTCATATTGTAGATTGTATTGAAATTTTAAAGAATGTACCATATTTAGTTTGTTCGCATTTAACGCACATAAGGCACATTGCTCAACGTTGAGTTAATAAAATTATTTTAATTATTTCTTTTGAGTCAATAATTATACTATTTCAACTAGTGTTCCGTTTATAAAAATTGCAAACTGCCTTAACCTAGCTAAGTCAAAAAGCTAAAATCAACAGAAAAAGAGACTATACATGGCTAGATCTGAACAAATGTGACTAATAAACATCGGCTATGGCTCATCAGTGCCGCAGATACCCAAAACAAAAAATAAAAACTTTAAAGTACAAGTGCGAATTACAGGGAAGTAAATATATAATTTGCAAAACGCCATTTTTACCGAGTCCGGCAAAGACCTTTGATCGATCATGTTACACTTGATGAAAATTAGATACGAAGGTAGTTTGATAAATTAGTGACTTATTGAATTTCCGGCGCAGTAATTTTAAATGCAATACTGTTCCAGTTAGCTGCCATATCATATATTAATAGACTACTGTCAAATTTTAAGCAAGCTGCGTCATTTAGTTTGTATTCGATAGCCATTGAAAACAGACAATCTTGTGGATTTTAACAAAAATGGAAACAAATGAATTTCGTGTGTTGGCAAAAATCCAAGAATTACATAGTTTATGAACTGCTACCCCCTTATCCAGCATATTCTCCAGGTTTAGACCCCTGCGACTATTTCTCGTTTCCAAACCTGAAAAAATGGCTACGCCGTAAGAGAATTGAGTCGAATGAAAAGGTTATCACTCAAACAAATGCTTATTTTGAATGCCTTGAAAAAACCTATTATTTAGAAGGAACAAAAAAATTGGAAAAGAAATTGAGTGTATAGAACTAAATGAAGACTATGTTGAGAAATAAAACGCTTATTTGTCGAAAAATATATGTTTTATTCAAAAAGTCACAGATTTATCAAACTGCTCTAGTAAATTCATAGAGAACTTGTGTCTGTTTTTGCACCGTACGAGTATATAAGTTTATTTTATTACTGAAAGAGTGATAACGGTTCATAGGTATTTAAATCAAAATCATATGGTTGAGCAGAGTGCGAAAATATTGAACGCAATTTTATGATATTCGTAAAACTGAAGTGAATCTAAAGAAACTCACTTGAAATGGTTTGAAAAAAAATTATTTTCAGATATAACATTTGATTGAAAGTATAAAAGTGTACATAAAACTTATCAAAATAGTACGAAGATTTTTATCATCATTTTTAAGGGGTTAAAATCTGCTTGAATCTGCTAAGAAAACAGGAACACAAGGAAGGATATTCTCAAATTAATGCCCCAATTTTCAAATATATTATGATTTGGATTCAATATGGAAGTTGTCGTGTCTACATATAAAAGAAAGTAAAGACCCGTTTCTCTTTGACCAAATGTTTGCATTTCAAAACTCTGCTGAGATTATGAACACATAAATACATAAATATAGTTTAATGAAGGGAGCGGGTCTCCTCTCCTCTCCTCACTTTTTAAAATGAAATATTGATTTTTGGTAATTCTATATTATTGACATATAACATTAATGACAACAAATTGTTTGAATTTTACCAATTGTTTTTGAGTTTGTCACATCCATATGTAAAAACAGCTGAAATATTTAAATATAGGCCCAATAAAGCTTTTTACAGGGTACACCGATTGCGTATTTAGGTACTATTAGCATATATTTTTATATTCCTTTTTTGACGCTGATTGCATTCCATTTGAAAGTAGATTATTTAGAATTATTTTAGGATAACGATAAATAAGCTTAATAGTATGATCAGAGTAACAGATTGCACATGAGTAATCAACTTTCAATTAAAGGATTTAAGTCATTACATATATGAAAAAAATAACATGATCTACTTTGCAAAATTGTAAGTAATACGTTTTCCCAAAGCATCTACTGTAAGTGTTATGATTGGCGAAATTTTCGCTCAAAATCCACCTCAATCAATAAAATTTCTCAACAGTATCAAATTTGAATTAATTGTGCAACGCAATAATAAGTAAGATGCAACCTTCGTAATATCTGCACAGTACGGGTAATTGGGTGTCGTCATTAATTAAAATGAATGTGGCAGCAAATTATCTTTGTTCCGGGAAGTAGTAGGAAATTTTGGGAAAATTGTCTTGGGGGTTATTTTATATAAAATTATCAAAGTTGTGCAATTTTCAAGTAAACAATACAAAAACATTGCCAACTTATTAAACACTTCATGATTTATTAGAACTCTTTTTTCACTAAAACAATGTAATAATATGAACTTTGTTTTATTTTCAGTGTTGTTCAAAACATAGAGCAGACCAGGATTTTTGGGAACGTTAAGAGTAGTTAGATCGTTAAAAGAAATATGGGTGAGGCTGTAACACTTAAAATATTGTTTGTGCTTCTCAAGAGAAGAAAAAAACTGCTTGACTTCACCACAAGTACTGCACTCAGAAAGAGCGATTTCCGGTATAGGAGAAGACTTTAATATGTATTCACCTAGCCAAAAAATTTAATGTTCTGCACCTTTTTTCAAAAAGGGTATTATATTTTGGAAATCTTTGAAAAATCATTAAAAAATATAGGTTTATTATAGAAGTTTGCAACGTAGTTTAAATGATAACCAGAATCCTAGCCTGAGAATGTCAAGTACAACATCTCTCTATAGCCCTTTATGTGCATTTTTGCAATTTTTATATGACTGCGTGTATATGTCATGTTCTTTATTCGCAATATACGAGTACTCGTATTTTTATGGATGGTAATTTGAGGAAACCAATCCGTATTTGTTTAATGATGGTTAAAATATGATATCTTAATTATGAATTATACAGATATTTTAATTACTATAGTATTATAATAAAATTATTATGATAATTATGTAATCACTTAATGATAAGTACCTAGTCTTATCAATTTATAAATAATTAAATTATTAAAAAACATGGTCCTTGTACATTACGAAAGGTCAAAAGTTATTGTTCTAATGTGTTATTTATTAGTTATTATTATAAGAAAAATGTTAAAGCCTTTCCCAAAATATTATATTCCACGTAAAATACAGCTTAAATATTTATAGCTAACAGTTTTTATAAACAATAAATTTTCATAATTCAAAGAAGTTTTATGAAAATTTTTTTTAAATCAAATAGAAAAAGGAATAAAAAATAACAACACCAATAATAGAAAACAAAATTTCATTGGTAAAATATCTTGTGGTGTAAAAACCAACGGATAACCATTGTAGCCATTGGGCACTCTTGGAGAACAAGTTAAAGAATATAAGTTGAAATGGAAAGCTTAAAGCGCTTTTTTCGCGGAACTGTCTAGATAGTGTGAGCTATTAATTGAACATAGTAATGCTATATGATTATAGGCAGATATTAACACCTTTGCGCCGACATGTACCACTAGTGGTACATAGAGGATTGTCCCATCGAGCGGCTTGTACCACGGGTGGTACGTACAAAACAGGAGAAGAAAGTTTTTAAAAATTGAAATATTTAATATTAGCGCTCTTACTCTCAAGTTGTTTATTTTTCTGAATTCAAAGGAAAGAGCGCAGTTTAAAATTAATGAGCGATATGCGATTATATTCATAATAACGCCGGCAAATGGAAAAGAATATGTATTAGAGAATCGTCAGATTGCCCCGAACTGCAAATGCCGGCGGGAAGTGTTAAATAATTTAATTTGGGAGCCTAAGTCAATAAAGACAAAATTGTGAATCTTACAATGCTTAAAGTTTAATCGGCATAAAATAAAATAAGTTTCTCAAAGCTCGATAAAGACAGAAAATTCAGGGTTGCTAAACATTTCATGCGTTAGTATTTCTAATGGTTTTCAATAAAATCAAAAGAAAAGCGCTAATGATATGTTTTATTGTACCGTGAAAAGTTAATTATAATACTATACTACTTATGTCATCCCTTTTAAATTTATTCTGGCTATTAGGTGCGTTAGTAGCTTACAGCTTACAGATCAATAGGTACATTTAGTTAATATTTTTGCAATATTAGTAAGAAATTGCATTTGAAAGTTTTCAAAATGTTGTTATCTCATATATGGTTTACTATAATTATAAATGACGAATATCCTGAAATGTCTTCCAAAAAGTTCTCTTCTTTGGAGCACAAATTAGTTACTTTGGATGAAAAAATCCCTAGTAAAATGCATAGAGAATGAGCCTCACGGAGGCGATGGCAGATATTGCGTCGCATACTTCTGCTGATACTTTTCGTTGCCATGCGGTGCCAATTTTGCCCATACGAGTACTCGTATCTTGAATATAATACTCGTATAACTTATAGTTACCGTGCTACAGAATTTTTTAAGTGACGGAGCTCTTGTGTCAGCTTCGGAACAACAACTGGGTTGGCTTGTCAGAACACTTGTTTCGTCGCGGTTTTTTTCGTATGTGAATAATTTTTGGTTCGGACGCAGACCGCAGGAGAACATCCGTGAGCGTGAGGCTTGCCTCCAGGAAATTTTTAGTGCTCCTATTACCAATTTCATCCAAAATAGCCATAATATTCTTTTTACAAAATATGTTACTTTTTGAAGAGCATTTTTTTATGGAGTATTTATTTGGTTCGCTTAATACAAGCTACGGACAAATTAACTTAACACTAGACTTAATAGTAACTTAGAGACACTAAAACTAACCTAATTAAGACTAGAGTAAAACGAATGTTTTAGAAAACTAGACATTATTTATAAATACGTAAATTTGAAAGAGGTGGAGGAGGTCTCTTAACTTTTTTTCAAAAATTTAAAAAAAAAAAACCATTAACAACAATTTCTTTGTCTGTCGCCTATATGATGTTGATACCATTTCACATTTTTAATTTTTGGTGGTTTCTGACGTATATTTAGGGTTCCATACCAGCGACAGCGGAATTCTTAAAGGATTGCTTGTTTCCGTCTGCCTATCTATCACAGATATTTTTATCAAAAGTGTGCAGGAACTTGGAATTTTGCAAAATATAAGGTCTTTTTAAAGCGGACACATATTTCGATGATCGATAAGCATGAAAATTTTATTATTTTTTTTTTCTGACATGAATATGTCTTATCCCTGGGGTCTATTTGAAAGAATGTGCGGAACAAAAATCGTGGCTGTGACTAATTACTGAGTTTGGGGGCTGGGTCCTAATCTAGGTATGTGCGTAGTGGGGGTAGCAGTGGGCCTAACAGAGGCCCGTACTAATGAGTCATTAACGATGGCATGATATTTTGTGCGCAGTAATTATGCGCAGATGTATGCACGTGGTTTCAGAAACACGTGCATTGTCTAAAAACGTTTCAAATCATCACCAGTTATCATTCACTGCATTTTTAATAGTTTTATTACGTAGCGGTTTTCACTTTTAAGCACGAATACTGTGTAAGTATCTTAAAAAATAACGATCTTGATGTTTCCACAACGCGCAATTCAACATGTTTCGACGTAGTTCTGTCTCGCCATATCGAAAAACTTGAAACAAAAGCGTACATCTCGTATTTCAGTACCCATCGTCCTCTTCTGTCCACAACTTCGGCTTGAACATCACATAACTTTATGTGGGTGTTTGTATGTATGTATGTATAAGTTTGAATGTATGTATATACATATGAATCTATGTATCTTTGTATGCATATAGTGTATCTAACAGATCGAAAAAATACATAAAACCATTTAAATGTTTTTTTTCATTTATTATATAAGACATATTCATGTCTACTGTGCCATCGAGAAGCCATGGCACTTTTTTTTTAATTTAAAATTGGGTAAATTGTACCCCTTAAGGTTTAATTTATATATCGTATGAGGTGTCGTCGGAAAAGCCCACTTTAAAAGATTCGTAAACATATTTAAAAATTGTTGGGGAATTGATTTTCAAGATGTAGCTCAAATGTACGAAAAAACATGTCACCCCTGGATCTTTAAGATTTCTTAAGCTAACATTTTGAAACGGCATATCCAAAGATAATAAGGAAATTGCACATTTTTTGCGTCATTAATAGTTCCTGATGTTTTAATTTATAAGATTCGTTTTAATATTATTGAAATTTGACAATGCATTAGACTCCCGCTAAGAACTTGCGAACTCCAATTTTCGAGAATTATAATATGTCAATTTGTATGGTATTCTTCAGAAGATTTAATTTTAATTCAATTAGTTTATTGAGACAGTCGAAAAGTGAAATTGGCACTACGAGTAAAGCAAACCTCCTTTCAAATCAAACAGTTGGCAGTAAAGAATTTTTGGAGCAGGTGAAAACGCGCGGGAAATTCGACATTGACGAAATTGACAGAAGTTTCTCGACAATTCAAATTATAAAAAAGTACCGTCAAGAAAATAGGATCGCAAATAAAAACAAGGAAAGACAAGAGAAAAACTAAATGATAACGAAAAACGTTTAGTACCATGTGAAATTAAAAAAAAAACATCCTTTCAAAAGGAATTCTTAATGAACAAACTGGGAAGACAGTTTCTGACGAGACAATCCGCAATGTATTAACTAGTAAGAAATCATTTGTAAGCCCAAAAAACGCCGATTGAAATTCGCGAGAGAATATGTGCTTAAAAATAGCAACTTTTGGGATAAGGTAAAATTTTGCTCTTGTTGCAAAAAAAGGATTTTTTTACTAATTCTATTGAAAACCAATAGGTATTATTTACTGGCGAAAGCAAATTTAATCTCCATGGTTCAGATGGGCGGCAGTACGTTTGGCGACAACCGAATTCAGAATTTCATCAGAAAAATCTACTTGAGACAGTGAAACATTGAGGTTGATCTGTGATTTGAAAACAGCTTTACAGTACAAGTGAAAGAATATTCAACTGAAGTTTTCTAAAATTTGGTAAATTCAATATTATCAAATCGCCTAAACGCCGTCATCCAATCAAAAGGATACAGCACAAAATATTGAAATTTGCCAATCAATTATCAATTAAGAAATTTTGTTGTTTTTAATTTTAAAATATTTAATTTTTCTAATTTTTTGTTAACTCATATGTAATGATTAATTTTTTCTAAATGTTCAATGCTGATTCTGGAAATATACAAAATAACGAAAGATTCAAGGTGTTATTCATGCCATTCCAACAACTACTTCAATTATTTTCAATGATTTTTATTTGGTTAGCGTGCTTGTTTTTACTTTTGAACCACTGCATACCGGAAACAAATAAATAAATCAATAATAAACTAATCGATAACTTATTTTCGCACATTTGACACAATTCATCATAGGCAACTAGATAATCTAAGCACTGTTTGTTATAGAGTTCCGGTATTGAAAATCCTGATTACGTGAGCCCGACTCGCTTTTCACAAATTTTTTACTGTTATATGGGAGCTCGCAATAATGTATTATAAATTTGAATATGATGAACAAGAGTGCTAAAAGCGCGCTGAAATTCAAGCTTAATAAACATATGTTGCGGTGCTTCAGGCGCTTAAGAAATTATTTTGTTTCCAGTTGCTGGTTGGCGCGGCAGAATTTTATTTCTCCGGTCGAGAGGAGCTTCAAAGCCTTGGCCGCTTAGATCTTTGGCATCCCCTCCTCCAGTTTGGCAGCCCTCGTACATACAAATATCGGCTTTAGTCAAATCAGAGCCGAACCATTTGCAGTGCTGTCTGTAGAGGCAGGCATGAATCAGTTCGAGGGCAGTTGCTCCCTTCGGTACATATTGCTAATAAGCTTAAAAGCTTTTTGAATATTTCAGTGCGCGCTTAATAAACTGCAGAATTTAATTTCTCCTAAAAGCCTTCCCTTTAGGTCGTCATCATCATTGATAGGGGTTGCGAGACGGTCTAAGCGGAGTATAGAGGCAGGTATTCAGGGTTAAGGGATGACGGAAAGGATTAAGGTGGGAAGCGCCGAAGGAAGTAATCCAAACCGAAGTCAACCATTGTAAAATTCGGATAAGTTTTAACGACGCACTTAACTCAGCAGGAAAGTAAGCTACCTAAACTCTAAGCAATACTACTGTAGCAAGGCAACTTGTAAAGAGAATTAGGCGAGAAATATCCAAAAGCAAATTACACAGATTTCGTTTGACTGAATTCGTTAACCATTTAAATTGCTCTTATTTAAAATAAAGGTAATTCTTTGCAAAAAATTAACTTTGATAATTTATTTAAAATAAAGATAATTTTTTGGTCTTCCACGGATTTCGATTAAATTTTATGGAAGCTCAAAATATACGAATAATAATAATAATAATAATCAGTTTCCGAAATATTTCAATTTAATGTTTTCAAATGTCATACGACATATTGCATATTAATGCTTTCCCACAAAATTTTACTTTGCCTCCGGGGAGATATCTAATAACATATTTTCCACACACACTTCCTTCTCACCAGCAGTTTCCTGTTGAAATTTGGCCCCTGCAGTTCTTAAAATACATTAACCAGTTTTCGACGAGTATATTCGTCATGACTTTGAATTATGACGTATTCGACATAGGTAAAAAGTAAGATTAAGCTGTTTATATTCCACATTAAACATACGTTATTGAAGAGTATACTCGTCATCGCTTGATTTGTTCGATACAATTTAGAAATAAATATATTTTCCAACAAGGTTGAAACAGTTAACTGGTTGAATTCAAATGGAAATATGGTACTGTCGTGTTTTTATTGTATAATACATAATAACTAATAATTAATTAATAACTTTATTTATTATTTATATGCAGTTATGAAAATGTAATTAAATTTATCTAATAAACACAAATTCTGAAATAATAATTTACAATTTGAATTAAATTTTATGTTCTCTAAGTAGGTATTTATTGCACACTGAATTAAAATTGATGACCATTATTTGAATAAGAAGTCAGTCAGAAAGAGAATATTCGAGCGGCTATAAACAGCAAAGAAGTGTTTACTTATAAAAATGTATGGGATTCTTAAATTTTTTTTTTCAGTTTTTGGGTTAAGTCAATGCTGTTCATATAATAGTTTTGTAAAATACATTGGGATAGTCGATTTTTGGCATGAGTTCAAAATCCCTGAGTTAAGAAGATTAAAAAATAACAATAAAATTGCATGACATTCAAATTTCGAATTTATGCAACTACCAAACGGTTGAGAGGCCATATAATTTTTGTTTGTCTAAACTTTGGCTTAGTCAGATCTTTAATTGCACTCTTTTGGACGTACTCTACTATATATAAAATACCTTATTACTCGTATATGTATATTGCTTAGATACGAATGTGCATTTGTTTGAATGCAAATTTTTTTTCTAAATATTTTATTTTAGTTACTGCTTTACTGCATTATTAAGAATTAAACTTTTTTTTAAAAAGCGCATTAGTTTTCAATTTAGAAAAAAAATAATTTATTACTCGTGTAATAAAAACTTTTGTGTTTTATTATTTTTATTATTTATTTATTTATTTATTTATTTTTTTTTTGAGGGTAACTTTATCGATGTGGAAATCGAAAGGAGTGGTATAGTTAACTTTGTGTGGCTTTTTTGTAAAGGGTTCAAAGTGACCATAGTTGGTACAGGCGTAAGAGTGGAAAGGCTCTCACATTGCAGGGGTTGGTATTGAACGAGATGCTATTTAGAAATTCGGGGCAGTCGATGGAACCAGTTAGGCTTTGGTGGACGTAAAATATGTAAGCGACGTCACAGGTTGGAGGTTAATCAATTTTAATGGAGGAAGATTAAAGTTAAGGAGGATTTTAGGAGGAAGATTAAAGTTATCAACCCAAGAAAGGCCGTAACACGAAGACTGTTAAGTTGGTAGTTGTAGATCTACCTTTTAGAAATGCGTGTTGTGCAGGGAAAAAAATGGATTTGCAACGGAAGGACATAGAGTCGTAAATGAGGCTTTCGAAAAGTTGCGGAATGGAGGAAAGTTTCAAAGAAATTCATGACGAGACCTCAAACACAATCTTTTCCATGTCTCATAATAAGAGTGGTTTTGTTGTGCGCGGCCGCAGATCCAAAGAGAAGATCGTGGAGTTCCACTAAATGGTCGGTATTTTAAAATCCACCATAAAAAGATATAAATTGGGGATGGGCAATAAAAATTTAATTATTTGGAGTACTTCGATTAGGTTAAAGCTTCATATATTGTATAGTAGATATCAAAGTTTACGCCAAGCTGTGTAGAAATACAAAACGCTACGAAGTTGATTCACCGGTTTTCAGTGCAGCTACATTTTTTTTTTTGTTCATACGTTTTTAATTTAACTCTGAGCAACTCGGTCATCAAGGTAAATACTTTAAATAACCCGAAAAAATAAATTCCTTTATAATTTTCACAGTGATAAAATGAGCCGATTCGAGAATGATACATGCCTAGTGCAATGGAGCATACCTAAACTTTATATATGAAATATAGTAATACAGAATAGAATTGAAATATGCAAATTTAAGTCTTCAGTTTCTATTAGCATTTCCATAAATTAAAAATAACAACTCAAAAATACCTGTTCATTGTGTAATTTATACTTCCTCAGTTTCAAGTTAAATAAATTACATCAGGAGGTGCTGAATACATAAATCTCGATGACCATGTACTGCTTTTTTTTTATTAAAGCGAAAGGACGGTGAAATGTATGTCACGGTTGAAACGTGTTAACGCCAACAATTTTTGGATTTTTATTGCAACAACAATATAAGTGAATTGTTCCATTAAGGCGAAAGTGTTTCTTTAGCAAAATTATATTTTAGTAGACTAACCACTGCTGAATTTATTCCAAAGGATTTTGGATCTGTATTCCGTGCACTTCCTCAGACTGTTTCTTTCCTTTTTGTTTGTGATTTGTCTCTCAAAGTTTTATAAATTCGACTAAACACCGCGGCACAATAAACAAAGTGTAATGCTTTATTTTATTATTTTATTATATTTTATGTAGCAATTTTGTGAATTTTTTTTTAGTGTTGCGTTATTAAAGCCGCCTTAAAAAATTGAACATTATCTCAACTACGAAGCACCGAGAAAGGATACAGACAATTTTATTGGGTGTGTTGACTAGAGCTGTCCCTAGGATAAAGCTACAAGAGTGGCCGCTCTATGCGTTAGATGAGAAAGGACTCCAATCCAAACGGCAATATCGCAAACGGAAAGTAACGTGTTGTTGGCGTCTTTTACGATATACATCGTCGGTGATGTACGGAACGGGCGGGCAGGGTGACG
Source organism: Philonicus albiceps (assembly GCA_963969385.1). NCBI lineage: Eukaryota > Metazoa > Arthropoda > Insecta > Diptera > Asilidae > Philonicus > Philonicus albiceps. The sequence goes on from OZ017773.1 coordinate 15,987,505, forward strand.
CGGCGAGTAGGGGTCGCTCAGCTAAAATGTGACTGGTAAAAAAGTATGCTCCACAAGTTACATTTCGCGTCAATGCACACAAAGTTACCAGTTACCAAATGCTACAGCCACCTACGTATGAAGTCACAAATTTTGTCATAAAAACCGTTAAAGAAAGGTCAAACCTAACTTATGAAGGCCCCAATCTCTCCTACTGCGGAAGACCGAGCTATCTTTCCTAGATCTGAACTCTTTTTAGTTTGTGTGGACCAAGCTCTGCTTAAAAACGTTCGCATCTAAGTTCAGGTAGGTTTACTTCAAATGTATTACTAACGCAAAGGTTATTTTAATGGCACAAAACTAATTAAGAGCATATGCTGATATTAAAAGCAATTTGAAAACCGTGGTGATTATTCGTTCAAATGTACGAAAGATCAAGTTATTATATCGGTGATTATTAATAAAGAAGTGAAACATTGTGTAAGCCATTACGTACTATAACTTATTCAGCCGCAATATACTTTGACTCTCTTATCTTATATTTTTAAATTCCTTTATTTAACTTATACTACGTGTCGTCAAATCTTGCAATGCAAAATTTTTATACTTAGACTTTACCAAACTCAATGAAATTTGCCGAACACGTATAACTTCGGTGACAATACATGTTAGTGGTGTTTCCCGAGCGAATCCACCCCCGCATCCCTCATTTCCACCCACGCATCACTAAAATCATTGTACTTGTCTAACTTTTTCAATTTTAACTTATAAATCATTTATAACAATAAATCAATTTTAACTAATAAATCATTTATAACAATAAAAAAAAATTTTTTTTTTTTTAAATTTTTTTTATATATTACTTGTTCTTGCTCAGTCAGTTAAAAATGAAATATTTCTTTAAACACATTTCCCAAAATTCCTAAATAAAATTTTGTGGCTTTGCTTATTTGAAAAATACATATTTGATTTTGGATTAGAGTAAATCCTTTAGATATTTTAAGAATTTAGTAATATAGTATTGTTAATTTTTGTTGTTATGGTAAAAACAATCAGTCCTGAATTTCATAAACTTGGTATATGGAAATGTAATTTTTAGGTTGTAAGCAATTTTAGGCGCTCGGGTGCAATTTAGTTGGCGGAAGAAAAAATTGGATTTTTATTTTCTGAAAACGTGCTAGCATAACTATGGTCGTTTTTTCTCACTTGCTCTATTAACTACTCCTCGTAACTCATCTTTCTTGTAATATTCAAAAAAATTAACTGTCAATGGAATTTACGAATCACCTTGTAACTCCCAAGCGGTTGAAATTGCCTTCATGTCAACTGCCATACAATGTTTTGTTCGTTTAGGTCAGATTTTTCAACTCACTCAGTTGGCATGCCCACTAAAAAATACCATGCATATAATAAGCAATTGTTGTTTGTCTGAATTATCCATACTCCCAAACTATTGCGTAGATTGAGCTCAAATTTTGCCAGTATATATGAGAATGTTTCTAGTACGAGATGGTTTTGGGTTAATAAAAGGTTTAAAAACTTTCCGATAGAAGGTGCGTCAAACATAATTAATATTTTTATTATTCATTGTAGCTAAGTACGCAATTAGTGCATTTTTCAAGTAAATATTGGCACGTAATATGACACTTGATATGACTAATGATATGACTAATGACATAACTCATGATATGGCACATTAGCATATTTACCCCGATTTTATGTTGTATATGACGGTAAAATAAGAAAAACATAAAAAAAGAAACATTGCTATTTTGAAGCTTTTTGAAAAGGATCCACAAATGCTGCTGAGGCGAGCTAGAAAAAAATTAGCGGAAAAAGGTACCAACGTGTCTCTCTATGGTATAGAATAAGGAAATAAGAAAAAATTCCATCAAACACAGCAATAGCAAATCGAAAACCGTTTGAAATGGGCTAATGAAAATTTGAACCGCGATTGGACAAACATCGTGTTCACTGACTTATGTTCATCATTTTGGGCATATCATAGACCTAAATGAGTATGGTTAAAAAATGACGGTAGAAGACAACGTTCCACAATACAGAAGTCGTCTTTATACCGAATGGAAACATCAAGAGGATATCAATGTCATGGAGTGGTTCTCACAAAGTCCTGATGCTAATCCAATTGAAAATGTGTGCATCCTTATGAAGACAAAGCAGCAGCGGAAAAATGCTTTCACTGTGCAACATCGGTAAAGAAAGCCTGGAAGGATCTACCATTAGAATATGCTGACAAATTAGTTGAAAATACAGTGAATGAAATTAATTTAAACCCAATGAATAATCTTCATTCCGAATTAAAATATTTTGAAAACCAAAAATGAGAAAACGTATTGACATCCTGTGACATCTGGGTACCTTTAGTTTACTCTTGTTTGGAAGTGTTTTAATGGTTCATTTGCTTATTGGTACTGAGATAGGTTGCATTAGTTGTAATCACCCACTCACGGCTTGCTATTTATCGCGAAATTAGTTTAAAGCCAATAAGTTGTTTTACTATTTTGAAGAAGAATATCCGAAAAAATAATTTATACTTTTATTATAAAATAATCACGTGAGTGTTTTTTTTCTAAAAGTGTGCATTTTTTTTAAACTAAAAAGGCAAAAGGCGCACCGAAAAAAAAATAACTAACAGACAAAAATCGCAAATTTTAAACGAGGTCAGAAAGCAATAATTGTGTGCATCGAAAATAAAAGCAAAGTTAGAATTGTCAGTAACGACACGACACAGCAAATACTAAAGTCAAGCTGGACATTAGTATACACCAGAAGGCTAAAGAAACCTCATTGACCACCGAGCGAGCATAAGGCGGCCAGGCTGAGTTTTGCGAAAAACTGCATGTCCTGGTCTGAAAAGTGGCAGACAATTATTTTTAACGATGAAAAGAAATTTAATTTGGACGGCCCGGATGGTTGCCGCAAGTTATGGGCTCAAAATTTTAGTTTTCAGCATGATAATGCAGCTGTTTATACGGCTAAAGCTGTGTAACTGTAAATATAAAATTTCTACCATGGCCCGCACGTAATCCAGATTTGAATCCTGTCCAGAACATATGGGGTATATTAGTTCGAAAAGTGTATGACAATGGCAAGCAATATGCAACCGTTGCAGAGTTAAAATCTACACAAAAGGCATGGACTGAAATTTCACTTGAAATTTTAAGAAAATTGATAAATGCTTAATTGTATATTCCATGATATCCGAAATCAGGGAGGTTCTACAAAATATTAAAACTAAGAAAAAATGAAAATTTGATGCAAAGAATTAAGTTTTGTTTGATTTTTATCACGCTGCTTTATCCTTATTTCGATGTTTAATTTTAAAAAATTGGATAATTAGAAGAATAATTTATATACATATTATAAAAGATATTAAAACTATGTGTTGATTTGTTAAGTTAAGCGGAGTAAGTAATTTTATATATATGAAAAAGTTTTCTAATTTTATAGCGTAACCGGACTTACACTAGGTGGCTTTAAGTGAATTTCGCTCACTATCTGAACAATAGATGTATAGCTATAATTAAAAATAACGGTGACTTTACCAAATATTCAATGTATTACGTAAAAGATAAAGTAAATAATAAGGCAAAAATAATATTTTGTTAACTTTTTATCGCATTATTGAATTTTGAGCGATACGCTCTTACTAAACAGACTGTATATTGAATGTATAATAAATAGATGTTAAAACCTTACTTGGTTTTAAGTCGTATTTTTTACTCTAAAAAATGTAAGAATACTTTTGTAGTACATGATAAAAATGCAAGGGGACTCACTGAAATCAAGCACTTTAAAGGGGGAAGAAATTCTACCAAGTCTACGTCGTTTTATCTATTTCACTCTAGGAGTAAAATAAAGAACTATAAGTTTGACAATTGAGTGATATATCACCATAAACATATATTTGTTTGTTTATGTCGCCATTTTTGGAGTAATAATGATGATGACGCCAAATTTCAAAAATATATCGTTGAAATGCACTCATGGTTGAAAAAAATATGAGTTGTTTTTGCCTTTTCAATGAAAAAAAAATGTTGATTTTCTCTATTCTTTTAATTCAGTGCAGCCATATTTGACTTTCTAATGGAAAAACTTAATTTTGACCCCAGATTCTGAAATATCACTCTCGAAAGTAAGTACAAGGAAGAAGCTTTTAACTAAAATTACTTTTCTTTTAATAAGAGAAATTCAACTTAAAAATAGTTTTAAAAAAATTTTAATTCTTAATGGGCGTTAATGGGTTAAAGTTGTTAAAGATCGTCAATAAATCGAAAAATGTTGATACATTTTTCAGTTTTGGGACTTATTTCAATTTAGGGAAAAATGTAACATTGAAGCGTATTTGGGATATACTCGTACCAGCGTGCATTCGGCTTACTTTCGACGTGATGTCGGTCTCGTTTTAGTTCATTGTTTTTGGATGTCGGCGTGCATTCGTTATGATTAGATGTTTTATCAACCATATTATCTTTACTATATTATTTAGTTATTTTTACCATTTGATCTTCTCAACGACGTTAAATAAAAATCTAATATCCTAATGTCCTTTCCAAAAATGTCAACAATGTTGTTTCACCTTCAGGTACACTCATGTGCACTCACTTCCAAAGGCGGAAAAATGTTTTCCATTCATATTTCTATCGAATTTTCTCAAAAATTTATTATTTTTATTAAATTGCTTACTTACTTATAAAATTGGAAATCTTGACTGGTATTTTATTGTTTCATTGTCCTGTAATTGCAAAAATTGTAAAATGAAAAAATGTCTTTAAAAATTAGCGGTAATGTTTGTTTAGCATACACGGGTAATTAGTTTTAATTTATTTATTTGCTTAATATAAGCTACAAATATTATTAGAATACTTAATCATAAAATAGTTAATAACATTTATTTTATTTCTGTATTTAGCGTGTCTTAACTAACCCATTCATGCTTGGGTGTATCTGGACGCTCTGTGACTAATACCTGGCAAAATAAATGGTCAGCAAGAACATTGATCATAGTTGAAAAACAGTGTGATAACTACGGGTATTCCAAGCTAAAATAATTATAAAATGGCCGAATTCACTTTGTAGGGACACATCGATTTAGATTTATGGTGGAGTCGACGGAAACGTAAAAGAGGCTGACCGAGAATATCAAAGGAGATTCATAAATTGACGGGTATTTTCGTTTACAAGAGATTAAGAGAAACCGAAAATGTAGTTCAAACAGGATGAATCCGAGATCAAGAACAACGCAAAATTCTGCCGACGTCGTAGAGCAAATAATCAGCATCGTAAGGCAAAACTCTGAAAGCGAGCAAGTCGATTTAGGAGTGTCTTCATATACAGTTTGGAAGGATCTTTACCGAGAAAGATTACATTCATATGATCATATCCCAGGAGAAGGGCTTCTGGAAGGAGATTCCGAGAGAACATTGGATTAAATTCTGCAATGCGACACAGAGAACAGGTCGTTTGTAGACCGAATGCTGTGGACGTTTGAATCTCACTCATGCAAATTCTGACCAGCTACCAATTGCACCTACACTGGAAATTAGCACGCCGACCCAATCTAAATCTAACTCAGAAAGTAGTAAAGTAATCACCTCAATTGACCATCTTGATAATGGCTTATCGACTCTGAAGGTGATTGTTCCTCCTAAGTCTCTTTTCATCTCTCGTTTGGATCCTTCTACAACCGTCAATGATATTATTTCATTTATAAACTCTAAACAGCTCTGCACTCCTGCTGATATTAACAATATTAAATGCTATAAAATAAATCCTAATCGTGAGGTTGCGTTCTCTTCGTCTTTTAAGCTATATGTTCCTGCCGATTGCTACGAGGCGTTAAGCTGCTTGGACTCTTGGCCCGCCGGTATTATTTTGCGTGAATTTAAACCCCACAATATCAATACTTTTTTACCTCGGCGCGGAAATCATCGACCAAACCGGAAGTAAACACCTCTCCGTTTGTTACTCAAAATGTGAATTTGACATTATATTACCAAAACGTTAATGGACTAAGAACCAAAGTAATTGAATTTTTTAATAGTTCTTCTTCTTCTGATTTTGATATCATTACTCTAACAGAAACGTGGCTTAATAAAAATATTTGTGACTCTGAACTCTTTGATAACTCCTACCAGGTTTTTCGCCGCGATCGATTCTCTGATTCTGTGCCCTTCAAAGGCGGTGGTGTGTTAATTGCAATAAGAAACTCGTTGCCATCACAGAACATTATACTATCATGTTCGGATGGTCTTGAACTTGTGTGTACTAAATCAAAAGTAGGAAACAAACATCTATTCCTCCTCTGCATCTATATACCACCCAGTTCATCTTATGACATCTATAAACGTTATTTGTCTGCGATGGAATACGTTTTGAACCTTTCTTCCGAGCATGACGAGGTAATTGTAGTTGGTGATTTCAATCTTCCCAACGTTCAATGGTCAACCGACAATGGGAACGGCTGTGTTACTCCTCTGGCGTTCTCAAGTATGGAATTGAATATTGCTGATAGCTTACTTGGGTTGGGTTTCCATCAAATCAACAACGTCGTGAATCAACGTTCCCGGATCTTGGACTTGATTTTGACCACATGCCATAAGAATTTAACTCTATCACGTTGCGAACAACCAATGGTCTTGGAAGACTGTCATCATCCCGCCCTGGCTTGTAATCTTACTCTACAGAGCTGTAATAATGTAGTAACCCCTAACAAATTATATTCATTTAACTTTGTTAAAGCAAATTTTTCAAATATGCAGCAACTGCTCTTTAGTTCTGATTGGACCCCAGTGGTAGACACTGTGGATTTAACTGTAGCATTAGTGTCTTTTTATTGTATACTATTCGATTGTTTTGTTAATTCTGTTCCATTTTTGCCTAATAATGTCAAACTTTCCAATTTGCCTTGGTTCGATGGGCACCTTATTCGACTCAAAAATAAAAAATCTAAAGCTTGGAAATTATATGTGCGAAGAAAATCAGCTTACCACTACAATCGATACTTGATCTTGCGTCGGTGTTACAATGCTCAAGCCGCCACTGCCCACCACAATTACATAATTTCAATGAAGTCAAAACTTCGAAATAATCCTAAACAATTTTGGAACTACGTTAATACTAAAAGAAAATCCAGCATTGTTCCCGGTATAATGAGTGATGGTTTCCTATCGTCTGATAATCCCTCAGTCATTGCTAATATGTTTGCTGAGTTTTTTGAGTCGTCTTTTACTTGTAGTAATGTAAATGTTTCTAATTTATTTTCTGATTGTGTCTCTGTTGACTCTACCCTCAATGTTGATATTCCCCTTGTAACCGAGCATGAGGTCCTTAAGTACCTATCTAAATTGGACAATTGTTACTCGCCGGGACCTGATGGAGTTCCTACCTGTGTCCTGAAGTACTGTCGTGACTCCTTGGCATTGCCTCTTACTCATCTATTTAACTTGTCACTTCAATCCTTTAACTTCCCCATTCTATGGAGGCAGGCATTTATTATTCCTATACATAAGAAGGGCAATCGTGATTTAATCTCCAATTATCGCCCGGTCGCTAAATTGTCGTCTATTCCCAAATTGTTTGAATTAATCGTTTATGATCATTTGTACTTCTATTGTAAATCTATTATTTCTACAAAACAACACGGTTTTGTTAAGGGTAGATCCACTACCTCTAATTTGGTATCTTTTGTTTCTTTTGCTCTGGAAACTATGGAAAATGGAAATAGAGTTGACTGTGTGTATACAGACTTTAGCAAAGCTTTTGACAAAGTCTCCCATGAGGCCTTATTGTCAAAGCTTTCTAAAATGGGAATACTACCGAGGCTTCTGCTATGGTTGGAATCCTATCTTGTCGATCGTTCAGAAAACGTACTTTTTAAGTCGACCCTATCTAAAACAATTCGAGTCACCTCTGGAGTACCACAGGGTAGCCATCTTGGCCCGTTATTGTTTATTTTATTCATTAATGACCTGCAAGATGTTATATCAAGCTCAGAAATTCTTATTTATGCTGATGACGTTAAAATTTTTAGAAAAATAACCTGCCCTGACGATTGTAGCTTGCTACAGGAGGATTTAGGTCGTTTTGTTCACTGGTGTGATCTTAATAATTTATTCCTAAATGTTAATAAGTGTTTTGTCATGTCATTTTCTCGTAAGGTTGTCGATTTTGGTTTTAACTATCGTCTGTCTAACTCGCTTTTACCTTATACTGACCATGTTTCTGATCTTGGTGTTCTTCTTGACAGCAAACTTGATTTCGGACTTCATATTGACTCTCTAATAAATAAAAGTAATTCTGTTTTGGGTTTCATTAGACGCTGGTCTAAGGAATTATGCGATCCTTACGTCTTAAAGTCGTTATACATTGGACTGGTTAGACCTATTCTGGAATATGCTAGTGTGGTATGGTCTCCCTACTATGCGTGCCACATTTCTCGAATCGAGGCAGTACAAAAACGTTTCCTTCGTTTTGCCTTAAGAAGCCTACCGTGGGACAATTCTCAGGAACTCCCACCTTACTTGAATAGGCTGAAGTTGTTGAATTTGCAGACACTGGAGCACCGACGCGAGATTTCCAATACCCTTTACATTCATAAATTGTTAATTGGCGAGACTGATTGTCCTGAATTGCTTTCTTCGCTTCTTATTAACATTAAGCCGTATAATCTCAGAAACGCTGACATTTTACAGGGTCCAACTCATCGAACCAACTATGGCAGGTCTGGTCCTATCAGCTCTTTAATAACTGTGTACAACAAAAATTATGCCTCGCTTGATTTTAACGAGAATATATCACAAATTAGAAATAGGCTTAAAAATAATTAACTACTTTTATGTTGCATTTTAAGATTGTTTTTTGTATATTCTATTGTACAGTCAGAGCGGTTGTCTGTTGGCTAATGAAATAAATAAATAAATAAATAAATAAATAAATTATGACATACCCACTAAAAAACACCCTGTATATGAATTTACTACCTTGATAATGTCCGACTGGTTCAAAATCAGCGGATATTACTGAGAGTTTGCTGTAAGCTGATTGTAAATTCATGGCGAAAAATAAACCATTGAGATCCTCAAATAAGCAAAAATAGTTTTTTTTAAAATGGATATTCATTAAAATAAACAGGTGTCAAAAAATGGATGAGCAGAGTGTTTCGACCGACACAATGAGCCGGTATTATTATTGCCGTTATGGCTCGTTGTCGCTAACACAGACACCCTAAAGGACCTGTTTATGACTTACTTTAAAACTGTAAGTACGAGTTCTATGAAAGCAAATTTATAATCTGCAAAACTCTATATATGCCGAAATAGGCAAAATACATTTTGAATCATGTTATTCTGGGAGCAAGGAAGCTAAATTCATAGCAAATGAAAAACTGTTGATCATTCCATACTGAAAGATGATAAGTTATGTATGATTTAAATTTTATTTTGTTTTCCTTCATATTTTTCAAAATATTGATAACAAGTAAAGTTAAATTTTATTTAAGTAACACAATTTTTTTTGACAAAAAATCGATTTAATAATTTTTAACAAATATTAATATAATGGAAATAAATTCAATCAGGTAAATGAATTTTTAAGTATTAATGAATTATTTATCTAAAGTATAATATATCCACGTTTGAGTTACCTTAAAATATTTAGTTTACTTAAAGAATTTTGATTGCTTCTAATTCTAAAATTGTTTTTATCATTCATATTGAGATAACTATCAAAATGTTTTGTTTCATAAATTATAGTTTAGAAAATAAATAAAGAATCCGATCGTATTATTCAGGATTTTTTTTATAGAGGGCGTGCCGAAATGAGAAGCTTAAAAGATCTGACCTAGACAAAAAAAATTGTATGGAAACGGCGGAGTGGTAATCTGAGTCATTGTGGAGTTAAAGGGTGATTCATAAATATCAATATTTCATGGTATGCACGTCATTCTTTTACTTTTATCTTTTGATAAGCTCAACGCAGCGACATCCAACTAACACCAAAAATCGACTATACCAATATCCTCTCCAAAGATGTCAACAATGTTGACCTACAACCATACTTACAATTTATATTTTAATTATTCTTTTTTTTCAGATTTATAGATAATATTTGTCATTTGATTTGAGATGATGTGGAGTGCTAAGTTAGGTGCGCGTTCGGGAAATGTACCGGTTTGTGATAAAATTATGCGGGAGAGGAAAAATTGTGGAGTAAATATTCAACTGTTCAAAACGATATTATTTGACTAGCCGGCAATAGTATGCATTAAAATTCTAGTAAATAGTAGGTTAATGTGAGTTCTTGACTTTAGTATACCAAACAGCCATGAAGAAACGCTTTCCGAAGAGAAATAATAGTAAATAACAAGTTTTGTCATGGGCAGTGAAAATAAAATATAGATTTTTTTGATTTTATAAAAGTTTCTGCCGCCCACGAACTTTTTTCAATCAAAATTTGGACTTATTTTTAGTATTTACGCTATTTTTAAGTACTACAGGGTGGCCCAAAAGTTTCTTCCCACAAACTTTTTGTTATAAAAAGCAAACCAACAAACATAAATTAGAAAATCAAATTTATTTGTGATGCTAACATAATACAGATTATTATTCTTATTACTAATAATGCCGTTATTATCTATACATTCTAAAATACTTCGTCCAAACTATCAACTCAAATTAGCTTTATAAAGGGTACGTCTCTGTACCTGACTATAGAGACAAATGTTGTTTAATTTTTTTCCTGGAAATGCACTATATCGCTTTGGACAACCATTATTGATGTGTATGCTGTCGTAGAGAAGCACTATATAATCTTTAAAATAGCTGAAGAGTTGATATTTAATCTCCGCTTAAGATTTTTGCTAGACTCAGAGGGAATAAATTTGGCAACAGGTAATGCATTTACTTAAATAGGTGGGGAGAAACTTTTGGGCCCCCCTGTAGATATAATAACTTCTAATTAAATTTTTAAGGGTTTTTATTGCTCAAAATTAAAGTATTTTGCTCGATTTAGAAAGAAATGTGACCTACTTTATTTCTCCCCTGTACCCTTCATTTAAAATAATAATTAACACCCTGGAACGAGGACGAGACAAATCGCAAGATGATCAGGAGTGTCCTCATTCATAGTTTGGAAAATTCTTCATCGAGAAAACTTGCATCCATACCATCCAAAATACCATGACAAAACAAGGACTTCTGGAACTTGATTCCGAGAGAAGATTGGAGTTTTGCATTTGGTTTCTTATATGCGGCATAGAAAACAGGGCGTTTCTAGGACGAATTCTGTGAACGGATGAATAGTAATTAACTAAGGGTGGTATTACATACTTCTATAATCTTAATACCTTCGGATACTAACCCATAGAGAACAATGGCAACATCATTTCAGCATAAATTTAGTGTCAATGTTTGGGCTGGCATCAGCGCCAATCATTTTGCATTTTGCCGCAAGTGCTTAATAGCCAAATTTATGCTGACTTTTTGGAGAATACCCTACCAGAACTACTTGAAGACACCTCTCTAGATAACATAAGGTCAAAGTTTTACCAATACGATAGAGCACCAGTGCATACTGGTAATATTGTACAATACACGTTCTTTCAATAGGGCATGCATCGCAAGTGCCGGAGGACATTTTGAGCAATTTTATGAGCTATTAGCAATAACTTAAATCGGATTTTGATTAAACAAAATATATTTTGAGGTTAATTTTGCTTGATTTCATTCAATTCTTTTTAATTTATCAATAAAAGTTTTCCACAAAAAAATGTCCATACTTTTTTTCTACTTGGACATACTGTACCTTGTTGTAAATGTAATAAGATGGGCAATTCGACAAAAATAATAAATAGGTATGTTAATATATGAATCTCGGAGAAAATGTGAGGAAAGACTGAATTTTAGGAAAGCAAAATTATAAACATATTTTCCAATTTTGGAAGTGAGTTTATATCCAGTGGTAGGCTGATGGTAGATTTTTGGCATGAATTGAATGTCGCTGCGTTGAGTTTATCAAAAGATAAAAATAAAACAGTTAGGTGCATACCATGGAAAATTAGAATTTAAGAATCATCCTATTACTCCCAAACGATTGGGATGCCCCCCGGCTGGTTTGTCAAATCTTTCATCCATCAATTTTATTCATGTGTACTCGTGTATCAAGACTTTAGTATTTTATCTGAATTAAAATTATGTTCTAAAGGAGAAGGAAAAAGTTGCCAATAATTATGAATATTACAGGCAACAGCTCTGAAACTCTTACTATTAATGCAAATTCAGTTCAATTTTTTTTTCTTTGCACTCCAATAAATCAGATTTGTTTTATATTTCTGTCCGCCACTCAAAATTAAACTCTATTTAAAAAAACAAAAATTTAATGGTTCAAAATAGAGTTCATCGTGTCAAGTTAATTGTTATTTGGATATTTATATTTTTGAAATAGTCTTTTGTGTAAATCTGTGGGACCATATTATGATATTTACATTTTTTTTCATAGGACGATAAGAACAAAATCGCGGTTCAGAACAGATAATTTTATGACTGCGGTAGTCAAAGCAAAGGATTTTAATTATAATTGTGGAAAAATCATAAGTTCTCTGTTGATTTTAGAACAGGTTTCTTTTTTCGCCTTTTGAAAAGCATTGGAAAAATTTCAGCAGGAATTCAATCTAGTGTAAAACTGTTCTTGGGAAGATTAGGGATCACATTAAAGCTAATATTCCATTGTAAAATCGGGACATTTAGCTATCTAGAGCTAACCAGTTTTAATTAGCTCCTCTCTTAACCGTTTTTGGGGATCAAAATATTGTTAAATTTATCTTATTTTACTTATCTCTAGCATAGCGTTAATTTTTACTTGCTCAAGGAGTTTAAAATAAAACTAAAATTTTGATTCGTGTTTATGATATCTGAATATAAAGGACACTGATCGTATATGACAGGCATTTATTATTACTATTTATTACTAAATGCTCTCTAATACTTCAATTGAAGCATGAAGCCTTAATCGAAAAGGGCTTACAAAAGCTCCATTTGAAAAGAAATTTTATGTTATAATTCCTAAATGTGCAACAAATTCATGTTAGCTGTTTTTAACATTAACTCATTTTTTCGTTCAAAGTGATTACAATAATTCAATAAAAAAATTCAACCGTATTCTTTTGTAGTTTTTTGCACAAAAACTAATATGCATCAAAGGTAACACTTTTTAAGAATCTAAAGAACTTTAAGAATTTTTATCCTAAAGGGGCTCTTTTTAAACTGCTTTTGACCGAAACCCTTCAGGAGGAGTTCTTCTATATACACCAAGTACTAGGAGGAATATTCCTGCAAGTGCGCTCTGAGGCTGGACTTAAAGGCGGCAACTAACGTTCCAATTTTGATTGCAACCTGCAGGGTCAATATGGTTATATAGGTTCGTCCAATATCGAGTGATTGTACCCGACTCACGATCTTCAAATCGCCCCTGTACATTGAGAGTAAGTTAGGACATGCGTAGGACGATTGGGTCGATTGTGGCTCTATCCCTGTTCAGCAACTCTTCGAATAAATTGTGCTTAGCAAAAATTACTTATAAAGAAAAGAAAATAAGAGCTAATATTTTAGATATTTATAGGAAAATGCTTCCTTTATGGGAAAGAAACAACAAACATTATATGAATCGAAATATGATAGACAACAATACAAACAGTAGCTAAATCAATTTTTCGTTAGATAAAATAGAAGTCATTGTACGTAAAGTCCCCTCTCCCCGGTCCCTATCTAAATGAAATTTCGAGCGAATTCGGGATCAAAATTAGGACTTAAGTAAAGACGGCCTTTTTCTGATTCAACAATTGGACCTGCAGATTGCGATTGAAATTTGGATGTCTCCAGCTTAACTTCGTCAATTAACAACGCGTCTCCAAAGAAAGCTAGGCAAGGAGCAGAAAGAACAATATAAGAGCGAAACAAGGGACAATGCAAGAGATTTATCGATAGAATGAAAGCCGCGATGGCCAAGCAGAAAAGCATCTCGATGGACGTTAAAAAAGGCTTTGATTTGCTAGAAGAAGCTAAAGATACTATATTATTGGTTCATATTAGACGCAGAGAGAAAAATATGTATACATATGTATGTATGTAGGCTGTTTTTTTGTTACTTTCATATCTATCCACACGAAATAAATGTATTATTATTTATTATTAAATAACCAAATTTTGATTTCATAGGGTATGTAAATTGAGTAATATATTTTAAAATAAGCTAATTGATCACAGTCTTTGGTTCAGTCAAGATTAATACGAGTACCACCCGAAGAAGTTTTCACACCAAACCCGAATGGGGAATGGAAAACAACTTTTATTATTACAGTCTATAATTGTTGCATACTTCAAAAATATTCAAATAAATATAGTATAGTAAAATTTATGCTCGAGTGTTCGACATATGTCTAAAAATTCTGCAAGTCAAAATAACAATGTAGAGAACATATTTCTTCAGTTAAAATGGCACAAAAGTACTTCTCTACCTTCCATGCTGTTTAATTGACCGATATTTGGTATAAATGGTAGGCAAAACACAATGCATCGTGACAGTTCAATGATTGTCTTCTTCTTACATGATTGGCTTTCGAGGGGATGAATATCTAAGAATAACATGCGCTCAAAAAGCCACAAAATTAAAACTTTCTTTATTAACTGCACTGCCGCCAACAAGTCTCTACGTCTTGAAGACATGAGCTTGCAGCCTTGTGTTAAACCATTCGATTTCACACGAATTGAGTGTATAGTTATAAAAGTCGTAAGAATTTAATGAAATTTAATAAGTGAAAACATCCATCATTAATAAGTCCTAACTTACGGAAGTGTATTATAATTTAACGTTTTATGTGGAATCTAAAATTTGCGTATTATAACACGGTGTTAGAATTCTAAGTACCAAAGTAAGTACTCGATATCACCAAAATAATAATTATATGTTGTTAACTCAGATCTAAGATTTTAACGAAAAAGTTTTATTATTAGATCAGACTAGCTTTCACTACTATTAGAAAGAAAGAAAGACTTTCTGTTGATTTTATTTAGTACCACTTTTACTGTGCTGTCCCAATTGTGAAATTTTTGGCTTGAGCTGATTAATATTCGAAACAACATATAGCATATATTTGTTTGGGTGAAACTCTCTTCGGATATATTTATATTTTGTAGGACATTTTACCGTTATATTTCTACTCATGAATACTTCCGGATGAAGAATGTGAAACATTTTATTTTGTTTTAAGGTCCTTCGCCTAATATTTTCCCTAATATACGTGAGTGATAATAAATACGAGGTGTACGTGCTTGAATATTTTAGGTACTACCTACGTTATAAGAAGTAGAATAACAATTGCCGGAAAATTAATCATTTAGATGGATATTCTGGAAATTAATATTATAAATTTAAAAATTAAAAAATAAATACGAAATAACAAACATATTGGAAGCAATCTCACAATTTACCCGGTTAGTACCAAATATATTATATGTACATGCAATGTCTTTATGCTTACTGCTTTACATTCTTAATCTACATCTCGAAGTATAAGCCGCCACCGGCGTTGCTGGTGAGTATTATAAACGAGAATTGCATATGAAATTTGCTGTTTGCCGGTCGAAGCTGAACGTGGTAAATATGCTGCAAGAAAAATTAATTGAATTTATCAGAGAAAATTTAGCGGTACATGATATCACACATAAAAAATTTAGTGAGCAAAATTAAAAGGAAAAAGCTGCTTATCAAGAGATGCAAACGCTCCCTTATATGTATTATAGTTCCTCAACAAAGCAAAAGGATGAATCCAGTATTCTTGCTTTTACTTTTCTTTTTCTTGTCCTATCAATCCATTGTAATTAAAATAAAATGATATTTCATAAATTTAGCTATGCTTCCGATAACCACTTTCGGAAAATGTTTACATTAAAAGACAGTAAAGAATTTTGGCAAACTTGGCAGGAACGTTCCATCTGAATAAATTTTTGGCCAGTCGGCTATATTTTACAAAATACTTAATTTTTGAATTTTGATAAACCGTTAGAATTCCTTCTCTTTTAGGGTTCATAAAAATCCGTGCAAATATAATTAAACCGGAAAAAAATTATTTTAATCTGCTTGTCATCTATGTTATTTTCGTACGCAGGCCAGCACGCATTTGTGTAATATATTCGCATTTTTAATATATGCAAAAATCCAAAAGTAGAATCACATGGATGATTAACAGGTAAGAGAATTAGCGATTTTCATTTTAAATTGTTTTTTTCGGGTTTTTTAGTATTGTTATGTGAATAATGTGATAAAAGTGCAAAATAAAGTGTATTTCGTTATATTGTAGCGGATTTCTTTTTATCCTTCGTTCTTACAAATGTTCTTAATAACGATATGCTTTAAAAAACACAAAATTTCAGTTCAGTTTAGTTTATGTTTGGAACAGGAACGACGTTGTGCATTCGTCAAAATGGGGGATACTTTAAACACTCTAGATTAATAATTAAACGACTCTTTGAGATTTAAAATATAAAAAAATCTTGTAAGAGTTTGCTTGTTTAAGTTTAATGGCAGACATTTTTTTCAAATTGAGTATCTAGCAGGGTTCGGAGAACTCAAAAAATTAAATTCGCTCGCGAGCGAATAATAACCAAAGAATTTTATTTTGAATTCCCTCTCGAATTTCATAAAACGCATTTAATTTTTTTAAATTCTCCGTTCGCGAGCGAAATTTATTTTTAGGGAATTGAAATATATTTTTCGCTCGCGAATTTTTCGTAAAAGAATCGTTCGTGAACCAAATTTAATACCACAAAAAAAAATTCAACGAACAAATTTTATACTTTTTTATTATAAATTAAATGTCAATACATAGTTTATTTAAAACATTGTCGTTGAGTTTTACGATTAAAATATCATTAATTGTTTCTTTCGACAACTTTGACCTCATTTTGGTTAAAATAGTAGAAAGGGCGCTAAATGACCGTTCAACAGAAACTTGGGTTGCTAAGCGACCGAGATCAGGATCTTTATTATAAATCCCTTTCCAATAATCTAATACATTGGTATCGAACGTTACTCTGTCATTATAACATAGATTTTCTAATTTTTGTTTTATATTGCGTTCCGTTAAACGAGTTATTTTATGCACTGTAGCATAGTGTCTTTTTATATTCCCCGTACATGGTCCTTTTAATATTTTTCTACACTCCAAACACGTTGATGAATTCGAAATCTCATCATAAATCACGTATTTAGAAAATTCTAACACTTTCCGACGACCCATAATTGCAACTTTTACCTGATTCTGATTTAAACGTACTCATGCACCATGAACTTTACTCAAAGAATGAAAAAGAATCATTCGTTTTGGTTCTTTTACACTCTCGAGAGAAAAATTGAATTTGCTTCATTTAAACTCGCTCTCACGAAAAAATTGTTTTAGGTATAAGGCGATTGCATTCGCTCTTCCTGAATGAATGGAATTTATAAAATTCTCCTCAAAAATAAAGTTCGCGAGTTGAAAAATAAAATTCGGTTCGCGAATGAAACAAATAAGGGAATTTTATATTTTTTTCGTTCGTGAGCGATATTTTACGTACCCTGGTATCTAGTGATTCTAGAACTTTTGACGGGCTAAAGATATTGGTTCTATTTTTTTTGTTTGAAAGAAAACTTAAAGGAGAATTTTTTTGGGGTTTTAAACCATATTCTTATTAAGAAAATTTTTAAGGACGCAGGATAAAAAGGTACATTCTTAAGCAAAAGTTTTAAAAATTTTAATTTTAACGTTCTTGTACCTGCCACATTTGCCGACGGATCGAGATATGTGAGGTACTTTATTAAGCACATTACACATATTTTTTATCAAAACTTTACTTAGCGTCGTAGTGTGTTTCAAACAGAAGTTATTACGTTTTAAATGAGCTTACCTCCCTACCTACACACAAGAAAATATTTCAGCCGTTAAAAAAGGGGTGAAAGAGGAATCTTACGAAAAAATTGCTCTTCGTGAACGCTAATCACAAGGAATCGAATGGCATATGTTGGAACACTTCTTTACGAACCACCCTGTATGATTAGATCTATTATTTTCTCCGGATGTAAGGATTATATCTGCTGAGATCTAATTATATGTGATCATAATATTCGGTTTAATTTTTTGAAATATATTTTATTAAACAAAATATGTTCATTATTATTGCAATATAATTGATAAAAATAATTTTAGATTTATCATGTGAAATTATTTATATAAACTAACTGAACTAAAATGCAAATATTGAAAGAATAAAATTGATAAGTATTTAATAAATCATTTATTTGATTGAATTTATTTCCATAATATATGTTAATATTTGTTAAAAGTTAAGACATCTACTTACTGCTCAAAACAAAAAAATTCTAAGTAAGATTAAATTTTAAATTGTTATTCATATTTTTACAAATATAAAAAAGTAATTAAAATCATACATAACTTACAATCGTTTTTAAGCAAAATAGAGATTCAAAGTCTTAGACTATCTGAAAGTTTGATCGGAGGCTAAACAGACGAAACTCCAGTGTTTGAGAGTTCATACATTCGCAAAAGTTATTATTTTTATATATGCGCAAATTCGTTGCCTATGTCTTACTTATTATAAGTCGTTAAGCGCTTTTACACGGCACCAAATTTAGGGCTCGAGTTTTTTCCGTGACTCTTACTCCATGACCACCACACTGGCCTTTCCGTTTGTTCGTCATCTTCTAGCTTCTTCTCTACCATCCAAAAGACGTTTATGACACAGAAACATTGGACTTAAACAATCATCGGCAGAGCCTCATAGCCTTGATGCATCTCAAAGGGAATATTTCTGATGTACTTGTACCATGTTTTGAGTGAAATTTAATTACTGCTATCTGTTCCACTACAAATTATCAACAGCGGCTAAAAATACGTTTATGTAGAAATATCATATATTTGTCATTTGCCAACCGATTTGCATGAACTTTGATGCGCTACAAACAAGAAAGTTAGCTATCGAACACACAATGCCACTCATTACTTTAATATGGTGAGAATCTTAAAAATTAATTTACGTGTGTATTCTACAACTCAATATATAACATAATTATAAATTAATTATAATTATAAAGGTCATCCAAGAATGGTGAGCAGATGTCATGCTCTTCTAGAGAGCAGGACCGTGCAGTGGCAGAGGAAGTGAGTAACGTTCTTTTCTTCCTCATCATTGGCTGTTTGTGAAGATACTGATCCGGTTATTTCCTAAGGCGCAGCTTCGAATCCAGGATAGCGTCTCCGAGATGTCCATCACCTCCGCAATTTATTTATTTTTCTTTAGGACCATCTCCGCTGAGTTCACAAATGGGGTGAATAGTTCAATGGGCTGGAAAGTTATGGATCACATCCACTTATGTAAAAGTTTTTTTAGACCTCGTGTTTCTCACATATTTTCATTGCCAATTTATGCACAGTATTGATTTCTTGATCATGTATCAAATTTTTCAATAACCCTCGTGTATCACAGCGATTTTTAAAGGATTCTAGCGACCATTATCACTAGCACTTCCGAGCGTCTCTAAGCGTATTCCAACGTTTCCCAGTGTATACTTAAATTTTTCAGAAGAATAACATAAATCAGGTCGAATTCCAAATCTAATTAAAGAAGAAATAGTTTCATAAAGTTGCTTCTGAAGTCATCAGAACGAAATTTCGGAAAATATAGTTTACCATTTATGAAACATCATCACAAACTATAATAACGGATTGATCCAGGAGATTATATTATGATTAATATATAAACGTACAAAATGCTTTACATATTTCGAAAAAATCTGTGATTGGAATGCAGCAACAACTTTTCACGCCAAAAATGTACTATCCTAATGTCCTTTCTAAAATTGTCAAAAATGTTGCGCTACCACAACCCACTGTAGAATAATTCACTTCCATATGTGAAAAATGTTTTTTTTTTCATTTTCCTAAAATTCACCTTTTCGTCAAATTTTCCCCAAAAATCATGTAATTTATGCATTTATTTATTATGTTTTTCGAGTCGCCCATCTTTTTCAAAAAGGCACAACATGTCCAAGTAAAATAGAGGTACAATAATCTATTCTGATTGGTATCTTATTGTTTTTGTAATTTCAAAAGTCGTAAAACAAATGTCTTCAAAAATTATTGGGAATGTTCGTTTAACATACATAGGTAATTAGTTTTAATTATTGTTGCAGAAAATTCATACAAAGTTTAGTGAAATTTATTTTATTGCCGTAATTACAATTTGTTTTAACTAGTAATACTTGTGTCACCTGACTTTACTAATACCTAACGGATAGTCACTAAAAACATCGATCATAGCGGAAAACCAAGTGATAACGACTGGTGTTCTTAACTGAAAAAGTTCGAATTCACTTTGGAGTAATACGCCAATATACATATATAATTTACATGTAAGTGTAGTAGAAAATAAAAGACAGACTGTTTACTTAATGTTTATTTAATTTAACGCTACGTACAATTAAACGAACTTAGGACTAGTGCTAACCTAAGAGACTAAAAATTAGAGGACAAGGCAGATTAGGGGAGACTATTTAGGTGGTGCCTGAGAGAATTTTTACTCAGGTGAAAGTCGAAGGAAGGGAAGGAGTTGGCTCTTCGAAGAATTCTAGTGAGGGGCTCAGAAAGACCGTAGTTGGTTCGATGGTAGGGAGGGCGAAAGAGAGGGGCCGAGCGGAGGTTACGGGGATTGGTGTAGATACGGATCCGCTCAAGTAGAGAATGACAGTCGATCTCGCCGATTAGCAGTTGATGAATGAATGTGATATTGGCAAGGTCCCGCCACTTCCATAGAGGCTGCAAGTTAATAAGCCGAAGGCGGTTATCATAGGACGGAAGGTATTGAGGGTCAGACCAGGGGAGCTCACGTAGGGCAAAACGAAGGAACCTGCGTTGTACAGACTCAATCCTGTTGATGCTAGTAGATTGGTAAGGAGACCAAACTTGGCTAGCGTATTCCAGGAGAGGCCTAACGAAGGTAACAAAGAGGATTTGGCGACGTACGGGTTAAAGAACTCCTTAGACCACCGTTTAACGAAGCTTAGCGCGGAGTTGGTTCTGGCAATCACACTGTCAATGTGTTCACGAAAGTTAAGTTCACTATCGCAGATGACACCTAGATCGCGAAGAGTGGAAACGGAGGGGATAGGTTCGCCAGACAAGCGATAGAGGGGGGGGGGGGGGAGGGGGAGAAGAGGGGCGTTTACGGGAGTAGGAAATGGATTGGCATTTAGAGTGGAGTGGACTGTCAGGGAGTACCAAAGGAGATTCCCTAATCAATGTGTACCACAAACAGGGATATTTTCGCTGGTTTTCCAGAGATTAAGAGAAACCGGAAGTGTGATTTCAAATAGAAAAGATCCGAGATTAGGAACATCGCAAGATTCGGCCAACATCGAACAGTAAATAATCAGCATGGTCAGGCAAAACCCTGAAACGAGTACTAGACGATTAGGAATGTCCTCTGCTAAAGTCCTCTGTTAAAGTGGGTTATTCATCGAGAGAGATTGCATCCATATCATCATATCCCAGTACAAGGACTACTAGGAGGAGATACCGCGAGATGATTGGCTTCTGGAATACGACAACAGAGAACAGGCCGTTTCTAGACCGAATTCTATTCACGAATGATTCGCGATTCACTAATGATGGTATCACAAACTTGCCAACCTTCAAAGCTGGTCGAATACTAACCCATAGAAGAGAAGGACAACATCATTTCAGTCTAAATTTAGTGCTTATTTTTGGGCTGGTTAAAATACTCCTCAAATAGGGAGTTAGAAGGAGGTTATTGATATGCATAAAAAATGGTGGAGGATATTTTGAGCATTTTTTGTAGATAGAATTAAATTGATTTTTAATTTAAAAAAAATTGTTGATGTTAATTTTAATATATTTTAAATTCCGTTTTTTTTTAATTCACCAGAAAACGTTTTTCATGAACAAATTTCCATGTTTTTTCTCTACTTGGATATTTTGTACCTTGTTTGAAAGGTAATAAGATTGGGAATTCGATAAAAAAAATTAAATAAGTGCATAATTTACATGAATTTCGGAGAAAATGAGAGGAACCTCTGAATTTTAGGAAAATGAAAACCATATTTTTCAGCTTCGACAGTGAGCGTACCTGCAGTGTTATATGGTAGGTCAACGTTGTTGGTATATTTGGAGAGCATACTGAGATAGTAGATTTTTGGCGAGAAGTGAATCGCTGCGTTGAGTAGTCCCATTCATGAATCACCCTGGAACTCCCAAATGATTGATATTGTTTTACTAAGTCAGATATTTCATTACACTTATTTCAGCATAAGATATATGAAAAACCCTATATAATATCGATGAGTAGGACTTTGTACTTAGATCAGCATACTGGGACTATTTTGAACACAATTTTATGATAAGAGTAAAACTCGTTTTATTTTCATATACTCTAGCCCACAAGATTGCTATTCAAAAAACAAACTGCACCGCAGAACAAAACATAGAATTTATGCATTCAAATTTTGTGGAAACCATAAAAATAACCAAACAAAACAAATAAAGGAAAACGAAGTACTCCCCGCATAGTGTTCCATTTTTCAACTATTCAAATGAAAAAAATTCGGCTATGTTTTTGACTTATGGCTTTCTCAAGAACTGTAAAAAAGCAAGTCAAGACCCTTGTTCCTTTTTCCAATCTCAACTGAGGTATTGGCCTAATAAATATATAAAAAAGTTTGATTGAATCTCCCTTTCCCTTTTCCCGGAACAATTTGTTTTCGTTTTATAGTGACTACATTTTCTTCTGTTTGCTGCCGAAAGACATATTTTTCATAAAGTATTGCGATAAATATTCCGTTAAAGACCTAAGGCTTCATTGTTCGATCAGCACATTACGTGATTAGAAAATAAGTACATTTTCGGTGAATAAAGAAATATTTTTATAGCATAAAATATTTTGTGACATAATAGAAGGAACCACATACCTACACAGATTGGGTTTCGTTATCAAATGCAATCATTTTCTTTGCCCTCAATACGAATTTACCCGTTCGTTGGTACGCGATCTTAATAACGATTAGTATAAGAGCAACAGCCGATAACATAACAACTCATTAAAATTTTCCTCACGATGGGGTTACGATGGTAGCGGGCTTCTTATCCGTTGACGTGTCAGAGCACCAAGAGTAAAGTACAGGCCGGGTAGTCTGAATTTTGAATAGCCATTTTTTGTTTTGTGAACGAAGCATGTTATGAGATCACGTTGAGAATGTAGAATTTTGGTACCTACCAAGTTCAAGAAATAAAAGCTTTAAGGACATTTTTTCTTGTTCGGTTTTGTGCTTATTTAATTTAATGAATGTTTGATAGCGTTTATCAGCTTAGAGGTAATTTCAAGCAATTTCTTCAATTAGATATGTAATTGTATTGCTATTCTATTTAGCAAATTCCTGACCAGATCACCATGTCGCACTTTATGTTTTAATTAGTCTTAAATAGTCATTCTACAAATTTTTAGATTTCTTAAAATAAAACATCTTAGTCGAAATGACCGCTTACGAAAATAGAGGAGGTAAATATAACGGTTTGTAGCTGTTGGGGTAATGCATATGGTGTTGATCTTGTTGATTTTGTTTTTAATAGACTAGATACAATTTTCGAAGATTTAATAGAAAGTAAAATAGATGTGTGTAAGGATTCTGCGTATGAAAACAATATACCAGTCGATTCCTTGGGGTGTCCTGAGCAAATTTTTGTTTTTGCGTATGTCGACTTAAACAATAATACGATATTTTTTCTCTTTATTATTATTGTTTATTTTTTTAACTGATGGGATTTCTATGTATGCACCAAAATTGTCACTTGGGGGTTTTCGGATTACTGATTGTCAAAATTTACGAATTCAAGGTGTACACTATTTTAAAAACATTCATTTGGGGTCAAAAGTGACTAAAATCTAAAAAAATGTTTCAGTTGCTTCAAAAAATTGTAAAAGCGTATTTTTTCCAACGCAATTTTCAGCATACTTCAAAAAGTCAAATCCATAAGTGACACACGTTTCTATGATAAAATTCACAGTAAAGTAAAGTTAAGTTAAATATATCGGTAAATACAAACGACCGACATCATTTTTTGCATATTCGTCACTTTTGCCCCTAAATTCAACATTTGAAAAAATGCGATTGGAGAAGACCTACATTCTGTTCCTACAATTTTCTTTTCCCAGATGTTTCGTATGCATACTTTCAAGTTTGACAGTTCGCCATACTGAATAAGTAAATATTGGACGCACGCTTTTAAAACAGCGACCCCAAAAAGACTCCAAGTATCAATTTCAATTAAAATTGCATCAACCATAAAATTTGACAGTCCGCCTTCTTATATGCATATATTTATTTATTTCACTTAATACAAGCTGCAAGGAAGGACACGCAGGGCAAAGCGAATCTGCTCTGCATAGATTGAATCTTTTGATGAGTGTGAATTGCGAGGTTGACTAAATTTGACAGGTGTACTCAAGAAGTGGTCTGACAAAGGAGATGAAGAATGACTTGATGACATAAGGGTTAGAAAATTCTTTAGACCAACATTTAACGAGGCCCAAAGTAGAATTAGCCTTGTTAATGTAATTATCTATGTGGAAACGGAACTTGAGCTCAGTATCACATATGACGCCGAGATCGTGAAGGGAAGAGACAAAAGGAATGGGTTTGCCAGAGAGAACATAGAATCTGGGAGATGAGCAGGTGCGCTTGCGGAAAAAAGCGATCATTTAGCATTTAGGGGGCATTTTAGGGGCCTCTGATAGTTCAGTTGTTAGCGCACTGTCCTACCGTCCCAGAGGTTGTGGGTTCGAATCCCACGAATAACCATGGTCTCCTGCGCTACGTGGTAACACAATGGGCCAAAATTGGCCTAAGTGTGCCTTTCTAGGCAGCCACAGTAACCTAACCTAACCTTAGCATTTAGACACATTCAGGGTAAGAACGTTTTTCGTGCACCAAATGCAAAAGTTTTTTAGATCATATTGAAAGAGTAACGAGGCAGATGCACTGAAAATTTGTTTGAAGATTTTCATATCGTCGGCATAAATTAGAATTTCAAAGTGATTAATTATGTTCAGTACATCGTTGATGGACAATATGAAAATTAAATAGCCGAGGTGGCTACCTTGGCGGACACCGGAATGGAATGTGAAGGGGTTAGAAGTCAAGATTTCAAAACGGACTTTGAAGTGGTGGTTATTGAGGTAGGAAGAAATCCATGAAATGAGTCGGGGAGGAAAGCCTAGGTAGCTTAGTGTTATAACGATAATTTTGTAAGAGATTTTATCGGAGGTTTTGCTAAATTCGGTGGCTATAACTTCAAGCTCTGCTCCGTTTTCCATAGCAAGAGGGGGAGGAGGAGGGGTGTCACAAAGGTTATTAATAAGTTGGTGGGAATATGGGATAACATATGAGTTTCGGTAACCATGATAATTAGCAAGAAGACGGTAATTTAAAATATTGCTTTTACAACCTTTCTTTTGAAGTGATGTAATTTCCAAGTATTGGGAAAAATCCCCTCTGAAATAGAGAATTGGAAAAGATAGGTGAGGGGCTGAAGTAGGTGGGCGGCACATTTGCTTAAAACAATGGTGGGCATACTATCGATGCCGGGGTCGAAATTACCAAAGAATGCACTAATTTTAGACCTAAGGTTTCAAATCAGGGTTCTCAAAAACCACTATTACCAATTTTTGGCGAAAATCGTATATTTAAACATTTATCAATACACCATACTGAATTCGTATTCGTATATTCGAACAGAAAACAGGTTTGAAGTTAGCAATTCCGAAAACCACCCGAAGAACCAGTTTTTGTGGATCTGCGGCAGTTTCAAAAAGAAAAAAAAATCGATAATGATCTATTATTACTTTTTATGTCAATCATATATGGTTTGTATGAGCAAGCAGCAAGGAGTATTTGGGAACGGGAACTAAGTCAATACGAAATAGGGAACATATTACCTATTGAGCTGCCGCGCTGTCATCGGCCTTTTCAACCAGGAAAGACCATTCCGTCATCTCAATACGCAATATCCCGCCATATGTGTTATTCCATATGTCGAAACCCAGTATGGAGCTCTGGACCACCATACACCTCGTCGAAAGGATTTTCGTTTCCGGGTCATCCTCCGCCTCGTAGGTGAGAGTGCGGTCTTTAAGGTAATCCCCTTTCATCCGCAAGAGATACTGGAAGGCTCTAGTATCAAGCGTGTCCCCCCAATTCACAGAGTTAAAAGCGTTGCGCACACCTAGACTGATCAGTAGGCATATTGGTTCCCGCGCTCAGTGATTCAGACCGCGTCAACCATCTCCTGGATTTCGTGCATCGTCAACTTCCAAGAGCTGGATGGCCCGCCGTCAACGAGTTTAACACATTTGCTGCGCCCTGGCGCCGTCCGGTTTTGCAGGCCGTGCGAGGCCTTCGTGAGCTCCTCCACTGAGAAGGGAGGAGCCCCGTTTGCCCCACCGATTGCGTGGTTAGGCTCCAGCGGTTCGGTGGCGAAATCATCCCACAACCGCTTTCAGCAATGGTGCTTACTTAACTTAATGATCCTGTGAAAATTCCTCTTCGCCACTTTGGCATTGGTGAATCTGCGGGCTACACCGAGATCGCGTCGATTGACTCGCTGAACCAGTCACCTGAGCCGGAGGCTTTTCCGCCTCAGTTCTGCGTTGTCATCCGGCCACCAGCAGGCAGGAAGTCGTCCTTCCCTACCGGGCTTCATCCTTGGCAAAGCCTATTCCGGTCTGGACCCCCGCAGTACTGGGGACTATGGGCATGGGTCCTGGTGACCAGGGACCTATATAAGAAGAACGTGGTTGTGTTTTTTAACCGAATGGAGTTTTGTCTTACATTCCTGGACAATTATTGACCTAGTGATAAGGTTAAGTAGAGTAGCTAGAGCAGCCATACTGTCGCTTCAAATACCAATCCTCAAGAATGACGAAAATTTCCGCTTGGAAGATCGTGGTCGTTTTTCCAAGGAATTTGCTGTATTTGACCCTTTCATTCAAATACCATCTAGCACTTGTACCTGTATTTGGAGGATACTGACGAGTATTTTAAAGTGGAGGATATTTTAAATACATTAAAAATCGCAAAATTAATAAATCAACGACGTTAATATGTTTAGAGTAATAAATTATCATATTTTATTGCATTAAATTGTCAAGTTGATTTTAGTTCTGCCTTTTATTCGTTTTAAATTATTTCTTTTCATTTTGATTGCAGTTCTTAATAGAGATATTATATATTTTTAGCACAAAATATATGGTGAAATAAAGTAATGTACCTATTAAATTTAACATAAGAATTTGTTATTTTAATATTGGTCTTATCATTACTTCGTGAGGTATATCCTTGAGGTGTAGGTTTCCTATTTCCGCCTCTATATCCAGTCCTATTTTCCCTTATTCATACCACGTACGTTCACGTGCATATGCACACGCGGCCATATCCATTATTTTTATAAATAGTGTAAACACACTGAGGTGACATTGAAACGTATAATTATAATACAAAGATATGTATGTATGATATTATGAAAATATTCACTCTGAGACTTAAACATACAATCTTTTTGAATCGATTTTTTTCGACAACGGCTAGTGTTAGGAAAAAAATACATGCTATAACTTTTTTAGACAATTTTCTAAAGTTAAAAGTTTGATGACAACTATTTTTCCCATAATAGTTACCGTTAAATAACTTTTTAGGAAATATCGTTTTTCGTGATTTTTGGCGACGTGTAACATTTTTTCGGTACAAGAAACTGATAAGGACTTTTAGCATTTGATTTAGAACAACTAACTGAACCTTTCATGCAAAATTCTAACTTTCCGGGTATTTTTTCGTAATTTTATTCTTGGGATTATGGACATATTCATGTGAAATTATTTTTTTTAAAGGTCTTTTTTGTAAAAAGTTAATTCTTCACGGCTGAAATTTCACAGAAAGTAGAAAGAAAGTGAATTTAGAACAAATTTAACACTAGAACTACCAAATCCAGTCAATTTTACTGGTACTCAATTCTTTCCTTCATTTAATTGTATATTTTTGTAATTCTCTTCTGATTTATGCCAAAGTTGAATAGAATTAACAATTGCCACATATTGAAAAACCTTTTTCCATTAATAATTATTTATTAAAATTTGAAAGCGTATTAAATTCAAGGTGCAGAAAGTTGTTAAAATTATAGGCTTGCTCGCCGGTAGTTCTAGTGTTAAATTTATATTTTTGCTTTCAACCGTTGCATTATTTTTGAATTTCGAAATGATTCATTCTAAAAAAATCCATATATTTTCGTTTGTAACTGCTGAATTTAAGTTAAATGGTGTATTTAATTTATGGTGCAATAAGTTTTATCAAAATGGAGACATTTATTACATTCGAGTCAGTAAATAATGTATAAGCATTGAGGTACGTCTTTAATGTGAGAAACATAAGTCGGTGCAAATGCGACCTCGAAAAACTATGGTCTTTACAGAAAATAATTTTTCAAGGCGGATCAACACTTTGCTTATTTTATTTCGCCCTTAGAATATTTTTATCGTAAAACATTAAAATAATATTGTAAAACGTTCATATAAACTCAAAAATTTCTATATAAGTTGACAAACAATGTTATTTCCAACATGTAAAACTCCAATATGTCAGCTATACTACCTAAGTTACCCAGTTTCACCAGGTATTTATATTATAATCACGACTTAATTAAATATTTTTCAACTGCTAAACTCATTTTGCTGTGAAATGCATTGTTGATAAATGCAAATATATTCAGGCAAATGCAAAGAAACTCTTTGAAACGCAATGTATAGTACTCCACATAAATAGACACAGTGTTGAACCCCTTTGACTTTATTGTTTTTTTAAGAGCAAAGCTTAGTTTAATTGTGGAAAACTTTTTGCGGTTTTAAGAGCGTATTGCTTGTAAAATACGTGGAAAATGTAAGAAAGGCGAAATAAAATAGATGCAGTGTTGACCTCTTGTGTTTATAGTTTTTATTAAGAATAAAACTGAGTCAATTTATAAAAAACATTTTGTGATTTTTAGTAGCCTTCTGAAATATAACATTAGTGCAAAAGGAGAATAAATATGAGAAAGGCGAAATAAAATATAAAGAGTATTTATTGATCATTATGAATAGATGTTTTTTTGGCCATAGCTTGTGCTCATCAGTTTATATAGAAAGTTTTGAGTAAGCTTTATACAATTTATAAACTTTGAGTAAGCCTTATGCATACATTATTCTTTTAATGTTTTACATTTAAGTGTGGAGAGTGTTGATCCCTCTTGAAATATTTTTTTCTTTCGCGGGTTATCACTGAAAGGCCGAAAACAAGCGGGAAAAATGTTGGTTCCTCTCGAAGTGGTTTTGTAAGAAGGGTAATTAAGTGAGTTTACAAATTTAATTAATTTTTATAACGTTTTTGGGATGTTTAACAATCAAAACACTAAAAGGTCGAAGAATTATGAAAAGAAGGGTTGTTTCATTTCGTGTGGGAATTTTTTCGAAATGGTATATCGTAGATAATTCAGGATAATTTGTGAACTATTTTACAGCGTTATTCAGCCGCTAACTGGCCTCTAGTTTTTGTTTCATACGTCATATGACTCTTATACTCAAGACGAGTCAAACGAAATCATTGGGGAAATTGGTCTAGAAGTTTACCAGAGATAATATTCATACCCACATACTGCATATACATATTTAGTAGGTAGTTACAACCCATCTTTTCTTGCTTTCTCGTTATCGTATAATAACTAATTTCCTTTTCGTTTAATCTTAATAGGAAAAACTCCACCACAAGTAATTTATTCCACTTCATCCGAACCAAATCGATTTCTCTATTTGGATACAGAGACTATATATATACGTTACCAAAGCTGTATATCCCGGGGGAGATAAAAAATGTTCAAAGACTGCTTTAAAGTTATGTTAGTCATCTACTTTGGGCTTTACCCAAATCGAAGTCTTATTACTTGCACACAAGGGCATACTAGGCCTACTATAGTCGATGACCTATCTCTGAGGTCAATATTTCATACCTTTAGGAATTACATCTTTCGAAGCGTGGGAAGGACAAGCGAGAAAAATCACGGCTATTTTCTACAAAAACCTTTTCCAGATAATCATCCATTTCCCTGCGGATTGAATAACTCGAGGAGTTCCGAAGTTCCCTCAAATGTCCATAAATTAAGGCCAGGTACTTTCATTTCTTATCATTTGAATTTAGCGATGGCAAGTGTATAAAAGAGAATGTTTATCAGGTGACATCAATGTTATAGCCGCAATGGGAGATTCGTTGACAGCTGGATCTGGTGCAGCCGCAAAGTCTTTCATGGACCTGTTTATGGAAAATAGAGGTCTTTCGTGGAGCATTGGAGGACAATACACATGGAGGAATGTGACTACCTTACCGAATATTTTAAAAGTATTTAATCCCAGGGTAATTGTTAAACTACTGATAGCATTCAGATTAACCTAACAAAACTTTCTCCTTACAGCTTGTGGGGTACTCAAGAAACGATGCATTTCCATTCCACCCGGATTCCCAGTTCAACCTCGCGGAGATAGGGGCAATCTCCGCTGACCTTCCATTTATGGCTCAAATACTAGTGCAGCGAATTCGAAAGGACCCTCGGGTTAATTTCAAGATGAGTTGGAAGATGGTCACCATCTGCATGGGTGAGTTTGTATTCTTATAACAAGAATGGCAGCTGGGTTGCAATCGAGTGAACCGGATGTTTGTGATACTCCGTCCTAAGCCGTTCACCCGCCACTATTTTGTCTTATTAAGGCCTGTTGCCAGCACGACTTTATGAATGAATAACAACTTTATGAATAGCATGAAAATAATCAGTTTTATGAAGTGGTATACGCCATTGTCTAGTGAGAGTTGTGATTAAATTAAATTGCGCAAATTAATTTGACGTTGAGGCCTGATAAAATGTAATTTATCATGAAAAAAGTTTCAGCGTTGAGTCTTCTTGATAGTGGGGAATATTGTCTTAGATGTTTTTGATGTGGTCAGGATGGGTAAGTAAATAACAAAAATTTTAATTTTAAAGACAATTGCTTGATTGTAGGACTACTGATTTTGTTATATTTTTTATATAAGCAAGATGTTTTATTCTTACAATAATTATGGCTCCCTCCTTTAAGGAATATAATTATGATATCAAGCATGATTATTATATCAATCTTAGTCGATTTAGCACTTTCTAATTGAAAAAAACTTAATTTTGATCCCGGACTATCATGCCAAAATTTACTAGGAAACATAATTTCTATTTCGTATTTAAGAATTCTTCATTTTTAATTATGAAAATGAGGCTTGAATATAATTTAAATCAGAAGTTTTCGACGTTAAAGGAAAAACAGCTTCAGAACATTCTACAATGATGCAATTTGTAGTTTCTAATAACTATATATTTAAAAGAAAGTGTTCTACATAACAGATACATAATTGATTATACTCCCCATAATTTATACATATATATTGAAATCTTAGCGATACTGTAATACAGCTTTTGGAAAAAGAAGTACAACAAATTTATTTAATATTTAAAGCTGCGGCCTCTACAAAAAGCATTCGCCTGGATTAAATTAACAAGCACTTTTAAATGTTATTCATAACCGTGCTTCGAAAAACAAATATACTAGTGCAGAAAGAGAAGCAAAATTTGTATGTTGATGGTATTATATTAAATGTGCAGTACTAAGAGTAGTAAAGTTCGACAAGATCTACATATCTATCTATCGGGATTGAAGAAGTAAATTCTGATCAATTCAGATCTGATATATATTCTAAAAATTTTGTTGTAATTTTGCCATTATAATAGGAGGTAGCTCTTTGCCTCATATAATAATTGTCAAATTACATCGCGGTGTATTCTTAAAAACTCACACCAAAATAATTATAATGTACATCTAAATTGCTGTAATTCTACAATAATAATGAAGAAGTTTTGCTTCTTAGTTGTGCAGTAATACACAAAACAAAGGAAATTTGTGTTGCGTATTACTCCACTAATAATTTTGCCATTTTACGCCAATGAGTTCCTAAATTTTTCAATCAAATACTCTTCTAGCGTAAAGATTTCAGAATACTTAAAAATCAACAGTACATATTTGAAAGTATTATATCGCAAATTTATCATAAACAAAGCATTAGTAATAAACACAATATAGAATAAATTCGAACAAAGTAACTCTCTTAACAATATACAAATATTGGTACTCACAGAGCTATTTATCTACATTTTGAAAGCGTTTTAACGCAGATATTTCTTAACCAAGAACGTTGATCATATGCATACTCGTATGTTATTACTTCAATTAATTATTGAAATTGTCACATTTATATAAAGATTGAACTTATTTTTGTAACTACTAATTTAATCAAGGACTCACAACAATGATCAGTCAAAAACAGGATTAATTTTCAGTCTCATTTTCAGCTGTGATATTATCGTTAGTGTCTTTTAAGTAAAATTTCATAGTAGCCACGGAAAAAACTCCGCGGTAATCTGCTCACCTGAACATTGTCAACATCCATAATCCTATACCTGTCGTTTTCTAGAAATTGCACATTCTTATAAGGCCCACGATATTTAGGCAATAATTTCTTGTTTATTCCCGTGGTGATAACGGCACTTCTAACTATAATCAAGTCGCCTATACTTTGTACTTTTGAAGAATTTTCTGTTGCCTATTGTAAGTTATTAGCCAGGACATCAAATCTCTTTATATATCAGGAAATGTACGCTCGTCTAAGTACTCTACTATCTGATAACATATCTCGCCCCTTTGAGCCACACCATAAAGCAGCATACTAAGAGTAGTGCCTATGCTTTTACTAATTGTAATTGCCGCCAAAGAATATTTAAATATATCTTCAACGACAAGAATCTCAGAACACCTACTTAGACTCCTTTTATCGCCCCCTTAAAGTATCCTCATTGACAGAATCCTTATTTCTTGATCAGTTTTCTCATTCTGACTTTTACCAAATTAACGGTGTCAAAAACAACCTTGGTCGTCAGCTCGACCTGATATACGAGTATTCTTCTAACCTCCTTAATTCTAGTGTTATTAAAAGTAACCACCTTCTTTTCACTCTTCACCTTTATCACCTTCCTCTCTTCGTAACATTATTTCACGATTCTTCTAACACTCCAATTCGTTTCAAGGCTCGCTCCTACTTTAACTTTCATAAAACCGAATTTGATAAATTAAATTCGCTCTTCATCTCCCCTTGGTGCGACAAACATCGATCCCTCCACAACAAAATAAATAAACTATGGTAATCTTACCTCATTTTTCGTTATAACCCGGACTACTCTTCTTACCTTACTTTCCTTTCTCTCTACACCGAGCATATTTCTTTACGATGACATACGCATGCAATTTAAACTTATTTTTGATTTTAATTTGCATCCCTAACAGCAATTGGCATTAATCTTTTTCTTGTTGCTACCAAAATTGCCATTCTCACGGACGACTACTTGACTTGAACGGGATCGCCGCAGACCTCTTAAAACGGTGTTCTGTCTTCCTCATTCAGCCACTGTCCCTTTCTCTATCTGAAGGTGTTTTACCCCTTCTCGGAAAGATTCATTTATTATCCCTATCAACAAAAAAGGTTGTAAAAGAGAAGTTTCTATTTACCGTCCTATCGCTAAACTTTCCCGAATTCCGAAACTTTTCGAAAGCCTCATCTACGACTATATGTGCTTTTATTGCAAGTCAATTCTTTTCCCCTGCTCAAGACGGTTTCCTAAAAGGTAGATCTCCAGCTACCCACTTGACAGTCTGCGTGTCACGTACACTACAAGCTATGGAAAATGGCGGAGACGTTATTGCCACCGACGATCGGCTACAGTTTCCGAAATATTCCACTTTTAATTTTGACACCGGAATATTTCCACCGCAATTCTTTCTCCCCACATAATATCATAACAAATCGACGACTGTTTTTAACATGCACTCCACTAAACACAGTAACAATTTTGATCGCGGAAAAAACTGAAAAATGACAATAATGAAATATAAACAAAAATGTTCTTACTTGCGTCATCTTTGCGTTATTTTTAAAAAATGGTACACAGACACAAATGCATACTTTTCTCTGCGCGAAAGGATTTTTTTAATGAAAAAAGGAATTGGCCGTGCAAAAAGTAGTAACGTACACGCTTAGGAATTAGTAAAATTATGCAAGGGACAAAGAATTGCACTACAAATATTCAATTTTTAATTTTGACAAAATGTCAAAATTTAAAGATGAACATTTCGAAAACTATAGCCGACCGACAAAAAATTCTCTGAGATCTTTACGTTTTAGACAAAATGGAAGACTTCTGCAAAATTTTATTCGAATCGGGCCGTTTCCCCTATTGCGAACTTGTTGCAAAATTTCCATATTTTTTGCAGCAACTCTAAACCTTTCTTATGAAATCAAACAGGGATTTAGCCTTTATTGCAAAATTTTTTATGAATTTTCTAAAATAAAAGCACAAGCCCGAAAAAATTACTTTACAGTAATAGTACTTTACATCGCTAGTACATTTAGGTATCGGAAAATTCTAAATTGCCTACTGGCAATCGACCAAGTATGAAAAGATTCTTTCAGACACTGTCAGAGGTTAAAAAATATAGTTAACATACCTTTGAAATACCGACGGGGCATTTTTCAGCCCAACACGGATACGTAAATACTAAAATTGCTCTAGTGGGATAATAAATGAAGTATACTGACATACAGAATCTGACATTCGTACGTGGTAAAACCCACTTCGCAAGTCTAAGAATGTTTTCCACTCAGACGATCTAACAAATTTTCGATTATAGGTAAGAAGTAGTTATCCTTAACTGTATGTTTATACGGATATTCTTATTTTCCCAATCTTTTTCTGAATCAAAACAATAGGGCGAGCTATTTTCCTAATAATTTTCCCGTTCAAGAGATCATCTAAAATCCTTTCAAATTCCTGTTTCTGATGGTACGACAAACAATGTGTGTCTTTGCTCAGATTAATAGTCATTTCGCAAGCTTCAGGGTTAAAATCAACGCAAATTTGAGGGTTACATTTTTGTAATACAGTCTTAGTCATTTTTTTTTCAATTCATAAGAAATTTGGTCATTAATATTATAGCTAGAGCTATAATGTCCTTATTATCAGTAGTGGTAATGCATAAAATTTCTGAACCAAAAATTTCGTGTTCTTCTTCAATTTGTTTCCAACTATCGTTGCGTAGCTCCTTTACAAATTTCCCATTAACCATTTTGTTTTCTTTTTTATCAATATTTAATATTAAATTGCAAACGGATAGGGACGACCTAAAATTGCGGGATATTTCATACTTCAATTTTTACAACGAACATTTCTAACTCGCCTAACATACCATTAAATTTTATATTACCTATAATTCTTCTCTGTCTCATAGTCTACCTTGGTGATAACGTGCGATGGTACATAAATTTCCTGATGAAACGAATTGCACTTCCTGTGTTCAAAAGAGTCAATAACGTGAGTGTACAGTTTTCAAAATTGTAGCATATTTGAAATTTAAATTCGTTTTGTATATAATAGGCATACCCATGATTGAGAGGGCCCCCTCCGGTACCTGCATCTCAGACAATTGTGACATCTCCTTCTCCAGGACACTCACTAGTCCTGTACGCTACGAATCTGGGATCACATTGATGACATATTTTATTAAATCTGCTCCTTCAATATTTCCAAAAGAAGCAAGTTCTTGCATGGACAATCGATAGTATACCCACCATTGTTCTAAAGAAATTTGCGGCCCACCTACTCATCTATCTCTTCCAATTTTCTCTTTCAGAGGGGATTTTTTCCCGATCCTTGGAAGAACTCTTACATTACTACTATTCACAAGAAAAGTTATAAAAGCAATATATTAAAGCACTGTCCTATTGCCAAATTATCATGGATCCCGAAACTTTTCGACAACGTTTTCTACGCCTACACGTCGTTCCACTATTCAATTTTCTTATTGTCCATCAATGATTTGGAGAACATAATTAATCACTCCAAACGATCACCTTTGCTCGTAAGTACAGCTCCAAATCTCGCAGATCGTGACCTCTCTGACGAATCCATTCCTTCTATCACTTCCCTTCGCGATCTCGGAGTCATCTCGGAGCTCAACTTCCGTTTCCACGTAAATTATTCCATTAGCAAGGCCAATTCTGCTTTGGGCTTCGTTAAACGCTGATTTCAGGAATTCTCTAACCTTTATGTCACCAAGTCGCTCTTCATCTTCTTTGTTAGACCACTTCTTGAGTATGCCTGTCCAGCGCAGATTTATCCACTTTGCCCTGCGTGACTTCCTTCGGACAGGTCACCACATTTTTCCCTCTTATGAAAACCGCCTAGAAGTAATCAACCTCCAGTGCCTCGCCCTACTTCGAGATGTTGCCAATATTGTCTTCATCCACCAAGACCTAGCCGGTTCCATTGACTTCCCTGACCTCTTTTGCAATATATCTCTTAAGATTAACACCCGTAACGCAAGATCTATCCCTACCTTTCGCCTTGAAAGTCGTTCCCTTCGACCCCTTTACCGGAATGCTGTGGATGGTCAATAACTCTGCCGCCTTCGATTTCCATCTCACCAAAACCTCCCTTAAGCATACCCTATACTTGCCTAACCCAACCCTTCAATGTCATCCTGTCTCCACTTCTCCCTAATCTAGTCAGAAGTAGGATAATTTAATTTAGTTAATTAGCTTTGTTTTGTTTATCTTTGTAACTTATATTAAGCTAAATAAATAAATAAATTTCTAACCCATTTTTGTATACAAAGTTATCATCTCCTGTGAATCGTACAAAGGATTCCTCTATGTTTTTAAAATTAAAATTTGTTTTGTGATCTGTGATTTTGCTTTTGCATATGTTAATTCGGCAAGTTGTCGTCGTAAAATTAAAATGATTTAAAGAGCAACTGTAGGAGCTGCAGGAGGATTTAAAAAAAATGATCGTTGGGCTACCGCCTAAATGTGTTATACTATTGCTTCCAGGTGTTCAGTTAAAATCGATTGATCGATTCTCGGCTTTAACTTGTAGAATCACATTGTAACAGTTCTAATTTTTCTTTTAACAGTGACACAGAATTGGCCACTATAAAGAACGACTCGATTTCTTGTAACTGTTTTTTTTTGTTCTCTTCATAAATTACGGTTCTGGGGAAAGTTTACCCACTACATAACTCTACGCGAAGAATTTATGTAAGAAATTCTCTATTTTTTGTTATGCGCCTATTTGTATGCATACGATTTTAGGTACATGTATGAGTCCAATGAGTTCCAATTTTAGTTAAAATGTCTTAATCTTCCGACTCTTCCGAAAATTAACATATTACAATATAAAACAATTTGAATTGCCACAAAACGCTCAGCTTAGATTCATAATATCATTTCTGATTAACTGTAGGAGGCTGCGCAGAAACTGTAGGAGGTTGGGCAGTGAATAAAACAAACGCATTGTACAATGGTCAGAACTTTATTGCTCAGTCAGTCCAATCACAAAATGCTTTAAACTTAAATTTTTGAAGTGCACTCAGCATTGATAAAGGAAAACGAAGTTAAGATTTTGCCTTTTTATCCGCCTACCGAGCATTTCTTCTTACAAAGGACAATGCAATTCTATTAAATCTTCAGAATTTTCTTGAATCCCGTTTTTATTTCTTGGGTTAGACTTTAATTCGCGCAAAAAAAGAAAGATTTCTTGCAGAGATGGCATTAAATTCTTATTCCAAGAAGTCTCGTAATAAGGGTTCAACAATTTTGTGAACCCCAACATTTGTAAATAATTTTCTCTGCATAATAATACTAACTGTACTTTCTACATCATGAATTGTTTTGAAGTCAAACTTCTTAAGCGGCGATTCTATTATTGGACGAGAACTGAGAGTGAAAGGACGCATCACTTTTCATCGCATTCCGTTAAGAGAGAGAGAGAAGAAACATATAGGCAGAAGGAAAAAGAGAGCATTGTATATCATCGGCGTCCCCCTTTTGTGTGGTCGTTCATCTTTACTCTCACTCATACGCTAGTAGGTGTTGCAACAAAGATCACAAATACAAGATGTGACACCGTTCTTGCAAATTCTGCTAAAAGTAGTTAGTTATAAAGGGCTCACGTGTGAGAGGAAGACAAAAATTTAGGGGGAAGTGGAACGAAAATTAAAACCAAGTTTCACCATCCAGAGCAGCGCAAATGCTCGAACTTAAAAATGCACAAAAAATGTAAACTGTTTGTGGTGCCTGCCTCTTCCCTATTCTCGATTCCATATTTTCCTATACCTGAGCATTGTGCGGGGACAGCATTAACACCAAAAATTGCATGATAAAAAACCGCTGCACATTTAGTCTATACTGTAAGTGTGTAGATAAGAATTTTTGGCTGCCTATTCTTTTTTCTTTCGTTCTTATTGACATTTAGATAAAGCATGGGAAGCAGTAGTTCTTTGCTGTTTTATCTAATGGGAAAAATTTCCCCAGGAAGTTTTAGAAATTGCATATGGATTGTACTTGATTGTACTTTGATCTTCGCTGCTGTTGCAAAGTGAAAGCATTTTTCCGCTGCAGCTTTGGCTTCATAAGGGCCCACACATTTTCAATTGAATTAGCATCAGGACTGAGGGCCTCTCCATGACATGGAGAGGTATATGGATGACTTCTGTGTTTTGGATCATTGTGTTCTTCCAAGAGCCACGATCGGTTTCCTGTTCCAAACCAAGAATTTGTAGACTTTAATAAGCCGTTTTTTAAATTTCCGGAATCTTTTCTGCATTCAGATTTCCAGTAAAAGTAATCAATTTTCTAAATCCTTCCGTACAGACGCATTCCCACACGTGAACTTTTATTGGGTGTTTTACAGTACGTATGATATAATGTCGTCCTTTTTTTACCCGTACTCCTTTAGGTCCTTGATATGCCCAAAATGATAATTCGTCAGTGAACGCGACGTTTGTCCAATCGCGGTTGAAATTTTCATTAGCCCATTTCAAAGGGTTTTCGATGTACTTTTCGGATAAAAATGGTTTGAATGTAGTACTGTGTGTTTGATGGAATTTTACCTTATTCTTTGGCGTATGGTATAGAGAGACACGTTTATACCTTTTCCCGTAATTGCTTTTAGCTCGCCTCAGCGTCATTTCTGGATCCTTTTCAAAAATCTGTAAAATAGCGATGTCATCTTTTTATGATGTTTTTCTTGTTTTATCCGTTCCTGGCAAGTTGTCGACGTTTTCTTCCTCAGAAAACTTCTTACACCACTTCTTTAGAAAAGACCTTTAAAACAGATCTTTCTTAATATATCTTGCTGCCTGAGCATAATTCTATTTAGGTCCTTTCAACATGAAGGCGGAGAAACACAGCTTCTAAACGTTTATAAATTAAGGCACTCATGTTGAAAATCGATCTTAACAGTAGAAAGTTCAACGCAAAATGAGGCTTTAAGCATAACGCGCATATATACAGGTAATACTAATCCCCTCCAATTCAAATATTTCTATTTCTTACTCTTTCTTTCTGAGAAATTGTCGAAACGCTCTTACCAAACAGACTGTATAATATATATATTAAATAAAACAAACCCTTCAGTAAACAGTTTACAATTTATATATGTATTTGATATACAAAAAATCATTTAAATCGGTTATCTCTCGAAATTCTTTCTATGAATCTAAATCGTGCTAAATAGTGCGCCCCTATTTTAGGTTATATTTTCAAAGCTTCAAATCAATTAAAAACATTTTTGTTTCTTCTGGAATTTGTACATAGTTTGCTATGGAAATGTTTATTATTTATTACTTATTATATTGACAAGATGTACTAATATTTTTTTGCATGTTGCTTATGCAATTGTTAACCTTTTTTTTAAGTCATTGTCATTTATCCAGATATCTTCAATCATTATCAAAGTCATGCATATTTTTGCATGTATGGTATGGTGCTCCATCCTCGACAAAAGTGTACTCACTAACGGCATGCTGACGATTGTTTATATATGGCAATAAATCATTATTCAGAACGGATATGTACTAAACGCTTTCATGGTTTTATTAACAAAATAAATCGGCCCTGATTCGAGATGATGCCCCAAAAACATTTATATATATTAATAGATATATTTTAGATTTCACTAAGCCTCTGTGCTAGTAGTTTTTATTAAGCTTAGTCCAAATTAACCGTTGTTTTCAGTTAATTTAAGTGTTTTTTGCGGGCTGTCGTTCGACACTTTTACCATAAGGAAAATGTCCACCCCACCCCCATTCAGTTGCTGCACAATTTCTCTGACTTCCTTTTTTTTCTTTTGTCATTTTCAACACTTCTCTTTCCGTTCGTTCCATTATTTTTAATTTTCTTCCGCAGTTTTTTTCTTTTATTTCTATCAATTTCGAGATAATCTTTGTTTATTTTTGCGATTTGGGCTAATCTTGTAACACTTTTCCCTAAAATTTCTCACTTTGCAAATAAGCATTAACCGCTGCCTTTTTTGTTGACGAAATATCTCCTTTTTTAGCTTATTTTGCATAAATATTTACCAAAGTTTAATTTAAAATTAATTTTGAGTAATTGTATGATAATTTATTTTTTTTACTAACAAAGTGCTAAAATTTAACAAAATTAGAAGAAAATACTTTGCTCTTCAACAGAAATACTTGTCTCACAGACTTATATCGCCTTATATCGACCTTCCGTTGGCCTAAAGTTTTGGAGAGTTCCCTAAAATAAAATCACAAAAAAAAACTCAAAAACCCCAACCTTGCAAAAAGAGAGGGAGAAGAGGGCTACTACCAACATTATCCTAAACAGTTTTTAGCCTTTTTAACTTTTAATTAATTTTTCTGCTTCTTTACTATCTTCTATACTTCTGTCCCAAAATATGGTATAGTGATTTTAATATCATTTGTTGTCTCGAAATATGGCATATATTTAGGAAAAAAATCAAATAAAACTAAAACTAAATATAAAAAAAAAATATTAACTTCATTTAATTATCACAATTTAACTAAATACAAATAATTAAAAAAAATAATACACAAATGGGTTTATATTGTTGTGTTTATGTTTTCTTTATTTTCAATGTCTCTTATAT
The DNA here is from genome assembly GCA_963969385.1 of Philonicus albiceps. Lineage (NCBI taxonomy): Eukaryota > Metazoa > Arthropoda > Insecta > Diptera > Asilidae > Philonicus > Philonicus albiceps. The sequence continues at coordinate 16,028,732 of OZ017773.1, forward strand.
TGTTTGGCAATTTAATAAAAATGAAAAACGGGTGAATTTCCGAGAAAATGTTGACAAAATGAAAATGAAAATCATTTTTTCCTCTTTCGAAAATGAGTGCAGATACCTGTAGTGACAGATGTTGACATTTTTGAAAGGAGATTGGGATAGTAGATTTTTTGCATGAGTTCGATATAGCTGCGTTGAGTAGATCAAAAGATAAAAATAAAATAATGATGTGCATGCCATGGAAAATCCGAATTTACGAATTCTCAAACGATTAAAATGTCCCTCTGTCGCATAATTTCTTTTTGTTTGGATCAGATCTTTCATTTGACTTAATTATTAACCACCATCATTAACTAGACTCATTTAATAGTATAAAAAAAAACAAGGATTTGCATCACGAATGCCAATTCTCGTCTTTCGTTTACTTGTTCGGAAAAAAAACATTTCACCGATGCATTAAAAACCGTCAATTCCTTTCAAAATTTCATTTATTCCTGGATAACATGCGTATTTGAAACTACCAAATACATTTTCGACCGAGTACTTGCTGTACACAAGTAGTGCGCTTCGCCATCATTTTGATTATTTTCGAGCGCTCGATAGGATATTCATGTCCACCAACCGAACGCCTTGTCAGTAATATACTCGTACTTCTCGTGCTCCGAATCAGAGAATTATAAATTCCAATCATAGGCGACTAAAATTTTAATTTAAAGACAAAATACTGACCACAACACGTTACAAGATTAAGTTCCAAGGTTAATGAGAATTCGCAAAGTACATGATGAAACTACAACAAATCATGTGAACCACGTTGGCATTAATGAAAATTATATCCTGGACAATGGAACAGTGCGCAAAAAACTTCCAGACGATAAGTGGTTTGCAGCTTCACGAGATATCAGATGGAGAATTATGAAATCTTCTCATGATGAGGACACCTTGGAATACAACGTACGCTACAGAAGTTGAAATAAAATTAGTGATTCTCTAATATGAAACAGGTAGTCACAAAATATGTTAACTCTTTTAGAACTCGCATCTTGAATATTCTGCGCCATTATATTACCTTACCGTACGTAGTTAATAAGTACTATGAGTACTATTTAAATTGAATCATTTGTCACGTAATACCGTACCGGCTCTTCATTAAATCATGTAATATCATCATTGTCTGAGGGAGCAAGGTTCTTGTACCATAGTCTTTGTCTTATTAATGTAAAAAACTACATTTTCCAAGTTTCAATTTGTTAAAATAATTCCTGGTAAGCAAAATATGGCTGATTATTTTGGGTATGTGCAAAGCTGCGGACCGCATGAGAGCCTTTTTATTTTTAAAGGAGTAGACACCTTCATTTCATCTATCGAGGCTATGATGTATTTTGTTCAGTGGCTCGTAGAATAAAAGAGTCTGAGACTATAGCGATATCAAGCATTTAACTTAGTACTTCTCTATAGCTAAAGCATTCCACTTAGTATTGTCTTTGCTCTGTAAGAGAATTGGTGCATTGGTTGTTTTTTGATTGACGATTCCATTCTAAGTGCTGCTGCTAGTGTCTGTCTCTCTCTTTAATTATATCAGAGTCGATCTTGTCATACGTCGAGCTCAACGTTTGATAGAATTGCGGTCTGCTATGAGTTCCCTTATGTGATTTGACAGATTCCTATAGATTCATCTTGGTGAGTGGAACACATTTATTGAGAGTTTAATCAGGTTCTGTTTTGGACGTGTTGCCTTCCTCACATCAATAATGGCGTCGATGATTTGCTGATATCATTCGAATGCTCTGTCATCTTGTTAGAATAGTCACATGTTATATATGAGCTTATTTCTCTCTCAATGTTGACATGAATAGAAAGTATCCAGGATATGTGGTCTGATGAGATTGATTTAATTTCAAAAAAGGCTCCTGTGTCTCTAATCTGCCTGAGATCGCTAGTGATGAGAGCTACATCCAGAATTCTAATATCAAAATATGTATGTATTGTATGTATGTGTCTGTGTATTGTGAGACTGACCGTAAAGGGTCGGATTTTTCGACGGGCCAGAAAAATCCGACCCTTTATGGTCATCTCTTTCCGCTGTTGGAGTCGATTGGGCGGTTATATTGGCGTAGTCTGCATAGGAAAATGCAAGCTCTTTAGCCTGATCGGTGCTTAGGATAGACGGTAATATGTAGTGGTCCTCTCGTTCGGCCTTCACTTGCTGGGCTTCAATGAATTATCCCCACTTTTCTTTTGCCTCTTTGAATCTTCTTTAAAAAGGGGGAAGTTCGCTTGCTTCGCAATGTTGTCTGGCTCCTTAAAGTTAGCGCAGATCTCAACGGACTCGGTATCCGTGTTGTTGTGCTTTTTGTGGTGACAATGAACTTGCATGTGGCCAAATTGGAAACAGAACTTGAAATGTGTTATTGCGTCCCCGTTTTGACCGTTCATCTCACTCCGCTCCTATTCATCATCTCGCTGCAATCACTGCTGGTTTAGCATCACATTCATACATTCACTACTTACGCATTCAGACTTTATTGCCCCTGGCGCGTTGCAGATGGAGAAGGAAAAGATCACTCTTCAGAAAAATATAGGTATCTATTATATAATCATTTACCTACAAGAGGGCTTTTTTCCTTTACATATCTTTAGACGATTAATTGAACTTCAATTCTTACGACACGGCCAATGTGACCTATCACTGTCCACAAAAAATTATACTTGTCTTCCATTTTAGTCAACATCGTTCTGCTCCTAATCCTGTATAAATACAACATAACCCGTGTACATTTTCGACACATAGTCATGAACATTTTCGACATATGGTCATTTACATTTCCGACATATATCGGCACGCAATCATGTAAATTCTTGACACATAATTTAACTATAATATATAATGTTCGACACTAAGTTTTTAATATATTTACGAACCTATAATTCATGCCTTCCAATTTTAATTAATTAATTATGGTTTATTTTTTTACTTTTCATATTCAACATTTAGTCCCTTCCCTATATAGTATTTGGCTATATTTTTTATATTTTAATTCTGATAATTAGTATCAATATTTTATACTGACGAATAATCCTTATCGACAATTACACTTCTATCATTGGTCAGCTCCGCCTTGACTTTATATGGGTTTTTAAAATGGGGCTGAACCTTCCGCTGTTGATCCGAAGCCATGTGCTCCTCTCTAATCAGCACAAGATCTCCATTTTCTTATTTTGGGGTTATTTATAGACCCAGTCAAATTTCTTTGCTTGATAATGTTATTACTCTTTTATTTTATTCCTTCTCCTGTAATTCTGATAATAGAATTTCCTCTTCCTGGTAAATTTCAATTGCTTCTTGTATCGCAAGCAATAACTTGTTTCTCAGAAAGTTGCGAAGCTAATAAGAAAATAAAATTTCTTGTGGAGAAGCTAAAGTTGCTGAATGTCCAAGATTGCTTTAATGCTCACTCAATAGCGCGAATGCCTTTGTCCCAATCTTTTCCGTCTGATACTTGATCATAATAGCAATAGTCGTCTAAGTTATTCCAAAATAACGCTCCACCTACCCATTCCCACGTAGAGTCCGAACAGCGATTAATCCTTACTTCATTATGTTTTCTTCATAAAATTTCTTGAATTCATCCGTCGCGTGCAGCCACCAGAAGAGGACAGTTGTGATAGCACTGGACGGACCCCTAAAGTAAATCTTAGAACCATTTGGAGCTCCTGATGAACCGTTCTAAGGCCCTGAAATTCATCAATCTCAGATAGGAAAGGTCTTCGAAGAAAGGTGAGCTCAGATGTCGGGTTTTACTAAGGCTCTGAACTGAACAATAGCGGAGGAAATGAATGACATGCTCTCCTTTCTTCGTATCAGTTCAACTCCTATAAAACAAACTACACTCTGTGACGACCATAGAGTGAGTATACACGCCCATCTTAATAACTTTCTATTAATTGTCTAATTGTTATCTGACCGATCTTAATAACTTCTCAGTTAATTGTTCAAGTTGGTTTCAATAAATTTCTTACACGCATCTATAATACCGTTGAAATGGTATTAGTTCCCGGTCTGATGCGCAAATATATGTATATAAACCTGGATTCAACAAATCCTTTTTAGGGTTCCGTACCACAAAAGAAAAGCACGAGCTCTTCGTTGTCTGCCTATCTATCTGTCTGTTAAGAATCGTTTTCTCAGGAACGCGGGGAAGTATCAAGTAGAAATTAATGTCAAAATAATATAAAAATCAAAATAAAACTAATATATACTCGTATATAAAAAAAAATATTTACTTACTTACGGATCAACTGCAATCTTTGTCGACGGTTGACGTGACAGCTCTTAAGACAAATTGCAGTGGGAGTGAAAGACATTATTCAATGATAACAAATTTAGAATAAAATATCAAAAGGAAGAATATGTCTTCTTTATTTCCTTTTTGATAATTCTATTGAGAGAACAATTCTTATATAAATACCAGCGAACCTGCACGGGCTTGTGGATGAATGGGGGAGGTTATGTGACGAAGTTTTAGTAGATATCTGCAGGTGGGCACCACTTCAGGCTTTAAATTAGCACTGCGATATTAACCTTTATTTCGTGCATTATAAAAATGCGCTAAAGTTAAATATGTAAAGGTCCTCCTCAAAGATTTCCTATAACAAGATGTAACATTCGTGACGTTTTTCGTTATCTTTTTTCGACCTTGCTCCCATTAGGTGCAAATTTTACTAAAAGTAGATAGTAATGAAGGGCTCATGTTTGAGATAAAGAAAAAAATTTAGGAGGAGAGGAAAGGAAAATTCAAACCATGTTTCGCCAGTCAAAGCAACATACACGTTTGAAGACTTTATCGCGCCTTTAAAAATTCGCAGTGAAAATATGTAAACAGCCCTCATATGTATATGTGTGTTGCCTGATTCTTCCCCATTTTCAATTCAGAATTTACCTATGCCGGAACATTGAGGACGACACTAACACCATGGATACATAGGTACCCAGCGTGGCAAAGATTTTACTACGACTTTAAAAAGTCGTGGTAAAAGAACGCTGGACATTATTTCTTATACTGTAAGTATTGTAGATGAGAATATTTGGCTGTTTATTACTGATTTGATCTCTTGTGACTTTTCGGAATTTTTAAAATTTTAGTTTCCAATAAAAACAAGTTCAAAACTCAAAAAAATAAAAGAATAAAAAACATCTAGTAAGGTATAATAAATCTAAAAGTTCGTAGAATGATTATTTAAAGCTAAATTAAATACAGGGTGGCCCATTTAAAATTGGAATTTCTTTTTGTTATAAAAAAACGACTCAATATTTTTCAATGGTTGAACATTTATTTGAAAGGTTGTTTTATGTCCTTTATTTATGAAAAACAATTACGGTCAAATGACCACCACGGCTGACTTGGCAGTAGTCCATTCGGTCCACCCAATTTATGAGTACATTTTCGATTGTGTCGGGCCTTATGTCAGCAATAGCAGCTTGAATCTCGTGCTTGAGGTCTTGAATTGTTTCTGGTTTGTTGGTGTAACATTTATCTTTCACTGGTCCCCAAAGATAATAGTCCAACGGTGTCAAATCGCAACTTCTTGCCGGCTAAATCACATCACCATTTTTGCTGATTATTATGATTATTTATTTATTTGATTTGTGATTTCGATCGATTGTGGCGTTCGCTGTATGGCATGTAGCGCCATCCTGTTGAAACCAAATATCGTCGAAGTCTTTGGCTTGAATTTCCCTGAAAAACAAATCGACCAACATTGCATTGGAGCGCTCGCCATTGACTGTTACAGCGGCTCCGTCTTCATTTTCGAAGAAAAATGGGCCGATGATGCCGGACCAAAATCCGCACTAAACAGTCTTCCGTTGTGGGTGCATTGGCTTTTCTACGATAACGTGCGGGTTTTCTGTGCCCGAGATGCGACAGTTTTGCTTATTAACATAACTACCGAGGTGGAAATGAGCCTCGTCCGAAAAGACAATTTTTCAAGGTTTTTACGCAAAATTCGCATCAAAGAAGTGCGTGCAATGTCCAAATGTTGAGAACGATGTCGAGTTGATATTGATTCACGTACACTTTGAGCAACAGCAGTAATGTTTTTAATTGAGCGCACCGGACGAGTACGTACACGGGTTGGTTTATGCATCAGCATTCCAATTTCACGAGCTCGCTTCACAAATTGATCTATAAATTGGGTTTTTGGAAGTGTTTTTTTTTAACTTTTATTTTCAAATTTCTCACAGTTTGAGTAGAAAACTCACCACTTTGGAAATAAGTTTTTAATATTTTCCAACTTTCTTCAAGCGAATACCGTCCCATTTCGTAAATGTCAAACCTTAAACTAAATTTTTGTCAAGTCGAGAATAACATATAATCAACTAAACTTCAAATTACCGGTAGTTCAAATTCTAGACACTAGATGGACCACCCTTTATTAAATAACCATTTGTCGGATTTGCCCCAGTTACAACCACAAATTCTTACTTTTTAAAATAAAAAAAAAATTTGTTTTTTTCTTAATAGTTATGTATAAAAAACATTTACAACTTTCAACATTTTAAAAGTACCTTAAAAATTCATTATACAAAGATTATCTTAAAATGGATGATTCTTGGCACTATCGAAGCATATACTTTACGAAATATATGTATATTCAGATGCGAATACAAGGGTGAGGGTAAAAAATAATAAAGAGAGAAGAGAAATATAGTGTTGGGATACTTTCAATAATTTACTTTTAGATTTACTTGTTTGAAACAAAGTTCCAAACGAATAAATTTTCAAATATTCAAACAAAATTATTTGTTTATAACAAAGTTTTTATCATATATATGTATATATATATATATGTGAGTTCTGTTTTTTTAAATACAATTATAATCTGTATCGGATTTGAACAAAATTGTTTTCGTATTCAACGAATTTTAATCGGACTTTTTATAGAATTATTATCTAGTTTCTTCCTAGTTCTTTGTGTGTTAATTTGAACAATGTCAAATTTAAAAAAAAAAACTCTTTTTTATATTACATTACATTAACATATATAGTTTTTTTCTTGGATGAAAACCATTGAAAACTCTCTACGGTTTTGTATACTGAGTGGATTCTCTCTCTCTCTCTCTCTCTCTCCCTTACAAGAATTATATTTAAAGCTATTATATTCAAATTATCTTTATATTTTTCGAAAATATTTGCCCAACAAAACAGAAACTCTAAAGAACTTTTGAGTTTTTCCCTTCCAATTTCCTATTACTCGTAAGCTGGTGCTCCTCTTTCGTAGATTTCGTGTAGTTCTTGTGCGATGCAAAACTTTAATGAAAGATGGAAACATGCATCATTTCTCAGGTGATCGAGACGGTTGTGTACCCATAAGCCAAAGCTTACGTGAAGTTTTCCTTTGTTTACACATAAAAGTAAATTGATTATTGGATGGTGTTATTGGATGCTTAGACCCTTCCAAAAGGGATACTATTTATCACCTTTTGACGGATTTGATACATTGGCCTATATCGGGTCTGTTAACAAGTATCCTCGCTTTTCGTGTTTTGTATGTACCCGTAGGTAGGATATTCAATTTTTCAACCACTTTCTTCTTTTTTTTTCATTTCAGGTGGAAATGATTTTTGCACCTTTATATGTACCATGAGAAATCCAGAAAGTTTACCTGAACTACATCGCATAAATTTATTGAGGGCTCTTAGGTATATCCGAGATAACATGCCAAGGTGAGTTATGAATCCTTAAATCAAAGATAAAATGTCTTATTCAATACTGATTTGTCAGAAGAGAAAGGTAAAATTTTAACCTAATAAGGTTTTTATGGAAGGAAGAGAGAAAAGAATATGAGAAATTTGACCCGTGCGGCCAACTGCAATAATGAAAAAAATACATACATATATGTCGCCTGACAGGTCCTTTTTATATACTCATACGACTTTATATTATAGCGATAAATCTAAGAAGAGGTTTGCAATAAAGTGTGGTATTGAGTGTAGTTATTTGTTTTTGGAGTAATTACATTTACATGACAAGTAAATTATGTAAAGAAACACTCGTAAAGTTGTGTACTATTAGTAACAATTTTTTGTTGCGTCGGAAAAAAAATTTTATTATTTACTTGTATATCACTTATGGCAAACAATCTACGATTGCATTGCACGAATCATGAGGAAATTAATGACAAAAATTTAGTGAAAATATAAAATGTCTTTAAAGTACATAATTCTACTATTTGTACCGTTTAAAATAATGTAACAAAGAAATGTTTCAGATTCCTGGCTAATATATTTCCTAATATCGAATTTTATTTTTGGGATATATTTTTCTTTAATTTTTTCCTACAGGTTTTATTATATTCACCGGAACTGTTGCGATTTCCTTGTTTTTGTTTCCTTTGTTTTTTTTTTGTTTCTTCATTGTTTTTGGGGTAATTCTTGCAGTATTTTAATTTTTATAATAAATGTATTTACTGATGAGAAAGTTTGCGTATTATGTCCTGACAATTTGGTAGTATCGTTATTTGAAAACAATGGTAATAAATCATCTGCTAAATAATTTGTGTTCGTTCCATAATAGTTTAATAGTTTAATAGAAAGAAAAACTTTAAAATCATGAGAATCTGTTAGTTTTGGCATTTTCTTATTGTTTTTATTTATTTATTTTACTGGATATGGGAGACTACACTGTGGTAGCACGGAACTTTTTCCAGAAAATAATTTATAAATTATGAAAGATTTTCTGATTTCATTGATAATTTCGTTGATTACTTAAATTCTTTGACTTTTTCCTCCTTTCCAGAAAATAGCCACTCTCCAACTCAATTCACATTTATCTGCGCATATTTAGAAAAATTAATAAATGTTATTTTAGATATACAAAATTTGCGTACATGAACTACTGTATTTAAATTTTTATTATACGTATCAAAAACTACGTCATATTGACGAATATTACCGAATGAGAATTTTTATTGTTTGTGCTGGAATTTTCTTTTGTTAGTTCTCCAATATTTTATAATAGTGTTTATATATTATAAATATTTTGTAATATTGGTATTCGAATTTTATAATATTGCTTTTAATTTTTAATACTTTTTATTTTATTTTATTTTGTTATTGAATTTATATTATTAAAAATTGAATAGTAGTAGAAGATACTATCGGGCAGTTTACTGGTATGTTTTGCAGAGAAAATATGAAAATTGGAAGAAGTTGGTAACTAGGATTTTTGCATTATCAAGCTACTAGTTTTGCAATTATTGTATAATAAGATGGAACAATACTTTTTACAACATCTGTTAACTCATGCATGTAAATTGAGAACCATGATGATGTTCTTCTATATAATTGAACATTTTTCCCTTTCATTCGCTAAATTTTGATCCAATGGATTATTAGTATTCTGACTGGTTACGAAAAAATTGTCAACCATTTCTTGTGATATTTTGCGCCATCAGATATAAATAATACTCAAAACTAATGTGCTCTCTCACTACTTAATAAAAAAAGACGGAAAATAGGCGTTTTGTACAAAATTATTTTATCGTGAAGCTTAGTAAGTAGTTTCGTTATAACTATCTATATATTTAAATCCTAGAAAAAAAACAGTCAAGCTTCCTACGTAGAAACTTTATAAGTTTTACTTAAATATATAATATTCTCCACAGAATTAGAAGTTAATGATTCCAATATTTTTCTTTACTATATTATGAGAACTTTCTTTGTTTCATATTTCACCATTCCATATTAGTGGGAAGGCTTTCATGTGCTAGTCAGTCAGCGAGAAAGCACACTTTGGAAAGCCATACATTTTTATTGTATTAAGTTAGAACCCCAATTTTATGGCAGGACTATGAGGCTAAAATTTTAGTTTCGGTATTACTCGTAATTTCAACTCTACTTATACCTGTAACCGTTTTTTCAGAAAAATTATATCGACAGATACCATTATACATATAGTATGTCGTCGATTTAATGTGCCGCGCAGTTGTGAGTGATATAATGACAACGATTAAAACATTGTAAAAAAGCAAAGCAAAATTAAGATAAAATAGGACACACAGTACATAAGATTAAGTACATTAAAGCGTGTGATAACTATAAACTAACTATCCATATAATTGCTTCTATTAACTTTAATTGTCATCTATTTACTGAGTTCTTCGGGTGTATAGTACGAGTATATGCGGCTACAGGCGGTTTTCTCGAATGATAACCCTGTTCATTTTAATGGCTGTGCATTTCTAGGAAACAAGCAATGCATATTCCAATAGAATCAAACTCAGTAACATTGAAAACCATTAAAAGCGCGATAGCATCCAGTGGTGGCGATAAGACTTGGTCCTTGGCTGGATTCAGTTTTGAAGATTAGATTCTTAAAAAAATGTAGAAAATAATTTAGTAATTGATGTAAGTATTGCTGTAATTGCCAATTTTTATTTCTATATATAATACATTAAAAATACCACATTATCCGCCATTTTTATCAAATTTTTTGCAACTTTTCTAACAAAATATTTTCATAACTTTGTAAGCAAAAATTTCTTCACTGTTATACTTAATTTGAACTCCAAGTTTCCTATATTTGATAGCATAAAATAGGAAATACATATACATAATAGATTAAAATCAATACAACATGGACAGGGTGTCATAGTTATAAAAATTTGGAGAATAGTTCCAGTAAAAAACATTTCAATTCTAATATAATTCGTTATTCTACATAACACGGATTATACCTATTGGTAAAACTATAATTTGTTCAAAAATATTGCAGTTTGTTTTAGCCCCTCGAAAATCATAACTGCGCTCCTAAAAATCGAATGTCTTTCTAATCTTATGTGACTTTGTTATTATATGGTCGATGTTTTCGTTTACATTCCCGTTTACCCATCTCTGACATGTTTGCCTCAAGGAGTCATTTTTCAAAACGTGACAGGTCCACGATTAAAGCACGTTTCTAACGATATGTATATGTATATATTTATAGCGGCTCTGCTTACCTAACGTGCGTTTATGTCTTGTCCAATAAAACAAACTCTTTTTCTATCCCACTTTTAACATTTCACTTCTGGTTGGCCTACTTCAGGCATCTCGAGGAAAGGATTAAACCGAGCATTCGAGTTACAGAGTGAGTAAACGTCTCAATTTATACCCTTTCCTTCTAGGACATTTGTCAACGTTGTGACTGAGCCACCGCCGCACAAAGTTGTTACCCGGAAAACGAATTCAAGATTGTGCAAAATGATTAATCACCTAGAATGCTCATGTTTTGTCGGAAAACTTTACAATCAGACGGAGGATACACTTCAGAGGTAAGTTCTGCAGAATAATTCAAATTCTTGTGCCCTGCGCAATATCTACTAACAATGATAAATCACTGCGGTATTGATGAGTACTAAGTGATATATCTACTCGAAACTATTACGCAAATAAACAAACTGGTTGGTTGCAAGAATAGAGATTTGATAAACGGTTTCTCGGCAGGTATCAACGCATTCATGAGCGATTTTCTCGCATAGAGGAGGAGGTGTCTAAATATAAGGAGTTTCGCGGATTAAAAGAGTTTGCTGTAGTATTTCAGCCGATGACTAGAAATTTGTCGGTAAATGAAATTTTTATAGTTTTACTCATTAGCGCACAGAGAGAAAATTCCAGGAAAAATTACGGTTCTACTCGTAAGTAAAGTATGGTGTCAAAAGTTGAACAACCGTACTACAAAATTTACGCTCCTTCCGATATTTTTTAATGTGTTAGTAGGCACTTTTTACGGAACAGCACTGCAACATTATTGTAAATCATAAAATTTACTGATTTAGGGAATTCGGACCAACAAATACACAATTTTTCTCATATAGTATACAAGTAGCCGCTGAATTTTACGGTTTCCCACAATAGTTTTTGTGGTGCTCTTCGCTAATATTCGGGACCTAGTGGATGAATTCCGAACGCATATTAAACATCTCCACTATTTTACATATTACTACATATTATTACTAGAAATTCGTATATGGTGGAGATGTAGTCGAATGTTACGCATGTGTAAATTGCGTGGTTCGCTCGCCGAGACAAATGAATTTTATATTCGATTTATTCCACTCAAAAAAATCTTCATAAAGTTCCGAAAAATGCTTCACATTATTTCTCCTATAAATACTATTAAAAAATAAATAATACTATTAGTAATACTAATCTATTATTAATCGGAATACAAAAAAAGTAGCTAGAGAAAATTTTATGCATTCGCTTCTTAAAGAAGTTTTACATTGTCATTCCATAAGAATTACTTTGACTGACAGGTGCAAATCGATTACAATTGAGAACCATAATTTTTACCGGATTTTTCATATAAAAATGCCTAAATATTCTTTTCTCTATGTTTACGTTTTTTTATTATCTTGTAACATTCTCTTCCAGATTGAAACTTCAACTGGAAGGACGGATTATTCTGTACTCGCTTACGATTGCTTTCATATGAGTCAGAAGGGAAATGCGTAAGTAACTTTATATATTTTTAAGTCCTAAATTTTATACTTTTAGCTTTTTGGCTAAGATTATACCATTTAGAATAAGTTGTTTTCCTTTATTCCGTTGTTTCCTTCTTCTATGGTGGGTATTTTTTCAAGGAAAATTATTTGCATATTTGATAGTCTCGTATAAAACTGAAGAAAATGGATTATAAAAGTGAATTGCTTTAGTCTTCAAACAAACGTTTTACGAGTATATTAAAGCGTTACACTCAATCGTCACCCTGCAAAGTGAGTTTTTTTACGATTAACTTTTTAAAATAATAATAAAGGAATCAAATTTTGAGAATTTATTATACCTAGTCGTGCCATAAATTTTGTCACAACTTTAAAGAAGCATAAAATCTAAACAATAAAAGATAATATGTTTATTCCAACAAAATTTGTTTTAATAAGATATTGTTAATTAATTAATAAAAGCTTTACTCGAAATGACCTCCTTTAGCTTTTATACAAGCTTTCAAACGTTGTGGCCACTGGTCTATAGCGGCACGCACGGTATTCAACGACATTTCATTTGCTGCTTTCACCAACGATTTTTTCAGACTGTTCAAATTGCGGTGGGGAGTTCTACAGTCTTTGTTCTCTAACTCTGTCCATAATGCATAATCCAGCGGATTTAAATCTGGGCTCCCGGATGGCCAATCTTCTTGTGCAATAAAATCAGGAATGTTGTTGCGAAGCCACTTCTGTGTGCTTTTTGCTTTGTGAGCAGGAGCAGAGTCTTGCTGGAAGACCCAATGTTGTCCACCGAAGAGAGTTTGCGATAAAGGTTTTACAACACCTTCCAGCACGTTGGTTTGATAAACCGCCGCACCGGTTTTGACACCTTTTTGGCAACAATGGAGTGTTGTGATACCTTTATGGGATACACCCCACCAAACCATTACAGAAGCTGGATGATGACCTCGTTGCACCCTGGGAACCGTTTTTTAGCTTCTTCTGATGATGTTGCATAAACCTTATCATTTTGTTTATTAAAAACTTGCTCCACAGTAAAAATTTTTTCGTCGGTAAAGAGGATGTTCTCATGACCATCATGTCAACAACATGTGGGCTGTTGACCGACGATAAGCCTTCATATGAAGATCATCTCGAATGAGTCTACTCATCGATCTTGTGGAGATTTCCAACTCCCTCGACAAAATTTTGGATTTCTACGGATGCGCTCCGTTTGATCAGTTTTGATGGCACTGACTGTTCTAACGGTACGTGAACGACCGGTCCTTGCTCTATCATCTATGCCTAAGGTTTCATTAAATCGTTCTATGGCACGATAAATGAATCTTTTTGTTATTTTTAGCGGTTTCAACAAATTCAAAATTTCAGAAGCATTTTTTCCACACTTATGGAGTGCTATTACAGCGATACGATTTTCGTTTACTCCCCTCTCCATGATTACGAGTCAAAGACTGTCACCAAAATGATCGGAATATTACGCCGTACAGTTCAAGGGCAACATAACGGTACAATTCCAGGCTAATTTCTGAGAAAGCGCGTATTAGAAATTGTGTAACAGAATTTATGACAAAACTAGGTACATTTCTCAAAACATACCAACTTTTTTTTTTTATAAAATATGAGACAAAATGGCGTTGAGCTTGTTACCCTGAGCGCATCTTTTGCCATACGGATTCTTTGGCGTCAGTCGTTACTTACCTAGATCAAAACCATAATGACAGCTTTGGTAAACTGATTATTTCTTATCTATTTCATGCTTGGATCCCGCCACTTCACCTAATACTGATATCTCACTACATAAAATACAGAAAAGAAATCTTTTGTTAATATCATTCAATGTTTTTGTTCAAACTCGTTTAAGCCCCCAATTGTACAAATTGACAAAAGCATATTTATTAATTTAACTAAAATCTTAATAAAATCTTAAACTTAAATCAAAAATATATCATTACATAAGCCAATTAAATCAAAAACTTCATTAAAAGAAGTAATAAAGTAAGCCTAAAATTGTTGTTACTTTTAAAATATACATATATCAAATAAAATATTCGTTAATTTCACCAAATTTTCGTTAATTTTATAAATCTTATTTATTATATATTATTTAAATTGTGTTTTAATCATTCTAGCACATTGATTAAATTGTCAAAAATATGTTGGTAGCACACGCAGTTCATTTTATATGACGCTGAAATATTTGGTTAATATAAATAATATTGTAAAGGATTTAACTAATATTCAAAAATTTCATTATGTTATTTCGAAAATATTTGGAAAGAAGTGAAACATTTGACATTGGAAAGAAAACATGCAAACAATATTTATTAATTAATTTTATTTTTTTTATTATTATGTCATATATAAAATAATATATACTCTAATGATACTGTTTTTGTGTCGCTGGGTGTTTTCTCACTAAATGTCTACGGAAAGCACACATACAATGAAAAAATTGTACTATATCTACGTCTACGTTCGAATTATTTTTGTTACAAATGAAACATTTATACATTTCTTTTTTTAATTTTAGTTAAAGATTAACATCAAAAATAAATTTAAATTTCTGAAGTAGGTATAGTCATCCACTGTAATTTACTAACTTTCGGATACAATAAATTGAAAACGTAAACAATTTTAAGTAAATGAAATAGCTTTCAAAAAATTATCTACCTGGTAAAATATACTATAAATTCAAAAACAATTTTCTCAAACGTTTTGCCTAAATCTTCCATAGCAATAATAAGCGGCTGATTTGTTAGTCCTTTTATCATAAGACCTTCCCTGTGCATTTGTATAAAATATATGACATATGTTCTGTATATTTAAAAATTTTCAGAAGTCAAAGAATTGGTAAAATGTTGTGTGTGATGTCTTCTTTCATTTATCTTAAGCTTTTCAGTATTTAACTTAAAAAAAAAACAAAAAGAAAAAGCTTTAGCTTAGATAGCTTTTTATTATTTCCAAAAGTAACAAAGCTCATCAATGAAGCTTATCCATTTTTCGTCATATATATCTCGTAATACTAGAATCATGAAATAGATTTTATTTTACATGTATGTAACTTAATAAATTTGCTGAAAAAATTATTACAAGTGAAACTTGTTCTTATTTTTAGCGTGTAAAAATTAGCCTTTTATTTTTACCAAAAAATAAAAGCAAACCATTGAGTTTTTTTTAAATCTAAATTATTATCGATCGGAAGTAACTAGTAAAGCTAGCTTATGAAAAATCGTAGCTTGTCAGTCTCTGAATTAAAATTTGCGATCAATGTACCTGAAAATGTAATGCAAGGCATGACTGTGCTTTTAAAATGGAAGGTTTGCACAATGAGTTCTTTTTTCTTAAACTTTTTCGTGGATTATTTTTGGTATTATAAAAGCCGGAACAAGAACAAATATAATATATTGTCGAACATCTATTACGAAAAAAAATAAGTTTTCATAAACTTTATGTTTACAAAAAAATATTACGTGAAACGTGAACAATTAGTAACATTTCCAATAATTGTTTGGATATGTTGTCAGCGTGGTCTCTTTTGTAGATAGTCAAAATCTTTCTCTCAAAGGACTGCAAATTTTCCGAACAAAAGTAAATCTGTATTTGGATGCTGCATCTTAAAGTTTTCTGATATCTGAAATTTAAACTCTTTATTATACAAGGATATGATGCATTTAGGGCCAATTTTTCAATCGTTGAATAAGTTTATTCGTCGAATAAAATTGCTCTTATAATCAACTTGGCTTCAAAATAGCTATCAGATACATAAATTTACATATGTTTCTGAATCCTTGCTTATTGTAGCACCTTTTTTTAACTAAGCAATCAGTACCTCATCTGGATTTCCTCCTGGACATTGCGTATCTTCCTCTGAGTTTTCTCCTATATATGTTTTTTTCTTCAACATATAACTGCTTTCAATAACACCCCTTTGACGATATTTTTGACTAAAATTGTAGAAACGTTGGACATCTTCGTTTTTGTCAAGGTTAATATAAGATTCCTGTCTGATTATATAGAGATTAGTATTAAAAAATCTTTCGATAAAAAAACAAAACTTACTTCAATTTCATTTGGAAAAATGTTGCAAATTTGTTGTACTGCATTTTTGTACGCATTAGGTGTTAAACTGTTATAATTGTTAGCTAACTAAAATTCTGATAACCAGCAGACGTCGTTCTATTTTTTTTTATTTGGGAAGTCTTTCAATATTCTTCTAAAATACTTTTTTCCTAAATGCTTGGTTCCAAAACTTTTAAAGCATTCTAATAATGTTTAATATTAAATTCATATTTGAAAATTATAGGCACTTTAAAATCTTAGAATATTTTCGGTTGTTTAATTCGACGGAACACTTTCGTCCCCGAATTAAAAGTTTCACTTGATACTGTGCCAGAAGTTGTAATAGCTGGGAGTTGGGGGCTTTTGGCTTTACAAGTGATACCACCGGGTGAGGTTGTAAAACTGCTTTTTATTCACCTAGCTAACCGACTTGCCCGCTCCCGTCGTAGGGAGAGTGTTGCTATCGTTATATACTTCATAACTAACCCAAGAAATTAAGCTACTGTTTTGAAACAGTGCTTTAACAAGTCGTGTGCTGTAACCCTAGTACGAAAAATTATACATATATAGTGGCGACATAATAAATAGTCCACTATAAAATTCTTATATCTCAATATTATGAGATATTTCGTCATATATATCTCGTAATACTAGAATCATGAAATAGATTTTATTTTACATGTATGTAACTTAATAAATTTGCTGAAAAAATTATTACAAGTGAAACTTGTTCTTATTTTTAGCGTGTAAAAATTAGCCTTTTATTTTTACCAAAAAATAAAAGCAAACCATTGAGTTTTTTTTAAATCTAAATTATTATCGATCGGAAGTAACTAGTAAAGCTAGCTTATGAAAAATCGTAGCTTGTCAGTCTCTGAATTAAAATTTGCGATCAATGTACCTGAAAATGTAATGCAAGGCATGACTGTGCTTTTAAAATGGAAGGTTTGCACAATGAGTTCTTTTTTCTTAAACTTTTTCGTGGATTATTTTTGGTATTATAAAAGCCGGAACAAGAACAAATATAATATATTGTCGAACATCTATTACGAAAAAAAATAAGTTTTCATAAACTTTATGTTTACAAAAAAATATTACGTGAAACGTGAACAATTAGTAACATTTCCAATAATTGTTTGGATATGTTGTCAGCGTGGTCTCTTTTGTAGATAGTCAAAATCTTTCTCTCAAAGGACTGCAAATTTTCCGAACAAAAGTAAATCTGTATTTGGATGCTGCATCTTAAAGTTTTCTGATATCTGAAATTTAAACTCTTTATTATACAAGGATATGATGCATTTAGGGCCAATTTTTCAATCGTTGAATAAGTTTATTCGTCGAATAAAATTGCTCTTATAATCAACTTGGCTTCAAAATAGCTATCAGATACATAAATTTACATATGTTTCTGAATCCTTGCTTATTGTAGCACCTTTTTTTAACTAAGCAATCAGTACCTCATCTGGATTTCCTCCTGGACATTGCGTATCTTCCTCTGAGTTTTCTCCTATATATGTTTTTTTCTTCAACATATAACTGCTTTCAATAACACCCCTTTGACGATATTTTTGACTAAAATTGTAGAAACGTTGGACATCTTCGTTTTTGTCAAGGTTAATATAAGATTCCTGTCTGATTATATAGAGATTAGTATTAAAAAATCTTTCGATAAAAAAACAAAACTTACTTCAATTTCATTTGGAAAAATGTTGCAAATTTGTTGTACTGCATTTTTGTACGCATTAGGTGTTAAACTGTTATAATTGTTAGCTAACTAAAATTCTGATAACCAGCAGACGTCGTTCTATTTTTTTTTATTTGGGAAGTCTTTCAATATTCTTCTAAAATACTTTTTTCCTAAATGCTTGGTTCCAAAACTTTTAAAGCATTCTAATAATGTTTAATATTAAATTCATATTTGAAAATTATAGGCACTTTAAAATCTTAGAATATTTTCGGTTGTTTAATTCGACGGAACACTTTCGTCCCCGAATTAAAAGTTTCACTTGATACTGTGCCAGAAGTTGTAATAGCTGGGAGTTGGGGGCTTTTGGCTTTACAAGTGATACCACCGGGTGAGGTTGTAAAACTGCTTTTTATTCACCTAGCTAACCGACTTGCCCGCTCCCGTCGTAGGGAGAGTGTTGCTATCGTTATATACTTCATAACTAACCCAAGAAATTAAGCTACTGTTTTGAAACAGTGCTTTAACAAGTCGTGTGCTGTAACCCTAGTACGAAAAATTATACATATATAGTGGCGACATAATAAATAGTCCACTATAAAATTCTTATATCTCAATATTATGAGATATTTATCACGCACAAGGAGTATTTTGTAATTATACCTTTCGGTATAATATAGCAAACATCATATTATTCTTAGCAATGAAAACTAAATAAAATTCCAGCTTTGATTTATTTGAAAGGTAAAAATAAATGGAATGCTTGCAAAACGAAAACAAGTAAATATAGTTGTAACTTTATTTCAGGATATTGGGACGACTCATTGACGAGACCAGTCTCTGGCAAAGTTTTAAAGTGATCGCATTCCAGGCTCTGTGAACTTCGATTCAATGTTGGTACATATTGGTAACCGATGACCTTACAATGTTGCGGTCCACCTTATTCTACAAATTCTTAATTGGATTAAGATGGCCATTCTAATACTGGGACGTTCTTCGAATCCATCCATAGCTTCACTGACTAAGCCGTATGCTTAGGGCAAAGATCATGAATTACTAGATGGGACACTCTCTATACAAGCTTAAAGCTTTAACCCATATGCAACTTCTAAAACTGTCTGGGGTAAATTTTTCCATTAGAGAAAGTAGCAAAGAACTACTGCTTTCTATGCCTTATCTAAATTCCAATAAGAACGAAAGAGATAAGAATAGGTAGCCAAAAATTCTCATCTACAGCACTTACAGTGTAGGCAATAAAATGCAGCGTTTTTTTTACCATGCATTTTTAAAGGCGAGCCAATCTGTCGGGCTCACTGTGTGCCTCTGCATGCATAGTGTTAGTGCCGTCCCCAGGCAATGTTCCAGCATAGGGAAATCCTGAATTGAGAATGGGGAACAGGCAGGTAGCACACTCAGAGCATGTATACGGATGCGGGCTGCTTACATTTTTTCACTGTGCATTTTTAAAGGCGAGCTAAACGTATTCGAACGTGTGCGCTGCTTTGGGTGGTGAAACGTGATTTTAATTTTCGTTCCGCCTCCCTCTAAATTTTTGTCTTTCTCTCATGCGTGAGCCCTTTATTACTATCCACTTTTAGCAAAATCTGCAAGGTCGGTGGACTAAGGGGACCAAGGTCGAAAAAAGATAAGGGACTACGTCACGAGTGTTCCATCTAGTAATTCATGATCTTTGGCTTGGGGTCGTTATCGTGCTGAAAATTCTATTTCAATGACATTTCCCACTCTGTATACGGAAGCATGATATTCTCTGTACATTCTCTGATCCGTTATGCCTAGAATACGTCCCATACCATACCAGGAGAAATATTGTCAATGCTATGTTTTCGATTTTGATGGTTTAATATTTTCGTATTGATTCGCGGGTATCACTAAATTAACCTCCGTAAAATAAAAAAATGATTACTTATCCGGAAAATACACACGTCTTAATACGTTCCTGCCGGCATCTACCACTAGTGATACAATGAGGACTATCCCATAGGGTGGCTTGTAATGGATGGTACATACACCAAAGGAGAAGAAAGATTTTAAGGGGGATCGAAAAAAACAATCGACTTTTTTTTGCTAAATAGATACTGTATGTGCATAAAATAAAATGACAGGAACAATAACCAAATTTGTTGCTTTTTTCAATGAAAAATGTGAATATTTGTATGGAGTGTTCCAGCGCGCTCGAGCCCTTTGGGACGGCCGGCGCTACCTGCAAGTGCTCTGAGCACATTCGGTAATTAATTTCTCGTAAACCCTACTACCTAATTCAATGAAATTTCAAACAATTGAATACCTTAACTAATTAACTATTATTCTAACATGTTAAATATATTTCAGGCTTCTGAAAATGTATCTTTAAAATCAATTTAGTCTACGTTCTTAGTCCGTCAGACAGTTTCGTCTCAACTGTCAGAGAGTTTTGTTTGAATGTTATTTCTTATTTTTACAAACTGGCGTGCAGCAGAACTTCAACAAAGTTTTTTACAATTAACAAACATTAATCTTTTCAAATATCTATATGCGCGATATTGTAATTGTTAATATTTTTGTTAAAAAGAGTTTTTTAAACAAATTATACTGAAAAATGGGATCTTTTTTTTCAAATTCGTACAAAAACCACAAAAATTGATAATTTTTGGATCGCTAATAGATATTTCCAAAGTTTAAACATTACAGTATTGAAAACTTTTTGAATTTTTGTTATAGGTGTCTCCGTTCGGCTGATATCCTGTACGCCGATCTAGCAAAGTCATTAAAATGAGGCAACTTTGGCGCCCTCTGCACTGAATTTATAAAGATATTTTTTTATAAAAAAAAATATTTTGTATACTTCAAAGTGTTGTTAATTAAACCCTTAAATCCGATTCCTACTTTTTCTCGTCGTAATAAAATGAATAACGAGCCGCCTCAAAACGCGCCGTCATGGTGTCACTCCCCCTTAGGTTTTAAGTTGATCGCCTTGATTTTAAGAATTTAAGTTGATCGCCGTAGGTTTATCACTGAGAGCTATTTGTTTTTCTAAATTCGCTGGTTAGAGTGAATGATATGCAATTATATTCATAAGAACTCCGGCAAATGGAAAAGAATATGAATTAGAGAGCCGTTAGATGCCGCGAACTACAAATAAGGCCGCCGTTGGGAACGTGTTAAAACACGACTCGCGTACGTTAAGAGCGTTACTGAAACTGAAACTGAAACAGAATCCGCACACCATACAGCAACACACGCTCATGCTGTGCTGTGGACGAAAACCGGACTCCTCGCTACAATACAAATTTTCACAAAACATTGTTAGGGTAAAACAATTTCTGTTTTTAAAATTTCAAATAATAGAAATTAATCAACACAACTAATTAAGGTTTTGATGATGATGATGATGATTTAATCAATTGTATTAGATAAATTTACAAATTTTTCAATGATATTGTGTTATTTTTGCTAAAAATTCCTTTTTCAAAATTTATTTATTTCTGTATATTAATAACCTTGTGCTCCCGACGACTTTGAGAACATTAAGTATGCGAAAATAAATCCGAACCGCCAGTGTGCATTTTCATCATTTAAATTATACTCGTATGTGCCCGATGTCTGGAATTACTAAGCGATATTAATAATTCGCGATATTGTATCATTCTTTGTGAGCTGAAATTTCACAGTCACAATGATTTTTTACGTCCGCGCTGTTAATGTTTATCACCGTTAACGTTGATGTCCTTGGAACTAAGACATCTAATATTGCATTGAATCTCGCGTATTCCGAATATCATATCTTTACTTTAGCTGACACTTGGCTGCATAAAGATATTGCTGACTCGGAGCTGTTTGATCCTTTACTTCGTTTTGGTTGCAGTCAAATGGTGTTTACCCATCAAGTTAAGAGAGAGTAATAACTTCTTAAGGTGCTGTTGCGTAGAACTAACTACGGTTAGTCACGAACTGCACTATTAAGTTTAATAAATTTTCTTTCGCTATATAGCTATGCCTCAGGAATTCTTTAGATATGCAATAAATGAAAAAGGAAATTTATTCTGGGAATAATTCCTTTAAGAAGTAATATGAACTCTTGAATGAAAAACAGTATTTGTTCTAGAAATAAATAATTAAAGAAATAATATATGGTAAACTCTTTGTAAGAATTTAATGTCTGTAGATTTGCATATATAAATAAATTGATCTTTTTTTTTACTAAAGCGAATTTTTTGTACATGAAATATTTAACTTCCTTTGCTCGATAAAGAATTAAGACACATAAAAAATAAAAAAAATTTAAGAAGAAGAAATACGTTCGTAAGTTTTTTTACGCGAAAGCTTTTACGGCGACAGTTCAATGACCTATCTACATTAGCTAATCGTAAATATATTTTTCCAATTAAATCTAAGCTGCGCATTTCAACCATTTGGGTCGAATTTTAAGAAAATTGAACTAATATTAGCCTAAACATATTTTTGTTTAATTAAAAACCATTTTAAGTTAATGCTAACATCTTACAAAAACTGCTCAAAATGTTCTCCGCCACTATTCATGCATGCCAACAACCTCCTTCTAACTCCTGCAATGTTGGTGCTCAATCGTGTAGGTAAAACATTGACTTTGTACATATTATCCAGAGAGATATCTTCAAGTAGTTTTGGCAGTATATTCCCATAAAACTATGCATAAATTTGACTATTAAGCACTTGCGGCGGAGCGGTTTTGAAGAAATGTTACGGATGACACCAGCCTAAACATTGACACTAAATTGATGATGAAGTAATTGCGCCCTTATTCTATATGAGTTAGTATCGGACCAGGTATGAATGCTGTGAATGTTTATAAGTGATTTGCAATTTATCTATCCTCTATTGCCTACGTAGCCTTTTAGAAAATAAGTGCAAAACTTTAATCTCTTTCCAGTAGTTCTTACACAGGGATATGATGATATACCATAGATGTAAGCTTTTTCGATGAATGACCCTTTAAACTTTTTCTGAAGACACTCTTTATCATCTTACGACTCTTCTTGTGGTCGTTTCAGGGATTTTCCTGATGCTGATTATTTGCTGTTCGACGTCGGCAGAATCTTGCGATGTTCCTAATTGCGGATCCGTTCTATTTGAAGTTAAACTTCCGCTTAACCTATGGAGATTTTGCGATAACACCACTCAACCCATCAATTCCGAAACTTTCTTTGGTATTCCCGGACAGCTGCTCTATTGTTTCCATTGACTATACTATAAATGGAAACTATATCGTTTTATTCTTTAAAAGTGAATTCGGCCATTAATTACTTCAGCTTACAATACCCTCTTTTATAGCAAAATTTTTCCCAAATATTAGTAGCAAACCGTCAGAATACATCTATGTATGACTGCCTAAGAAAGTTAATTATTTCAATAAAATAAATTCCATTAACCTTTTTATATCTTTTCTGCAGCAATAATTAAAATTGCCTGTCTACGGTAAACAAACATTCCCGACATTTTTGGAGGGTATTTGGTTCTCTAACTTCCAAATGGATGAGATGACCCCCCTCCTTCCGCGCTGACATACAATTTTTTGTTTCTCTAGGTTAGATCTTTCATCTCACTTATCTAGGCATTGTAAATCCGTAATTTCAAATAAAGGACATGGTTTTGTTAAAGGTAAATCCATAACCACTAATTTGGTTTCATCGGTTTCACATACATTGACATGTATGGAAACAGTAAGTAAAGTCGATTGTATCTAGGAATTCCTTTATACTTTCTAAGTTGGATGGAAGTTTACTTGAGAGATCGTTCGGAGAAAGTGCTTTTTAGATCTTCCTTGTATTTATTCATTTAAGTAATGTTCCGGTCTCCCAAAGAAGACGACGAAATATATAAAGATAGTTCGTGTCATTGTGTAACAAAAGACAAGGTTTGTTTTCTAAGGTTAATTGTCCGTACACTTACCGTTGACAAAAACTCAGGAGAGTTTATTTTACGAGGACCATACTATACTACCGTCCTAACCAACCCTACGTACAATGCTTTAAGGACATAAGGGTTGATCAAGTATAAGACTCGTCCCTAGTGTAATATTTTTTTGATACAGAAGAGTCCCCCCAATACATAGTCGAAATCTAAATATAGCAATTCTCGTGAAAATTACATCACAAAACATTTATCTACACATTCAAATGGAGATAATTACGGACACACTAATTAACAAAATGGTTCAAATTGTCCTGCAATAAGTAACAGTTGTTAACAAATGAAATTTCTTTAAATATCTAATTGGATTTTATTCAGATAAAAAATTTTAATGGAACCACAGTGATGAGCTTCGACAAGCTATGGGAAATATGTACTATCAAAAGCTTTACTAAAGTCCGTGCAGATGCAATCAACTCAATTATCTCTTTTTCATAGCCTTTCAAAGCGTAGGAAACCAAAACCACCAAGTTCGTTGTTGTAGATTTACCTTTGACGAAACCGTTTTGTTTGCTTGATATTATAGTTCGACAATGGTAGTAGAATTGATCATATATACAATCTGTTTGTAAGAGTGCATCGCTCGGAATTCAATAATGCGATAAAAAATTAACAAAACATTATTTCTTTATTATTTACTTTATTTTTTTTTACGCAGATTTAATATTTGGTGAAATCACCCTTATTTTCTATTATAGCTATACATCTATTGTTCATATTTTCTACTAATTTTTCAACACATCCTAGTGGTAGATCCTTCCAGACTTTCTTTACAGATGATTTAAGTTGTTGCAAAGTAAAAGCATTTTCCCGCTGCAGCTTTGCTTTCAAAAGGGCTCACACATTTTCATTTGAATTAGCATCAGGACATTTTGAGGGTCACTGCAAGACATTGATATCCTCTTGATCTCTCCATTCGGTACAAAAATGACTTTTGTGTTTTGGATCGTTGTCTTCTTGCAAGAGCCATGACCGGTTTCCTGTTCCAAATTAAGAATCTGTGGACTAATAATCCGTTTTTGTAAATTTGCGGCATCCTTTTTGCATTCAGATTTCCAGTAAAAGTAATCAATTTTACAACTCCTTCCGAACAGAAGCATACCTACACATGAACTTTTATTGGGTGTTTTACAGTACGTATGATATAATGCCGTCCTTTTTTTACCCGTACTCGTTTAGGTCCTTGATATGCCCAAAATGATAATTTGTCAGTGAACACGACATTGTTCAATAGCGGTGTTTGATGAAATTTTCCGTTATTCTTTGGCGCATTCATGTTGAGTGCGATCTTAACAGCAGAAAGTTCATCGCAAAATGAAACTTTAGCATGACGCGCATATATATGTATAGGTAATGCTAACCACTTCCATTTTAAATATTTCTGCTTCCTTCCCTTTCTTTGGGAAAAATCGTCGATACGCTCTTACCAAACAGATTGTAATTGACTCAAATGCCTTAGAAATTGTACATAATTTTGCAGAATTAAATAAATGGTTAGAAGTTGTTTCTATCTGGTTCTCTTTAGTATTAAGTACAAGGCAAAAAGTCAGGGTAGGGAAAAAAACGTCGGAATAAGGTCCGGAAAAAAAGGTCGATCACAGCGGTTCAAACAAATACAATATTATTAGGAGAAAAAGACAGCACAAGGTCCAGAATGCTGGACTGTTAATTTCTGACGACACTGGTTCGATGAAAACCAAATGAAGCAATACTGGACAGAAAATTGGATTTCAAGTGTGACAATGTCTATGTTACAGGAAGGATGTCCTAATCGTTACCACCAGTAAGCCATAAAATATTTGGAAGGGTGAAGTTCCCAAGAAATAATATCTTTAGTATAGCAAAAATCACGACGAAACACTTGAAAAAACAATTCACAATCAGCAATGCTTTTATATAGCCATGTTTGTGTTCAGGTTATAATAATATAATCAGAAGATAAACAGTTTACAAAAAAATCAAAAGTCTTAGTTCTAAAGCCATTACATTATTTTCACGACTAGCTGCAAAGACTAAGTCGGCTGTATGTAATTCTGGCGTGGTCGTAAAAACGCATGATGTGTAAGGGGTTTAAAATCGCGAAGATTGATACCCTTTTCAGATTAGAGTTGTGGGTGGCAGTAGATGGCTTACGCGATTTCGATTTATTTGTCGGACTTTTGCTGGAAGAGAAGCGTAGCTGCATGGTAAACTGCGGCGACTTGATCGTAGATAATGCAGACAAACTATGCCCTTCATCTTCATTCACAAAATTGAACGCGACAATGATCGTGTACCACAGACTGCTACCAGGTCTTGTTTGTCATGTCTCATTTATTAACATGAGTCGCGTTATATTATTGCCGTTACCACGTCGGTGTGCGATGCGCTGCAGGGTTATATTGAAAGGAATTCAAGTTTTTTAGAGTTCCACATAAAATTCGTCGTTAGTGCCATAGGGGAAGTTCAGTGTAGGTATATAATATCGAATGACTAGTTGTGTGTTGAAAGACCTTCATCTAAGGCTCATAATAAATATTACATACACATGTAATAAAAAAAAAAAACGTGAATTTCATAAGATTATTATTCGTGTGCTTATTAAACACTGAGAACTGATAAAGTTATAAAATATAAATAAATAGTGAGATATTGTTTATATTTTAAAACCGATTTACCTTTTAGATTTTTTAGCAAAACGCTAAATGACTTGTTCAGTGCTTCATAAAAAATCTTATGAACACGTAACCGTAGCAATCCAGTCAACCTGTCTTTTTGCTTTCGAGATCGGAATTAAATAGTAGTAATATTAGCAACATATAGGCTAATTTTCTTTCGTGACCTCCAAAATGACGAACCCAAAATAGCGAACCTAATAGTTGTAAATTTCAAGAGACTGTTCAACTCTATCCTTGGAACATTTACTTGCAGCTATGCTTTGATATTTACTCTGTAATCTTTTCTAATTCTACACGAACTCAAAGTTTTTTGCTGTTCACTGCCTTACATGAATGAAAACATTTAAAAAAGCAGAGCATGGAAGAGATTTTGCGACTAAAGAATTACTAACGATAACGATTCTTATTCCTTGTTGTACTGCCAAATCTTTACCTTGCTAGAATCTTACATACAGGGTGTTTTTTAGTGGGCATGCCAAAATGAGTGAGATGAAACATCTGACCTAGACAAAGAGGAAATTGTATGGCAGAAGAGGGACATCTGAACCATTTGAGAGTTACAGGGTGATTTGTAAATTCTAATTTTCCATGGTATGCACATCACTCTTTTATTGTTATCTTTTGATTAACTCATCGCACTGACATCGAACTCACGCCAAAAAGCGAATATATAAATATCCTTTCTAAAGATGTCAACAATATTGACCTGCCATTACCCACTGCACTCACTTCCGAAATGGGAAAATAAGTTTCTCATTTTCCTAAAATTCAGGCTTGCCTCACATATTCTCCAAAATTCATGTAATTCATATACCTATTTGTTATTTTTATCGAATTACCCATCTTATCACCTTTCCAACATGGTACATGTCCTCCTCCTAAAACGGCTACCTTTCATTTTTGTCCCACAGACCATATTCCATATGCCGCTCGGCCACTCCCTCCTCATCCTCCTCCAACCCTACTCCTGCAAAGCCCTCCTTTATCGACCCTTCTCCCTCCCAAAGTCAGGCTAACGAAGCACTCAGCTGAATCCCCTGACAGCCGTTATTTGCTTTTCCGCCTCCGTGAACACAGAATCTATGATAACGTGCGACTTTACCTGGCGTACCTTCACAACAAGGCTGACAACATCGCCATCGACGGCAAAACACGTACTAATGTCATGGTTCTCCATTTACCAAGTGGGTATCCTAACTCATCCTCATGTCTTGCACCAGCTAATCTTCAAGTACCACGCAACCTTCGACGTCCCACTCCAACAAGTTTCTGAAGATCTTTTTGCATATGCAAAAGACTCGAAAAACTATTTGTGCTCTTAACCCTCCTACTACCTCCTCTCTCAAATCGGACTCCCATTTGCCAGTTTCTAACTAAATTTGCATCTTCCTATACTACCAGAATGTTAGCGGGGTGCACTCTAACACCCGGTATGTTTTCTTGAAGTCCCACAGTCACTTCCCCACGAAGCTAACTTAACCTCCTAACGCTCTCTGAAACTAATTTAATCCTTAACAACAACGAATTGCTTACGTCCTTACGACTTCAGTGTATTTCGCGCTGACGGCTGCTTGACTAATTCCGGTTATTCTGGTCGCGCCGTCCTTATTGAAGTTCACAACCGTTTTAGATCTACCCCAATAAATTCCTCCGCATCCCTCTTCGAATGCGTCGGTGTAAAAATCTCCCTCAACTGTCCTTCCATTTTCGTTATATGCTGCTACATTCGCCCAGCTCAGCATCTTGAAACCTACAAATGCCTTCTTCAGTCGCCGCTAAAATTAGTGCACTTGTCGACGATTTCGACTCCGACCCCGATGCTATACCTGCCATTGTTTTAAAGAAATGTTCCGCCCACGTACTTCAGCCCCTCACCTATCTCTTCCAACTTCCTCTTTCTGAGGGGATTTTTCCCAATCCTTGAAAAGATTTGTACACCACTATTATTCACAAAAAAGGTTGTAAAAGCGATATTTCAAATTAGCGCCATATTGCCAAATTATCTTGTATCTCGAAATTCTTCGAAAGCCATATATATGATTTCATATCGTTCCACTGCAAATCCATTTTATCGCCTATTTAACACTTCTTCCTCAAAGGTAAATCTACAACTATCAACTTATTAACCTTTGTGTCACGCACCCTACTTGCTATGGAAAACAGTACAGAGGTTGACGTTACAGCCACCGACTTGAGCAAAACCCTCGATAAAATTTCTTACAAAATTATCATTCTAAAGCTTAGCTATACAGGCTTTCCTCCTCGACTCATTTCATGGATTTCTCCTACCTCTATAACTGCCATTTCAAAGTCAGTTTTGACTTCCCGATTTCCAATCCCGTCACATCCCATTCCGGTATCCCGCAAAGCAGCCACCTCGGTCCTTTAATTTTCATATTGTCCATCAACGATGTTGAGAACATAATCTCAACCACTCTGAAATTCTAATTTATGCCGATGGTATGAAAATCTTCAAACAAATCTCCAATGTATCTTACTCGTTTCTTTTTCAATACGATCTCAAAAACGTTTACACCTGGTGCAACAAAAACTTTCCTGACCTCAATGTTTCTAAATGCCATACGATCACCTTTTCCCGTAAGCGTACCTTTTCTTCTTCTCACTTCCCTTCGCGATCTAGGTGTCATATGCGATAGGGAACTTAACTTCCACTTCTTGAGTCCGGCTGTCAGGTCTGGCTACCCTCGCAATCTACACTCATTAACAGGATTGAATCTGTCCAGCGCAGATTCATCCACTTTGCCCTGCGCGGCCTTCTTAATCTTCCCCCTTAGGAAACCGCCTAATAGTAATCAACCTCCAGTCCATCCTCCTACGTCGAGATGCCTCCGATATTGTTTTCGTTCACAAAGTCCAAGCCGGTTACTTCTATTGCTCTAACCTCCTTCACACCATATCCGTTAACACTAACTTACCCCGTAATGCTAGATCTTTCCCTACCTTCCGCATTAAAAGTTATCGTACTAACTATGGTCACTTCGAACTCTTTAGCAGAATGCTGCGGATGGTCAAAAACTCTGCCGCCTTCGAAAAAAGTTAAAAGAATATTTTTTGCTGTACCTTGTAGAAAAGGTAATAAGATGGGCAATTTGATAAAAATTATAAATAAGTATATTAATTACATTAATTTCGGAGAAAATGTGAGTAAAGCTGAAATTAAGAAAATGAGAAACACATTTTCCAATTTCGGAAGTAAGCGTAACTACAGTCGGTAATGACAGGTCAATATTGCTAGAGTAGACTTTTGGCGTGAGTTGGATGTAGCTGCTATACAATTTCCTCTTTGCCTATCTTAGATCTTTCATCCCTGATTTTAGCATGCTTAGTAAAAAACAGCCTGTATATGCCAAACGAGCATATCTTTAAAATATGAGGCTTTTCTGCGTGGCGATCCCAATATGGTTTTGCCAATTAAAAATGTAAATCGGGTGGTTATCTATTTTTTCTCAATTTCGGTGATATTGTTAGTACTGTACCTGAAACGATCTCTGAACTCTTTGCCAAATTTTTTGAAACAGAATTTTTAGCTATTAACTGTGATATGTCTAACAGATCTTAAAGCTATGCCTTTTTTTTCTCTTGACGAAACTTTTGTCGACTTCTCTCCCACGAAGCTTTCCTTTTGAAGTATAAATTAAACAAATTCTTTATCTGGTACTTAAAAAAACAAAGTTTAACTCAAGAGGACTTTATTTCTCCGCGACTCGATACAAAGTGTCCTGACAAAAATTGGCTTTACTTAATCTACCCTAAATCTAAAATCACCTGAGCACCGTCGCAGACATGGTGTCAGCAGAAATGCACCGACACGTTTCCCGGTCACGTTGAGTTCATCCATGGCTACGTCGACCTCTGGTTGACCGAAGCTTTTTGTAACGCGTGTCGTTAACTCCTCCCCTCTTAGTCTTCAGCGTCCTCGTTGAACTTTTAGAAGAATGGTATGTTTTTAACACGTGTGATTCCAGGTGGCTCCGATTCGACTTCATCTGTTGGTCCTTCTGATCCTTCTGGTATCGTGGTCGATATCTGGATAGGTATTGGGGCTGTTGGTAGGCTTGATGTTTTTGGCCATGCCATTCTGATGATGATGATGATCACTGCCAATATCGCCAAAGATGATAGGCTGAGGTTGGTGATGCTGCCTATATGGTCTTTAGTCCTTAGGAGCTCGATCTTTTCCGTGTTGTTCAAATGTAGTCTTCTCATAGCCTGTAGCGTAAGCGTTTCTTCGAAGATTCTGAAACTGGAGTCTAGTTGGGCGATAGGAGGAAGCGGTTTTGCGGTGGAGATTTCCTTAGACGCGTAGCTTTGTCCGTTTACCAAGAGGGTGGCATTTTGGTACTGTATTATGAAGGTGCCTGATAGGTTCATAGCTTCGGTGTTGACTAGGATGGTCCCATTAAATTGATTTAGCAATAAAGTCCCTGGGAGGATCTCTTCTACTGCGGGAATGTGTTGATTGTCTATTTCGGTGCAATTCGTTGGTCTGCTGGTGAGCAGGTTAGGAATACAACTAGATTCGCTTAGGTCTATAATTTGCTTTTTTTCGCATATTGTTAATTTACTATTTGTCTTACAATTTTCTTTTATGCCATATATCCTATTTTTACATTGCAATATATTTTCGAATTTTATTTTTATTACAGCATTTTTTCTTTTTACAGGTTTTACTAATAATCTTTTACATAGTTCTAATTCGGTATTTGGTATGCTTACAATGTAAAGTAAGGTTGAATTATTGGATGCAATTTTTATTTGAGCGAAATCAATAGCGTCTTCTAAATTGATATACGGTACATTATTTCTTTCAAAAAGTTCCTTAACAGAATTTATTTCGCTATTAGATAGAATAAAAGAATTAATTATCCCTGCCTTAGCCCAGTGTAGGGCGTAGTCTACATTAATAATTTCTTCTTTAATAATGTCTAACCTATATTTGATATTTGTTGCTATTCCATTTTTAATATCCTGGTCGGTTTTAAAATTGTTAATTATTTTGTTGGTAACATTGGTTATTTCATTTATTCGATCTATTGTCGATTTATTTATTATGACTTGCTTATTGTTATTTTGTAATACATCGCCTATTTTTGCTTTTAATATTAGGAAATCATCGTGGTCCGGACTGCCGGCCAACCATTTCCATGCACTACCAAGAAAGTTTAGTGATCTCTTACTCTTAGTCCTGGGTTTTAATCTATTAAGTAAGTTTTTGATTTGGACAGTCTCATGGCTGAGGAAAGGGAACATAGGATGGGTTGTTTCGACATCTTTCTTGATCTTATGGTCTAGGTCGTTAAGCGTTTTTTCGTAAGTGTCCAGTTCTATGATGTGTACCAGTTTTAGAGTTCCAGTCTGTAATTTTGCGTTTCCAGTAGTCAGTATTATTATTTTCGAGTTAGAGTAATCCAATATTTGTACGTTGCCATAGCAGGAGGTAAACGCTATCCTGAAAGGAAAAATAGATATCAATTTCTTATGTGACTTTTGTGTACTGTCCTGTCTGATTCTGTGATCACTAAGCTATTCTTGTTTTCTTTTACAATTTCCCTTTTGTACCGCGGTGTAAGTTTAGTTCCTTGTCTTTTATTGATTTTAACATAGATTATATCTCCTGGTTGATATGTTTTGAAAGCTTGTCTATTTTTATTGTGCGTCTTAAGGTCTTGCTCTTGTTTTTCAGTTAGTCTCTGTACGTTGTCTTGTCTGGCTTTCTCATATGTTTCCGGATCAACTCTGACTTTCCTACCAAAGAATATTTCTATAGGCTTCTGGTTTGTTGTTGAATGCACGGAGCAATTGTATTCATACACTGCACGGTCTAATAATTCTTCGAAGGATCTGAGAATATTTTCTGCTCTTAAGCATCTCATGAGCTCTGACAGCGTGGAATGGAATCGTTCTATTTGTCCGTTTGCGTTACTGAAATATGGGGGCGTTTGGAAAATTTTGATGCCCAATTGATCTTCTACCATGAAACTAATGGTACTGGAATTTAGAGATTTTTCATTGTCTATTACAAGGGTTTCCGGGACTCCAAACATGAAAAGAAGTTGCCTTAGGGGTTCTCTTATGTCTTCCGCAGATCGCGATTTTAAGATTTTAGCTTGGGCGTATTTTGAGAACTTATCAATTGCGGTTAATACTAAATTTTTCTCTACTATATAAATATCCATATGAAGTATCTGTCCTGGATACTGAGGTATTGGGGTTTTTCCTATTTCGGGGTTAGCTGGGTGTCTTTCATATTTATGTTGTTTACAAGTGTGGCATTGCTTCACTAAATTTGTTATTTTCTGCGTCATCTTAGGGAAGTAGAATTTTTCCAAGAGCTGTATTTTATTTTCTTTAGCGTTTCGATGAGCTCTTCTGTGCTCTAGTAAAATCTGTTCTTCTTGATCGGTTTCTGCTGTTAGGTCTCTAATTTTCGTTTGGGTAAATTTAGCTTTGTAGTTTTTAAAGTGCATAGGCCAGAAATTTTGAATCATTCCCATTATGTTTTCCGAAGTGAATATTCCGTTGACTATTGCTGGGTTAAGGTATTTCTTTAGTATCGTAATTAATTCGTCCTCGGTATATCTTGTTCTAATTACAGTATGTCTATGGTATGTTGGGAAGGGAATGTGAAATTGGTAGTTATTTTCTAAGCCTGTTTCGATCCATATTTGATTTTTAAAAGCATTGATGGGCGCTCTCACTGTCGGGATAAGGTCTTCAGCAGAGCTTTCGGCGCTATGGACTGTGTTCGTCATTGAATTAATTTCTGGTGTTAGAGAATCTTGCGGAGGTCTCGATAATGCATCCGCAACTACATTTGTTCGTCCGGGTTTATAGTCAAGCTGGTAATTGTATTCTTCAAGGGTCGCCTTCCACCTTTTCATTTTTGCGTTATGGTTTTTGTGGCTTAACGCGTAGGTGAGCGGTTGATGATCTGTGAAAATACGGACTTTTGAGGTGCCATACAAGTAATTTCTTAGGGAGTTTAAGGCCCAGATAATTGCCAGCATTTCCTTTTCGTTTGCTGCATAATTTTCTTCCGTTCTATTGAGAGTTCTGGATATAAAAGTTATGGGTTTGCCATTCTGTTCGAGGACTGCTCCTATAGCATATTGAGAAGCATCTGTGGTCAAATGGAATTCTTTATTAAAATTTGGATATGCTAAAATTACTTCTTCGGAAACTAGGGCGCTCTTGATTTTGGAGAATGCTTTGATAGCCTCGTCATTTAGCTGTAAAATTTTGTTTTTTGAGGAATTTTTGGACAGTCGTCCATCCTCCCCTCTTAGAAGATTCGTAAGGGGT
Source organism: Philonicus albiceps (assembly GCA_963969385.1). NCBI lineage: Eukaryota > Metazoa > Arthropoda > Insecta > Diptera > Asilidae > Philonicus > Philonicus albiceps. The sequence goes on from OZ017773.1 coordinate 16,062,875, forward strand.
TTCGCTATTTTAGCGTAATCCCTGACAAAGCGTCTATAATAGCCGGATAATCCTAAAAATGATCTAAGATCCTTTAATGTTTTCGGTTGCGGGAAGTTCAGAATCGCCTCTACCTTTGCCGGATTAGTTTTCACTCCTTCGGGTGAAACGATGAATCCTAGAAACTCAACGCTAGTTTTGAAGAATTCGCATTTGTCTAGCTGTATCTTCATATTTGCGGATTTGAGAGTCTTGAAGATGGTCTCTATGTCTTTAAGGTGTTTATCCTCGTTCTCGCTGAAAATTATGATGTCGTCTATATAGACGAAGCAGATTTTTCCTATGTGCTCCCTTAGTATATCGTCCAATGCTCTTTGAAAAATTGCAGGAGCATTTTTCAATCCGAATGGTAGTCTGGTAAACTCATATTTACCATTATTTACCGAGAAAGCGGTCTTCTCTATGTCAGATTCCTTTAATGGAATCTGATGAAATCCACTTTTCAGGTCTATTACAGAAAATAGCTTGTTTTTACCCAGTTGCATTAGTACTTCACTAATTTCGGGTATGGGGTAACGGTCTGCGATCGTTATGCTGTTTAACTTCCTGTAATCAATTACCATTCTGTACTTCTTTTCGCCAGAAGCATCCAGCTTCTTGGGCACGACCCAAACAGGCGAGTTGTAGGGCGAACGGGATGGTCTAATTATACCATCAGCTAATAATTTATTTATTTGTCGATCGATTTCGTCTTTTAAAGACATCGGGTATGGGTAAAATTTGGTATAGACAGGGTTATCAGAAGTTGTGCGTATAGTGCCTACAACTTTTGTAGTGAATGTTAGTTTCTCGTCTGGATCAGAGAATAATTCTTGGTTCTTTTCTACTAGGAATTTCGTGGCTTTAGCTTGGCTATCAGACATATGGCTGGTTCTAATAGCAATTTTGTTTACGCATTCCGCTTCTAATTGTTTGATAGGGATTTTAATTGAATCTTGGATAATAACATAGTTGCGTTTCGTATGGATAATGGCAGATAATTCCTTGAGGCTGTCGTTGTCTAGTATCGCATGGAAAGATACTAACGACGGCAGTAGATAAAATTTAATTTTAGGCTCTTTTAAAATGAAAAGGTTAGCGAAAATGTGGTGCGTGATTCGCACTTGGCCTCCTACAGAGTTGGCATAAAAACATTCATTGCTAGGAATAGGGTTTTTTGCAAATCGTGGTTGAATATAATTTTTGTTCGACCCCGTGTCGATAAGTATCTTTAATACCTCTCCGCTTCCTGCTTTGCATTCAAAGTACGGCAGCGAAGAGTGCCTCATTCTAAAAAATGAATGTCTGCTAGATTGGTGTTCTCCTGCTCTGTGTTATGTTTCATCATGGCCCCGTACTGATCGCTATACTCTGCTAAAGTTTGCTCATAACTATTGTTTTCCTCTGCTAGTAGCTGAGCTTCCTCATAATATCCGTGCGGTTCTTGGGTTGATTGCACGTTGCTTAAGCCCGTATTTATGTGGAAATTTCTTTGCATCTTCTGAGGTGGGAATGATCCTCGCATGTTGTTATTTCCGGGAGGTCGTTTTCCTGCATATTGCATAGGCCTTGGTCTATTAGCATAATTCACAACGTTCGTCTGGATGCTACGGTCTACATCCATGGGTTCCGGTTTGGGTTGTGGCTTCGGTGCCACTGGTCTTTGAGGGGGATGTTGTAGTCGCTGATCTTGGCCGAAGGGCCTATTCTGAGCAGGCTGAGTTCTGTAATAATTCCATCCTCCTGGCGTAGGGAAATGTGCTAATTCCGGATGAAATGCTGATCTTTGCTCGAACCTTGGTTGTTGCGATTTCTTTGGTGGGATCGGCGGTGGGTTATGTGAGAATTTCCTGCTGTTCCCTTGATGATTATTGGCGTAATTTGCCCTAAAATTCTGATTTTCTAATTTTAGGCAAAAATGTAACGCCTGAGGGAGGTCGATTGGCTCTTTTATGCCAAGGAGCCTCGGTAGGTCTCCGTTAAGTCCCCGTACAAAGGTATCTAGGGCTTTATCCCTATATGTTTCCGTTAATAATTTCATGGATTCGGCACTTATTTCCATGCAGGCAATTTTGTTCAATATTAATGAAAGGTGAGAATAAATCTGTTGATAGAACTCTTGAACAGAGGATCTACCTTGTATTAGGGAAGTTAGCTGATACTCTAAAGTACCTAAGTCGCGTTTATCTGCGTAGTGGATAGTAAGGCAGCGGGAGATTGCTCTCCAGTCTAATGGAGTGTTATAAGACTCGAGGGCTATATCTGCATTCCCCACAATTTTATTTCTTATTACGCTTAGAATGCCGTAATATTGCGGGGTTCCCTTCATGGGCTCGTAGATTTGTAATACTCGTTCTACGCTTTTTTTCCACGAGGAAAATTCACCAGGGTTGCCCGAAAACTCCCTGAGACAGCGGACGACGTCCGGGACCTTATCTAAGTCGGCTAAATTATTGCGATGTCTCTCGTCTATGGTCTGATCAGTGGCCGTGACGAGCTCGGAATTGGGATTCAAGTAGGATTGTACTAAGCTTTTCGTCTGGGACGATATACCTTGTGAAACGATATTTGTTACTAAAGCCGTTAGTTCGGCAACGTTAGGGGTATTAGGGGCTTGCGCCGAAGTAGAAAGTTGTGTAGGTACGGAAGGAGGGTTGGGTGGTGGAGTACCTAAAACCGGTGGTCTAATCAAACCGTTAGGATTTACCATTTTTTCTTAATTTAATATAAATTTAATATAAATTTCCTAATAATCGGTATTATTTTTTAATAATATATTTTATAATTCGGACTTCTTTTAGAATTTATCTTTTCCGAAGGTTGAACGCGGTCTTTTTTTCTCTTCTTATTTAAACTTCTTTTTATTCTATCCGTTATTAGTACTTGGTTATCGGTATCTCACGAATATATTTCACAAATAAAATTACACTTTTATCTTAAATATTTATGATCGATTATTTTTTCGATTATATTTCGCACAATGTTACACTTTTAATATTTTTATGCTCAATTATCAATCGATTATTTTCATCAAAATTCTTCTTAGTATTTTTTATATTTTAATACATTTGTTTTTTACACAGTTTGGCTAGATTATCGCTAATAAAGTAGTTATTTAAGTTTTTTCAAAATTTAACAATTTCTCTTACTTTCTACGACTTACACTAGTAACAGGAGCATGCTATTGGGTGTTGTGCAGCTGCGTCTACGACGGAGGGTTCCCTTTTCTCCTTGTGGTGACTCAGGATCCGGCAGTAGAACTACAGTAGTGAATCTGAGGATTAAATGCACTTCCAATAACGGTTTCCTGGGGTTCTGGGACACAGGCGTTGCACTGCTTTAGGGCGTCTTGAGTTTTGCGGCGGCACTACTTTAGGGCACTTAACCTCTACCACTTTCTAGGTTTTTAAATAATTGTGTTCCCTAGCACTACTTTAGGGCTTTTTGGGACTTATCACAATTCCTAGAGTTTTTTGGCTAACAGTGTTCCCTAGCACTACTTAAGGGCTCTTTGGGATTTATCACTTTCGAGGTTTCCACAATAACTCGCGGCCTGTGCCCCACGTTGGGCGCCAATTAAACAAATTCTTTATCTGGTACTTAAAAAAAACAAAGTTTAACTCAAGAGGACTTTATTTCTCCGCGACTCGATACAAAGTGTCCTGACAAAAATTGGCTTTACTTAATCTACCCTAAATCTAAAGTCACCTGAGCACCGTCGCAGACATGGTGTCAGCAGAAATGCGCCGACACGTTTCCCGGTCACGTTGAGTTCATCCATGGCTACGTCGACCTCTGGTTGACCGAAGCTTTTTGTAACGCGTGTCGTTAACTTATATCTCTGGCCTAAAGGATAGTTTCCTCCTGGATTTAATGTTGTTCCTGTCGCTTTGTTAAACGTAAGTTAGTATTTCTCTATAATTTGTTTAATCTATCTCTCTCGTCCGGATTTTTTCCAAATACTTAGAAATTATCACATATTCTTCTATTAGTCTTTCTATATATGAAGGGATTTACATGTAATACATCTAATTGTTGTTATTAAGTTTTATATGAGCTCACCTTCCTGCATACGCGAAAATATTTCAGCCGTTCAAAAAGGGTAAAAGAGAAATTTTACGAATAAATATATCATCGTGACTGTTGATCGCAACACTGTAAGGAATCTATTGGCACATGTTGCAACACTTCTTTCGGAATTATCCTGTACATAACCTGTAATCCATTTAAAATTGGATCAAAGTTTCAAACTCTGGCTGTCGAAACGTACAGGGTAGTCTTGATATTTTTAGAAAAGGTTTACAATTTGCGAAATTAGATCGAAAAGTTTATAAATTGAAAAATTAAATCTTAAATAAGAACGTAGGTCTCTTGCTTAAGATTATATTATGTAATTTGTTTTAAGAATATTATCAAACAACTAAATGTGAGAAATTTGTGTAATATAAAGAGGTAGAAATGTCTCCATTCTCGTTTCATCTCTTTCCAAAATTCTTGTCGTTCGCTTTAAAATCTCTCTCTTACTATATACTTTAGCGAAATCTGGAAAGTCAGTCGCCTAACAGGACCAGGTGGACAAAAATAAGGGATAAGGTTTAAGGGAATTACGAGTGTGGCGCTTTATTATGTACATAGTTCTTAAGAGGACAGACACAAACTGTTCTGTTTGCAAACTCTTGAGGAACGTGGGATTGATGCTCAATTGGTTTTTGTCATAGACTGTATGCTGGATCATATAATTCGTCAGAGATTGTCTCCTACTTTTCTATTTATGTCCCTATCAATTCGTTAAAGGACAGGTAATTCTGAACCTATCAGAGTTGCGAATAAGACCCTTTTGTTCTTTGAAGCAATGCTCATGAAAGCAAAAGGCAAGTATTGTTTGTGGAAAAAATAAGCACAAGTATTGTTCCTCGATGTTTTTCTATATTTTATTTTTCACCGTACAAATATTATTAGAAGAAACGTTTTATTCGAAAAAATTACCGGCGTCTTTAGATATCTAAAGAAGACTCTGTTGGGAGTGAAGAGTTGAGTTGCGTTCTTAGGAATAATGCTGACATAGCATCATTGTTTCCCACAGAACTTAGAACTGTGAATACAGGAAAGGTTTAGTTTGGAAATAGATTTAAGTGAAGTAGAAGCGAATTAGTAACAATATTGAAATTACATGAATTCGAATTTTAAAGAAAAAGAATTATTCGAATATTTTTCGTTTTGTTTCCAGATTTCCAAGTAGTGTTTGTTTGTAAATTTCAATAAACATTATTATGATTATTAAAATAATCATTTTTAACTAAACTGTGGTTCGTTACGTTATGAGAGTACAATCCCTAATTACCATGATATTATTTGCCTGATGAAGCGATTCTTTTATAGTTAAGATTTAATCCTGCACTGTAATACTTTCTTTACTTAGTACAACAAATCTTTCTTTTAATGTTGACATTTTATTACTGAATATCTTATTATCTATTTTGATTGAACAGTTGACGAAAGTAATTACAAAATTTTCGCTTAATATAATACACGTACAGGTAGGCACTGACATACAAAATATCTACAGATTAATGTATACATAAGTGCAAGTCTATATCAAGACTAAAATTTATCGATTGAAAATAAAGAAGACATCATGCATATATCTGACGCAGGGGCGGATTAACGCACAGGCACAGCAGGCACTGGCCTGGGGCGGCAAATTTTGAGAGGCGGCAAAAATTTGGAATGAATTTTTTTAGGTGAGTTCGCTCGACAAAAATCTCGTCGTAAACACTTGTAATACAACAAAACTTTTTTCACTGTTTTTCAATCTACTGTCACTCATTAAATTTAACTAATTTGATAAGCAAATATGTAACCAAAGAATTAGTGATTATATGTGATATGCGATAATAATAAATTAATATTAAAAATTAATTGCTCAACGAATTGATTTTTTATTGGAATACCAAATTTTTGAACTGGGTGCTATATTTGAAATTTTATTTTATTAACATTTTTTATCAAATGAAAGTTTGTCAGCGAAAATAGGGGCGGCAAATCGAGTTGGCCCAGAGCGGAAAAAAAGTTAATCCGCCCCTGCTGACGTCAAAAAATAAATTAATTGTGGTATAAAAGGCAGACAGAGTCTACATCTATTTAAAGTAATAGCAATATTTGCATGTTGAACTTATATTTTTATTTTACACAGTTGTCTTTATGATCCTATTTCTTATGCTAAATCTTACTGGATTGATGCGCTTCTTGAATTCTAGGCGTACTACGGGCTCGTTGCAGGTATATATATTTTACTCGGGTTGTTCCACTTTCGATTTTATAAAAGGCTCGTAAGGCTCGTAAAGGCTCGCCCGCCAAATGCCACTGAACATCGGCTATCAGAAGGATTATTCACAAAATTTAGATCAGTGAACTCCTCAATACAAACTGATCTGTTCCGCACTAGCTCTTGACCGGAATTGACCTGTTACAGTTGGTGGACAACTTGACATTTCGGGCATTGATCTAAACGTGCATTAGTATCTATATTTAAAGAGGTTATTAACTACTGTTTATCTCAGATTTTAACTGAAAAATATTTATTTTAATTTTTTTAAATTTTGTTTTTCTTTAAGTCCTTATCTCTTCAGAACTATTTTCTATAATATCCTTAGCCTTTCTTTTCCTTCGACTTAGGAGAAGTCTAGCTCGATATTATATAATAATATTATGAAATATCATCACTAATTCCGATTTTGTTGCGGCGAAGTGGGTGTGTGTGCCACATATTTTTGTAGAACCGATTTACTAAGCACGCGGAACACCAGGATGGTACTACATCAAGAATCGTGTAAGTGCAAACTTAACTAACCATCACGAACATCTAACTTTTAGCGAGTTTAAAACGCTTAATTGCTTAATTTTAGTTCTTGTAAGCTCTTAGTTGGCTCAAATACAAAGCTTATATTTTTAATGCTTACTGTATAAGTTCTTCGTCGATTTGTTTACTGTTTGAATTTGCAATAGGAACTACCAATTTCTTATCATATTTAATTTTTATAACGAAGATAATTGCATTAGCTTTATATTTTGCCATTACAGTTTTAATATTACTTATTTTTTTCATATCGATTCGGTATTTTTGGATTTCCTGGACACTTAATATGTTGGGATGAATGAACTCCACTTGAAATTATTTATTTTTAATTGTTGTTCGAGGAAAGTTTTTTGTTCTGTTATTATTCACACAAGCGAAATTTTGTTATCTATAAATATGACAAAATAATTCGCACCTCCAAGTGATGTAGTACGCATTGGACCACAGTCGTCACTGTGAACAATTTCTAACAATTCTGTCGACTTTGGTTCCTTATGTTGTGAGAATAGTCTTTATACATATTTTGTATAAATTCATACCTCACATTTTTGGATTTTTTTTTTCTCGTTTCTAATTTTAATTTCTTCTTGCGCTATATCTCTTAAATAGTTCAAGTTGACGTGCCCTAAGTTTTGATGCAGTATGACTTTTTCTCAGAATATAATAAAGATCACAATATTTATCGGCCATACAAATGGTTTTTCCGCCTATGTCAAAAAGGAATACAGTACAGAATAATTGTTGTTTCTCCATTGATTAAATTTAACGTCTTTGTAATAGTCTTTATCTGTTGGAAATTTTCACGTTTCGATGTCATATAGGATGTTCGAGGTCTTTTAAAAAAGTATTGCGAATTTTGAATTTCCGCGGGCTACATATATCAGATTTTCGTTTGTCCCTCACTTATGCTGACAAGCTCGGCTATTTTGAATGTTCTGTTAATATTGGACAGCTATTTTGCTTGGACGTGTTTTGGCTCGTCTTCTATTTTTGCCTATTCCGAAAAATGGACGAAATGTCTAAATTAAAGAGACTATAGCCGACCGAAAAAAAATTCTTTGAGATCCTTCCATTTGAGACCAAACGTAAGGCTCCTGAAAAATTTCTCCTATTCGAACTTGTTCCATAAGTCTTAGATTTTATATATTCGAATTTAAGCATATACCTACATACATTGTTTTGGATCCCATCATATGTGATTTAATAAATATCTATTTTACTCGGGCAGGATTTGAACCACGAGCATTACATAAGGGTTACTGTGCACTACCGTCTCGTCTCGTCTCAGCCACGCTTCACATATATGATGCAGTGTGAATTTAAATTATCTGTAATTGTTCGACTGGTTTTATACTAAATTTTATCTACTTTTTTAACTATTGAGTGTATATTATTTTTCCTTTCCTTATTTACTTGCCAATTCACACTCTACAACATACAAGGCGGACGAACTTTCAGGTTTTTTTGTCAGGAATATCGACTGCATCCGTTGGTTTCTTATAAGTGTTAACTGTGATACTCTAATTTTGGTACGCCATTCTTAGCTCAACTGACAAAGCCAAAGTTAACCTTTTCGAATTCGCTTGCTTTAAATTTGAAATTTTTAATTTAATAAACTAAACCAAAAATACACAGTTCGAGAGTATTCAATATACAGCTCTTACAACTTTTTCACAGTCCGCCTCACGAAGGTAATGCACATCTTGGCTCGCTCATCGAGCTACACTCAAAGATCACAGCCATAGATATGAATTCGAGCAGATTTTTGCTCGCATCGTCGTCACGAATTGTCATAACAAGACCAAGTTAAAAACGAAGTTGAATCCATACAGGTTGTAGGAAGTAGTTTTTAAGAAAAAAATTATATAAAATAACCTGTTTTTACTAACAGCAAGGCAGAATAAATGTTCCAAAATACTTATTTATTTTTCTGAAGAAAAAAATAGTGAAAATGTTAAATATACCTCATTCAAGTAATTAACGTTTCCTTGCAGATGGGCAGGTACAAGTCTGTGGAATAGCTTATTCCAGAAGGAAGGAGCCAAAGACATCACATGGTCACCTCCCCACAAGAAGTTTGTGTGCCCAACAAAGGAAAGTCCTTATATTCTCACATATGATAACATGTTCACATAGATCTACTTAGTTGTTTGTGAGAATTATGTAAAAAATTGTAAAAGTGAAAAGTCGACTTAGAACAATACACACCAAAGATAAAGAACGTTCCTTATTGTACCTCACCCAAATTTTATAATAATCTTTAAATATGTATATCTTTTTTCTTTTTGTAATTTGAGTACGAAATTCGAGTATATACTTCAGCATTTAAATAGGTCTGTGAGGAACTGAAGTCCCTTTGTAATGTAAGTGTCAACAGCTAACCAAATTAATGGGGACATTGCAGTTAAGTCAATTCTATAATTATACTTGAAGTCACCATACAAATAGCAAAGCAATCCAGAAATTGAATACGCACATCAATTTATTTATATAAGGCTACGCCAGTTTCAGACGAATTTCGTTACAACTTAGCTCAATTTCCAGGATTTGACTCCTGTCAGACATCGAGTAACAAGTAAGACGATTATAATTTGAAAACCGTTCGCCCCTACTGAACTTTAACGCCGGGAATTTTTTTTGTCAGTCTGTTTAGTAACTGTAAAAGATATGCCGTTAATGTTAACACTTTTGACTTCTTGTCATGTAATCTACGTGTTTTCTTCCCATGCTCGCCTTTAATTAATGAACTGTAACTGACACCGCAGCAATGTGTCGTACTTAGAAGCCTGGTTATTGAATTGCTTCTTTATCTAGCGCGAAGGAATTTATTGATCTTGTTTTTTTAAATCAACCCCTCTTCAAACAAGAGAATACATTGGCGTGTCTTCGTTTTATATGCATTTAATTTACAGAATTACTTAAGTCAATAGATTCGTATTTTAGCATGGTTTAGTTTGGTTTTTAAATATTAAACAGCATTTACATGCAGTGACCAAATAACTGTTGCAATGTTTCCTATTTTCTACTCTTTAGCTTTGTACCGAATAATTAAATTATAAAAATCTCGCAACACTAATTCATTATATTATAGTTACATTGAACTTGAAGTAGAAAAAAATGATGGGTTATTATGCCATATTTAATGGTTTCCCAGGAATTTATTCATATTGGACCATTGCAATAGTTGTTTGTATTACATATATAATAGAAGCTTCCTAATTTAACTTCTAAGTGAAGGACGAGAGATATTTAGATTACTTTTGTGCCAAATCGATCAGCTCTGGAGGTATAGCATGTATGGTAAGTTTGTTTAGTGTAAAATATTATAAAGGATTTTGTTCGTTTAGCAATTTTAACATTTTGAAAACATTTCCTGTCGTGGGAAAAATCACCTACTTACCATTCAAATGCGCAAGGGTTGGTGTCTTGATGATTGAAAAATTGTTGTTTTTAGTGACAAGTCAAAAATTAACAGAATTGGCTCAGATTGTTGACAATAAATTTGGAGAAAACCGTCCGCACACAATCGGTGCACTAAAAAACTTCAAATGTTTGGGGGTGGTGCATGATGTCTACTAAATTGAAAAATTCCATCGAATAACTGGTCGATTACATTAACATTCTACAAATCAGTTTTATGGAGAGTGTGGAGAATTTTGCTGCTGAAAAGGAAAGAATTTTATTCGAGTAAGGTAATGATCTCAAACATTGTGACTATAAAACAAAGAAATGTTTCGAAATAAATCAAATATTTGTAATGTAGTAGCGAACGTAATTTCCAGACTTCCATATTATAGCACATGTCTGGGGTTTAGTGAAGAAAAAACTGAGACATTTTCCGACTGACTCAAAAAAATTGGATGAATTTTGGTTAGGCACAAAAGCTGTATGGGGAGGAATAAATAAGGAAGAAATTCAAGCAATTTTTAACAGGTTGCCTAGAAGAATCGGAGGCATTATAACAGCTAAGGGAGGGTTAAATATTAAGAAAAAAATATAAACATTTCAAAATTTAGTATTATAAAAACCACCATTGTTTAAAATATGTAAATTAACTATAGATGAACATTCTTAAGTTAAAAAGTAAAATTAATAGAATATAGAATAGAATTATATTGAAATTATTCTGTCACACTGTATATACTTTTAAAAGAAAATTCACAAATGTTCCAAACATTGCAATAGTTTTTTGAATCATTGTATTTATTATAACTATTACTCTATCATCAAGGAATGCATGAACTTCAATATAGAGGAATATCAACAATGAGTCGCAAATGAGCAAATGAAGCAGTTCCCTAATAACGGTTTAAAATTGTTGTGGTTTTATTTTGCGGGCTAAAAATATGTTGTACCGAAAAATAAATATTAATTTTATTAGTTCTACGAGCAAATATCAAGAAAACTTTGTTATTAGTGCAGTTGGATAATAATTATCAATGATTTTAGCGAATTTGTTTTGAAACTCTATATCATTGCATTGCATTAGTTCTAATAACTTCAAGTATATTTGTAATAGATTAATAGTTTTACAAAATAAGGCCCAAATGTTGTTACGCCGACTATAAAACTTTTGAACAAGGATAAAACTCACTGGTTAAGTTTTGTGAGAAAACAATCAAAACGTCAAATATAACACAAACTTAAGTTTAATACATTAATTTGTATATAAAAAGAAAACAACTTTATACAAAAAAAACCTCTACTTAAGAATAATAAAATTATTAAAGTTGGCTTACCTTAAAGATTGTTCTTTGAATGTAAAGTTCGGCATCGATAAGCGCGAACAAAATCTCGGGATTGTTAATCGAAAGTAAAAATTTTCTGTCGGGAATTGAAAACAAAATCTCGGTATGATTAATCGAAAGAAAGGCTCAGTTCGGTATATTTGGATGCTAAAACAGTGAGTGAAGTTCGTAAGCTTCTGCGATAGTCAAAGTTAAAGGAACAACTCTTCTCTTCTTTCGGCATCGGACAACTCAGGAAGGAAGGAAGCTATTTCACCTGGTATATGGTAGGTGATAAGTAGGTACTAGGGCGGTTTGGCCTGGGAAAATTTTGGGTACCGTGGGAAATAAGTTTGACCTTGAGATGCCCTTGTGGTTTTGTTATCGGTGGTTTGTGGTTTTGTTATCGGTGGTTTGTGGTTTTGTGTGTGTGTCAGGTGTTATCTTTATTGTTTATTATAACCCTTTATCGCTACTTCCGGGATGGTTAGGTGAGTGTAGGTAATAGTGACGTCATAGGGGATTCCAATTCTGGTTTGGTTCAATTAAGCTATGCGTCATCTTTATTATCATCTTTATTATTATTATTATAACCCTTTATTTTTATCTCTGTCTGTCTCATGTTAGATAGATAGATAGATAGCAGCCGATACCCGAACCAGATATCAATACCCGAACCGGATATCAATACCCGAACCAGATATCAATACCCGAACCAGATATCAATACCCGCAGTCGATATCAATACCCGAAGTCGATCTCAATACCCGAGGTTGATTTGGCCGGCTGGTCAGACATCTCTGTCTCTCTCTCTCTCTGTCTCTCTCTCTGTCTCATGTTAACAGCGCCATCTGTCGCGAGAATTAGATAACGCTGGAAATTTAATGAATTAAAAAGCAGGTTGGGTAGCTTTGGGGATTTGAACCGGGGATTTGTAGCTTCAGAGGCCGGTATGTTACCCGCTGGGCTATTAGGGTTTCTTGTCGTTGTGGTTTAATTTGTGTATATAAGGTGTTTTAGACGATCTAGCGAAAATTAGTCATGCATCTCTCTCTATCTGTTATGAGAATTTGGTAACGATGGAAATTTAAAAATGAATTAAAAAGCAGGTTGTGAGGGTCTTGGATTTGAACCGAGGGGAAATTTAAAAAAATGAATTAAAAGCAGGTTGTATGGGTTCGGGATTTTGAACCGACGGAGAAATTTAAAAAAATGAATTAAAAAGTAGGTTGTATGGGTCAGGGATTTGAACCGAGGGAGAAATTAAAAAAATGAATTAAAAAGCAGGTTGTGTGGGTCCGGGATTTGAACCGGGGGATTTGTAGATTCTTGTCGTTGTTATTTAATTTAAGTTTTCTTTCGACCATGCCGATAAATATTTGCTTCGGGACCTGGTCGGGATCTGGTCACATAACATGTATGAAATCCGCGGTTCTATTTTCTAAAAACTCTGCGGGGATATTATTACGAGAACAGAGGAATTTCAAAGAAAAAAGATAACGGTTGGGGGCTCTATTAAAAAATTGATCGTATCGACATCCGGGCCATGGGTATCAAGTTTTATAACATATTTAGATAGAATTTTTTCGATATCGATGTTGAAAAAACCAGAAACGGAGCACTGAAAATACTGTATCCACTTTTACAATAGACAACAACAACAACGCAGAAGAACAACCAAACAATCACCCCAAGAAAAAAACAACGCAGATGAATAAAAAAAAATAAAAAACGATCGGAGCACTGAAAAATACCGTACCCACTTTTTACAATAGACAACAACAACAACAACGCAGAAGAATAACTAAATAATCACCTTAAGAAAAAAAATAAAACGATAACACCACTGAAGAAAAAACACAACACAGAAAAAAACGAGCTTGTAGGGTAAAAAAACTTTTATTTTTCACCTTTTTAAAAAAAACCCTAATCTCAGCTCTCTTCTGGGGCGCCCATCACCTCCAAACGGGATCGCAGCCGCCGGATATAATCCACGGCGCTGTACCCGCGGATGAAGACCTCATCCCCATGGACCGATATATATCTCTGTAAAACAATACAATGGATGAAATATATATATTTTTAAAATAATTAATCAACTTACAAAAACGCTGGGTTCTAAACCCTCAGTGTATGGAGTATATACCTCCCGCCACTCATCTTCGCCCCTTAATTTATAGACAACATTAAAGGGGGTTGATAAGCACGACCGGCAGAAGTTCTCCAACTCCTCGTGGGGGCCCTCCCGTTGGTCGTATAGCTCAAAAATTCGAGTAATGTCTGCTATGCTCCACATTTTTACGTTTAATGAAAGTCAGTTTTTCAATTTTTCAATTTTTGGTGGGCATAGCGGTTTAAAAAAACATCGGATAGTTTATCGTGAGGGTTGAAAGATAAGTCTCAAATATTTTTGACCATGGCTAAAATATCTACTCATTTGTGAAAACATTCAAAACCGCATCCTCTTGCCCATTCTAATTTGCTTCAGAGTATTTATACGATATTGATATCTACATGGTTTTTTTTCGGCTATTTTGAATGATAAATTTTTAATCGAAATACTCACCGCAGCATAGAGATATACCTCCCTTACTTGAAAAATATTTCTCAAGCATAATTTTCTCACAATTAAAACACCCTTTTAAAAAAGTCTTACTAAAAACCTACGTCAATATAACTCACCTTCCGTACTCAAAACAACAACAACTATATTATCTTCACTCGCGCAACCTTGACTTTGATATCCAATTGTTTATCTCATGAACAAGCGCCGGGCTTTAAAAAATTATCAACCCCAGTCAATAACCTCGCTCGTAAAAAAAAGAACAGACCCGCCAAAATAGTCAAAGCATTCACTTTAGTTGAAGAGGGCCAGGCACATTTTTTTTAAATAACAATGTAATTTAGAATAAGTTAAGGAAATCATCTGAGAGGTTTTTTTTAATACAAATAAATACTCTGGAATTTCCAAGAAAAGCTAAAGGTTTCTTTCTTTTACACTTCTCTGAAAGATCTACAAAAAAGATTAATATATTAAACTACCTTGAAACACAACCAGCAATAAATATTAATTAAATATCGGGAATCTATAATGAGTATGATTATTAAATCAATATCGATAGTCTATAATAAGCATTTTCACCAGCCCGCTTACACATATTGAGTATACAATGCATGAATAAAAATGATTAGAGAATATTTTTTTAATCGTAGAGTAGACAAAATTTCAATGTTGATTTATAATCGCTACATCTTCGTATATCTTCGTGAACAAATCGTTTCTATCCACGATCGCGAATAAATTTTCGTGAGGAGGGTTAATACAAAAATACACGGTGGCGCCCAACCATTCTTAATTGAATATTTCAAGTGTTCGGTCGTAAAACAAAATTATTGAAGATGGAAAAATTCATTATTGCAAAAGACAACATAACCTATATCAAAAGGTTCAATATAAAAGGCCGAAAAGTAGAGTTTAAAATTGCCCCGGTGCCCCAAAATGCGGAGCCCATCTCGTGGATTAAGTCTTCGGTAGAAGACATTATTCAACATGCTGTAAAGGGGCTTCAGCCAACCGATCAGGTTGGAATTACTTTTTGTGGAAGCAGTTTTAAAGATAGGGGTCCGGGCTGGATGAATTTTAGACCCGCTTCAGAAATTACAGTAGAAGATATCTGGGAAATGATTTCGAAAATATTTCAAAGTAACTCTGAAGGTATGTTTTTATATATATATATTTGTGGGTGATTTGACAGAGATTTTCTATCATATTTTTTTTATTTTAGGATTAAGTACAGATACGTTTTGTTTGGGTGTGACATCGGTGCGCTTACCACAAGGGCGGGGAAATAACCGTGCTAATAAATATAATACATTCAACGAAGAGTGCGCCGTGAGGAAGGGCATTGTAACGATAGAGAATAAGGACAACATGTGTTTACCTCGAGCTTTAGTGGTTGCAATTGCCAATGCAAAGAAAGATATCGACTATAAGAAAATTAGGAGAAATATTGGAAAACAACAAAATCAGCTAGTTTTAAAACTGCTGACAGAATCAAAAATCCATATTCCGATTGAAGGTGGGGGAATTTCTGAACTTCATCAATTTCAAAATCATCTGAAAGAATATAAAATTGTCGTTTATCAATATGGAACTAAAGGGCGAGATGTAATATTTGAAGGACAGGGTGATGGTCCCAGGCTGAATCTGTTATATCACAATAATCATTATAATGTTATAACATCGCTCACGGCTGCTTTTTGTTGCAGTTATTACTGTGAACAATGTCATGTACCTTATAATACTAAAAACGATCACAGATGTGGTGGAACATGTCCCAGTTGTCAGCAATCACCAGCCTGTGCTAATAAAAATATAATCGAAATCGGGTGTGCAAAATGTAACCGTCGTTTTAGAGGTCAGCAATGCTTTGATAACCACAAAGCGTCTGGCTCGTTAAATAGAAAGACTGTGTGTGAACAAATTAAAAGATGTATGGATTGTTTGAAAACATACAAGGCAGATAAAATTCACGTATGCGGAGAATACTTTTGTAAAATATGCAACAAGCATGTGCCGCAAGACCACCTATGTTTTATTCAGGCTGATAAAAGGGAGCCAAAAGTTGATGATGTTTTATATATATTCTACGATCTGGAAACTCGTCAGGAAAAAATTGTTGGAGAAAAAGTTGTCCAAGAACGATCAATAGGAGAAATCAAGCAACACGAGCCAAATTTATGTGTTTTCCAACAAAGATGTCACCAGTGTATAAACGATAATACTCTTTACTTCTGTCAAAAATGTAAATTTAGGATTACAATAAAGAAAGAGGATGTTATAAATCAGTTAATGCAGCATATTTTAAAAGTAAGAAAAGACTTTAAAAATGTTATCGTAATTGCTCATAATGGCCAGGCGTTCGATCATCAATTTATATTAAGCTATATTTTACAAAATACAGATTTAAAACCCGAATTAATTATGCGGGGAACGAAAATTCTTTTGATGCAGTTGGATAACGTCAAATTTTTAGATTCATTAAATTATTTTCCTATGGCTCTAGCGAAACTACCAAAAGCATTTGAGTTGTCATCAATATTAAAGAAGGGTTATTTTCCTCATTTGTTCAACACGACGCAAAATGAAAATTATATCGGCACCTTACCTCCAATAGAATATTATAGCCCTGATACAATGAAGCCAGATGAACGAGATGTATTTCTCAAATGGTATGAAGAACATAAAAATGATGAATTTAATATGCAGCGTGATATTGTTGAATATTGTGTTAGTGATGTGCAAATTTTGACGGAGGCCTGTTTAAAATTTAGAAAATTGTTTCTCGAGGAATGTAACATTGAGCCATTTTTGGAGGCAACAACCATAGCTTCTGCATGCAACCTTGTATACAGACGTAATTTTCTTCAACCTAACACGATTGGTATTATTCCGAAAAATGGATATCGAAAAGCCGATAATCAATCAGAAGTAGCAATACAGTGGTTAATATGGGTAGAAAACCAGCGCAAAATTAACATTTTACATGCAGCTAAACAAAGAGAGGCTGTGCTAAATGGTGTTAAAGTGGATGGATATTGCAACGAGACAAATCAAATTTTCGAATTTCACGGTTGCTATTATCACGGACATCCTACATGCTTAACATATAATCGTGATGCCCCGTTACATGATGACCCCAACGACACTTTAAACAGGAGATATGAAGCTACTGTAGCTAAAAACGAGCGGTTGCGTTCTTATGGATACGAAGTAATAGAAATGTGGGAGTGTGATTTTCGCAGACTATTAGAGAATAATAAAGACATGCGATATTTGAAAGATCATCCTTTAATGGTAAACATACCACTAAATCCACGCGATGCTTTTTATGGTGGACGAACAGGGAATACTTACAAGTATTACAACTGTCAGCGGGGTGAGAAAATTAAATATATCGATGTGTGTTCGTTGTATCCATGGGTTTGCAAAAATGGCAAATTCCCCATTGGTCACCCTAAACTACATATTGGAAATAATGACTGCTCAAAACTGGATTTGGAAAAAACAGAAGGGTTAATCAAATGTAAAATTTTACCACCAAAAGACCTTTACCACCCGATTCTTCCTATCAAACAAAACAATAAGCTTATGTTTTCATTATGCCGATTGTGTAGTGCAGAGAAGAACCTAGATAAAGAATGCCCTCATACAGATGAAGAAAGAGCATTAATAGCCACATGGGTAGTTGATGAAGTTAAGGCCGCTTTAAGTAGGGGGTATAAAATATTGGAAGTGTACGAGATCTGGAGCTATGAAATCGAACAATATGATAAACTAACTCGTTCAGGAGGCCTGTTTACAACAATGATGAATAAATTCATCAGAATGAAGCAGCAGGCGTCTGGGTGGCCGAGTAAATGTCAATTCGAAGAACAGAAACATAAATACATTGAAGACTTTCTGGAAACTGAAGGAATAAAACTCGAATTCTCTGAAATTATAAATAATCCTGGTTTAAGATCTCTAGCAAAGCTAATATTGAATTCCTTCTGGGGAAAATTCGGACAGCGTGAAAATCAACCGAAAACAAGTATAATAAATAACCCAGCAGAATTTTATGCGTTGTTTACTAATCCGGCTATTGAAGTCAACCATATCCTTCCGGTCAATGAGGAAACAATAATCGTAAATTGGTGTTACAAAGAAGAAGCCGCTGATTCTTTATCTACCGTCAACGTTTGTATTGCTTCCTATACTACTACTCAGGCACGGCTCAAGTTATACAGCTACTTAGAGCTACTTGGTGATCGAGTTCTATATTATGACACCGATTCTGTTATTTATGTCAGCAGAGAAGGAGAATATGACCCACCAATAGGAGAATTCGTTGGTGATATGACCGATGAACTTGAATGCCATGGATATGGAAGTTATATAACACAATTTGCGTGTGGAGGGCCAAAAAATTACGCGTATGAATATTTTCATGCAAAAGAAAATCGCCTTAAAAACGAGTGTAAAGTCAAGGGTATTCGTTTAGATTATGAAACATCGAAACTTGTGAATTTTGGTGTAATAGTTGACATGATTTTAAAACCCAATGAAAACGATCACATCTCCATCATTTCTCAAAATATACGTCGCACGGAAAATCACGAGGTTGTGACTGTTCCTGAGATAAAGAAATATAGAATTACGGCTGAAAAAAGAAGATTTTTGGAAGATAATGGTTCAGTACCCTATGGATTTAAAAGACCATGTATATAAGAATAGTCTGTAGTAGTAGTAGTAGATATACAAAAAAAAAGAATAAAAAAA
Organism: Philonicus albiceps; assembly: GCA_963969385.1. Lineage (NCBI taxonomy): Eukaryota > Metazoa > Arthropoda > Insecta > Diptera > Asilidae > Philonicus > Philonicus albiceps. Next base: position 16,081,797 of record OZ017773.1, read on the forward strand.
TAAGGAAGAATTATGTGTATGTGAATTTATTTATTTATTTTGTACATTTTAGGTGGCCTCTTTAAGGGCCCTCTTTTGAATTTACTTTTTTACTTTTTCACCTAAAGAAGGAAAATAAGGAAGCAAGCAGGTTTTCTTCGAATAATCAAAAAAATAAAACTATCTATGTACACGAGCCCTCTGATTACAGAGGTATGAACTACTTTAACAGGTCCTTGAACTGCTTTTAACAGGTCAGTGAACTACTTTAACAGGACCTTGAACCGATTTAACAGGTCCTTGAACTACTTTAACAGGTCCTTGAACTACTTTAACAGGTCCTTGAACCGATTTAACAGGTCCTTGAACTGATTTAACAGGTCCTTGAACCGATTTAACAGGTCCTTGAACTGATTTAACAGGTCAATGAGCTGAATTCTGTTAATTTTTCTGTTGGTTCGCTGCTGATTCGCTAATAGAAAAAGGATTTTGAACAATTTTTCGGGGGTGGATCGTAGATGGGGAATTTAAGGATGATGAGCAGTGAATATTTGGTATGAATTAGAAGAAAGACTTCGAAATAAAAAAAGAATATTGTCAAATAATAACAGAGTTTTATTGGGGGTTCTTTAATGATAATTAGAGATACCCACTGATGGTGTTGGAGGTGCTTGCAACCAAAAGCGGACATTATCAACATTATGAACATCATTATGATCATAATTATTCTGACACCCCATTTTATTTCAGTGACAACATATTTTTCACCTAAAACAATTTCACCTTTTCTTAAAATCCCTGGTTATATTTAGTTTTTAATAAACTCAATAAACTTTCCGTTCGACAGGGTAAACCACATTTCCACACATGAAATTGTAAGAATTTTTTTCCATTCGGTAATCAGTATTAAATCTTAAAAAGTTGGTAGGATATGGTTTTGTTAAAATTGGATGGCCCCTAAAACGAACCTCGAAAATAGGAAGCGGGTGCGATAAGACAAACTATTAATATCGTTTGTTAGGATTTTCGAAATGTTTTACAGCGTATCATTGGGAAGTTGAGTCAGCTTTTAAAGATTAATTGAAGAGGTATCAAATTTCATAAATTAGATATGATGCTAATGATGACAATCACCTGTGGACCAAGTAGAGCCGATTATCTTTGTTTTCCTATGTTGGTGTTAATTGGTGTTAATTGGCGTTATGTTGGTGTTGTATTGGTGTTAATTGGTGTTATGTTGGTGTTGTATTGGTGTTAATTGGTGTTAATTGGCGTTATGTTGGTGTTGGTGTTGTATTGGTGTTAATTGGTGTTGTGTTGGTGTTAATTGGTGTTATGTTGGTGTTGTATTGGTGTTAATTGGTGTTAATTGGTGTTATGCCCGTGTTGTACTGGTGTTAATTGGTGTAGTTTCGGTGCCGTTTTTGGTCAGTCTATCTATATATATATATATATATATATAAATACCCCCGCAGCCATTGTTCTTTTAGAGTTATTATTATGTTTACATGTGAGGAATGCAACAAAACATTTAGCCGTCGAGATAGTCTCTCGCGGCATAAAAAACGTAAAATACATAAAAATAATGCCCGTGAAGATGAAGAAGAAGAAGAAAAACTTACACCAGCAGTAGGAGCAGTAGATATTAGGAATAAAATGTTGTCACCGAGAGAAAATCAAACACCCAAAATAATATCTCTCCTCGCAAACAATCAGGAGAATTTGGACAGCGCCTTATTCGAGCACATAAAAGAAAAAGAGAGGAAAATTGATAATATTAGTTACGATGATGATGATGAAAATCTAAATCACATAGCCCCAAATATACTCACGAAAAGGCATCGATTTGAACAAATTAAAGAAAAAGAGGATGAGAGTGAAGGTGCTAGCGATGATGATGATGATAATGAAAATGGAGGCCTAAAATATATATAGACCCAAATATACTCATAGAAAGGCTTCAACTTCTATATGCTAGAAAAACAGGCAGACAAATTCTTGAAATCGTAAAACAATTAAAGATACAAAATATTATTGAATAAAATTTTATTCCGAAATATCACACAGTTTAATTTAAACCCTCCGGGAGGAGGAGAATACAACTTCCTACTAACGGTTATTGATACATTCTCTAAACATGTTCGGACTTGTTATTGTTGTTGATCTGAATTTGGGGTATAAAAAGGGTAGTCCTAGCATAAATATCTCATTTTAAACGGAGGTGTCAAACGATTAACAGCAGCAGCAGCACCGGCAGCAGCATGAAGGGTTTCATTTGTGTAAATTGTGAGAAATCTTTTACAAGGGCTGATGGCTTAAAAAGACATCAAAAATATAACTGTAAGAAGATGACAGAGCCCTCTTCAGCAACAACCCCAGAGGAACAGCAACAACAACAACAACAACCTCCGGTATCAACCCCGAAGAAAACAGCCGAAGAACAAAGCCTGACACTAAACCCCGAGAATACAACAACGCAACAACAACAACAATCCTTGGCATCAGACCAACTTACTTTGAAGACACCAAATCCTAAGAAAATGACGGAGCAGTTTACCTTTAAGATACAATTCAATCCTACATGGGACGCAATGCTATTGGGGATACATAATAATAAAATTCCCTTCGGACTAAAATCACAAAAGTACTTATTAGAAGAGCTTTACTTTGGTAAGTTTGAAGAGGCCTGCAAAAAATTACTGAAAGAAAAAAGGAAAAATGAAAGTGTTAAAATTATTGCGCGGTTCAGATACATCAATTCATTAAATGAACGGTTGTTTAAAACGATAGAGTTTAATACGATTTTGAATGGAGAAAACCCTAGACAGGAATATCTTAACAAAGTTACGAGCCCTATAGTGCGGAAAATAACCGAAATGGAGGCGGAAAAAACAGCTATAATAATGCATATGTGCTTTATTAAATTCTTTTTCGAAAATCTACAACCTTTGGAATCACAGCAATATATTGAATATGTACGAATAAATAACAGGGAGTACAAGATGGATGAAGACTGTAACCTAACATTTATTGATGAGAAAGAAGAAGAAATACCTGGTTATAGACATATGTAGGTGTGCTATAATGTATAATGATGATAATAAAATAAAAATTGTGTTAAAACTACCGGTTTATTTATTTCACCCTTCTAAGGTACAGGGGATTGACGCTCTTATTTAAGATATATATTCATATGAAATGCCTGCTTCGTTTCTTTTATTGATCCATCGTAATACAAAAGCTATTTTCAGACTGCCTCCCCACAATTCCTTTTATTTCTACATGTGATTTTTAAATTATCGAGTACGGTAGCTCAGTTTCCCGATTTTCCCTAATTCTTAACACTCTTAAGCTCTATTGTTATGAAAATGTTCATCGAAATTTGATAATGAAGAAATATTAACGGGGTGTAATGTTTTCTTTACACTTCTTGATTTACTCTGAGAGATAGTAACTGCGTGGGAATTCCTTATAAATCACTCTCAAACAAAATTAATTCCCATGTATAAAAAGGTGAACGAAAAAAAACATCGTTTAATTCAGGTATATATTTTTTCCTTTATTTGTTTAATTCTCTATAATAAATCTTCTTTGTGGATATACAAAATCCTTAACTCTATGGTAATTTAATTATACTAACGGTTTTTATTATATTGTAGCATTAAAATACCACACTAGCCTGGTTAGGTAAGATATTGCTTTT